>CM046839.1:11130909-11420909 GCA_025618425.1 Heliocidaris tuberculata
CGGGCTAGAATCTCGAGCTTGAGCAAACTCGGGCTGATGGAGAGCACCTTCTGAGGGTTGTTTTTATCTTGGAAATGGTATGACAATGCTCTTTGTTTTCCAGTGATTCATGACAAGATGATCCATGAAAATTACAAGGTCTCTCTTTCTCTCCCTCTCTCTCTCTATCTATCTCTCTCTCTCTTTCTGCCAATCATAATTTTGTATATTTGAGAGGGAGAAAAGGGAAAACAGTGAGCAAGATAGAGGTGGAGAAAGAGATAGACATCGAGGGAGTGGGAGAAGAGAGAGAGAGAGAGAGAGAGAGAGAAGGGGAGAGGGGCAGGGAAAGGTGAAAAGGGTAAATTGGGGATAGTTTGTAAGGAAAGACAGAGAGATCAGAGTGCTTTTTTTAAAGGAATAACTGAGAAAGAAAAAAGATGAAGGGTGAAAAATAGAAACACAAAAAGAAGACATTTATAGGAGAAAGAGAGAGTGAAAAGTGTACAATGTTAGAGTGCCATCCATGACTGTCAAGGCGTGATGGACCTGAGCGCTATATAAGAAGCAATCATTATTATCGTCATTATTAATTACTGTATATGCCATAAATTTTGCGGCCATAAATTTTCGCGAATAGGATTAACCAGACTATTTTGTGAAAGACTGAATTCTCAAATCTACAAACAGCAATGATGATGTACCTTTGCAAAGCGAAGTAGTGAATTTCTGATCAGGAGACAAATTAATTCAACCACCTACATATGTCGGCAATATTTTAGCGTGTTGTTGAATTCGCTACCCACTCGCGATTCGCAAAATTCGCGAAAATAAAACCCCGCAAAATGTACGGCGTATCAAGTATTACATACAGAGAGAGTACACAAATAGACCCGAGACTGAAATACAGAGAAAGAAAAGGGAAGGACAGAAATAGAATGAGAGACATACATGTAGAGGGTAAATACAGAGAAAGGAAGACAGAGAAAAACAGAGAAAGGAAGACAGAGAAAAACAGAGAAAGGAAGAAAAACATGACAAAATTGAAAGAGACAGAAAGAAAAAGAGAAGTGTACCATTGGAGAGAGAGGTACAGAGAGCTGTTACAGATGCATAGAGATAGAGCGTGACAAAACAGCATTGATCCACAGGAAAACAGGAAGAAATATCAACAATCTCAATTCTCTAATCCTCTGATCGTATTCAAGGAAGAGATACTAGATGAAGAATTAGTGGAGTATCACAGCTGCTTCTATTATGTCAGCTGATGAATACATGCTTTACGATTGTTCCTTCCTTCTGCGTTTCTGCGGTTCTTTTCTTGATGAGCAATCGCGTTGTTGATGTTTTCACCATGGAAACTTCAGATCAAACACAGATTAGTCACTATCACTTTTTAACTATGAAGATGATTATTTGCTACTTAATAAATATCTACATGTATTCAATACATATATGATACATGAAGGATGATAATATACTCACTTTAACCTCTTATACCTGACCTAAAAATCATACACAACATCAGAAAAAAAACCAGAGGGGTTGATTCGTTCAGTAAAGATGAGGCATTGGAGGGGCAAGCATTGTTTGTGAATAATGCTCTGCCCCTCCCATGCTTTGTCTATTTCGAACGAATCAACACCTCTCTTTGACACCCTGAACATTATCTACAACAGTACCTATCTTTGATTTAATTAGACCTGCAATATAAGAAATCAAAAATCCTAACTATCATTAAAAAGAATATTTCTTATCTTCTTCAGCTTCTAATTTTGCAGGGTGAAAATCATCCATTCACCAATGGAAAATTGCCATTAAAACCAACAAAAACAACAACGATCTTTATAATCTTCTTTCTGCATAATTTCTCTTCAGTCTTTTCCATTACTGACTTTCCTCAAACATAATTTATATATTCTTCAACTTTGCCTTTCAATATTTCAATTCTTTCTTTTGTTAACTCCTTCCCTTATTTCCAACATACAATTGTCCATTTTACATAAAAGTTTCATTTGGATTCCACCACACTCTTATCTCATTCAGAAAATGTGTTCTGGAATATATACATCTGCTTTTTGAGAATTATGAACATCTACATGTACAGTATATGTAACGACTCTGTTTCCAAACAAGCTTTTTAAATAACTTTTGTTAATTTCCCTGAATGTGCTTGAAAGTTAGATGTCTTTTATCAGGGAACTACATGTACGGGTATGCCTTGATATGAGCTAGCATCCCTTTCTAATTGGCGTCTCGTTTCTCAATTCACCATGTGTCAGCTTGAAGGAAGCCAATTCACAGCGAGACTGGCCAAGTTGAAAGTTGGAACAGGTTTAATTGATTGTTTCAGCTTTCTACAATTCTTTCATCAAATGCTTTATTGCCCTGCAGTTCACAATCAGAGTATCTGCTACTGTCATTGTTAACCTAAAGGTCAGGTAATGGGATGCACTAATGATGACAGAATTTTGCAAACATGAGCATGCCATGTGCATACTCTAAAAATGTAGAGGAAAACTCCACCCTGGTATTAAGTCAATTTGAATTAAAAAAAGAAAATTGAGAGAAACAAAAAAATGAAATTTTGAGCAAAATCAAATAAGAAATAAGAGAGTTATGAATTTTTGGACTGTTGTTATCAATCACACACAAATTGGCAACTATGTGGCATATCTTGCGAGCACCTCTCCCATTTGCCCTGTACTAAAAATATCATAAATGTCCAAACTTTCTAATGAAAATATTTAATCATAATGTGTGCAACCTAGATTTAATCATTGCACATGTTTTACCCAAACCTGTATGAAACAAATGTAACCCTTCAGCAAAAATGAAAATATAAGAAATTTTCTGTACTGAGCAAATGAGAGAGGAGCTCACAAGATATGCCAAATAGTTGCTAATTTGTGTTTAATTGATTACAACTTCAAAAAATTCATAACCTTCTATTTCTTATCACATTTTGCTCAAACTTTCACTAATCTGTTTCTCTCATTTTTCTTCATTTATTCAAATCAACTCAATATGAGGGTAGACTTTCCCTTTTAAGTGTTGAATAAACAATAATTGAAAAAGAGAAGAGAAGTGACATCATTTTCAAAACACTCTTTATCTTGCTGAATCCAACAATATAGATGTTGCAGCCAACAGGTACATATTCAAATTTACCATTTTGAAAATGGTTTCACTCCTCAGCCCTTCTAAATGTCAACTTTACCATTCAGTTTTTAATACTGAGTACACGTAGTAAGATTTTTACAGGTTCATACATCGAACACAATGAAAATCAACAATTGAAAGGAGTAGAAACCAACAACTCAAAGGAGTAGAAACCAATTATGCTCACATATATCATCTTTTGAGAGCTAGAAAGATGTTAACTCTGTGTTAAAGCATATGAGCTAATGCCCTTCTGGCTTTCAACGGATAATAGGCTAGTTAGCACTTTAATGTAATTAAGATGTATACTGTTCCATGTTTTCCTCTATTCATGGAAGTAATATCAGCCATTAAAAACATTTCTATGAGCATGTATTTGTATTCTATACATTTACATACTTTGTTTGATAGAATCTAAAACAAACCTGAACTTGAAGTTGAACTTGATGTGCTTATTCATTTTTATCAGATTAAAGTAAACATATTAAACAAATCCTCATTAAATAGCAAATTGGGATTACTAAACATAATTTGTGTTCAGATAGATAACCATTATTACTCTACCCTACAAAATCATAAACAACTACTCGATACCCAAATTCCATGCAAGGGATTTGACCTACTAATCTTAGATCAGCTAATCTGATGGATTAAACTTGCAACACACTTCAAGCGCAAAGCATTGACCTAGTTCTGATGTCACACTTGTTTTCATATTTGAGTGATTAATCAGCTTCATTGATCATCAATTCGTAAAAATCAGAGATCAGATCGGTGATTCAACTCTACATACATGTACATGTACAAGCAATATTAAGTTTTAATTCTATAATTACAAATGCAAGCTTATATGCCCTTTGCCTTTCCCCTGTTTCACTAGTTTAAATTCATATGGAAAATTTTAATCTATAAAGAGATTAAGAGTAGTAATTGATAAATGAAAAACAAAAAAAATTGAGATTAATTAGTTTATAGATTTTCAACATCAAACCTATAGACCTATGTTTATGTTTGGGGAAGCATTAGTTGACAATTAGAAGGGGGAAATGTTCGTACATCCCAAAATATACCATTCATATTTAAATTCAGAAAATATTTTTTAACCACAAATTAAAATTTAAAATAACATTTTCATCTCTGCTATTTTGCAAGGAGTTTGATCAATGTGGATCTCTGATAGTTGCTGTTATTGTGACGGTCATGCATCTCACCCCCCCCCCCCCCACATGCCGGCAATTTGTTAAACTACATGTACAATTACCTCTATAAAACAAGGGCAGTTGTACACACATTTTGTCACTGCCTTTGGGGTAATAAAAGCACACGTTCCTTGTAAATAACATTGTTATTCTCATCAATAAACTTCAGGAATCAAGCACAAAACATGAAAATCAATCAAATTTATCGTTTGGGTAAAGGGCATTTTTCTCCCCACTGCCAAGCCTCATCTAAGGCGGTATTGATCTAGCGCCCAATGATTAGGGAAACGTGATTCCTTGGAGCATGTTTATGATGTCTGTATAAGTTAGGCTGCATTTATAAAACCCATTTTCAGACCAGAATCACAGTATGAAGAACATCTAGGTTAAAATGCCCTTGTGATCATGTAATTTTTCACGAGTCAAAAATGGTAAATAAAGGTGCATTTTGAAACACGATTTGCCAAAATTGCACTCTCTGAAAGTGCATGAATGCAACAAAGATCTTATACATGACATCTTTAAACCACATAAAAGTGCATGGGTAGTCTGATATAAGTCAATCACAGGGTACAGGTCTAAGTCATTCTGGTTGTAGCCAAATACCTACATGTACATGTACATAGGCCCTGAACGAGAAGTTTTCAGGAGATACAGGTCATAGTTTTACTGTGAACATTATAAAGCAGCTTAAAGTCGTTAAAGGTATGAACAGTGCACGATTAGAGTCTGCCCTACGTACTATTACAAAGCAAGTGCTGCATGAATATACATAGAACCCAATTCTGGCCTGAAAAAAATGGTTTATGAATACCAAGGAAGTGTGTTTCAAATTGGCGATTTTGAGCAGTGTTTCGTGTTCCTGATTCTGGCTTCAAAATGTTTTATGAATGCAGCCCAACGCTTCGTCCATCAACCTAATGCCTTGCTCAAACCCTTCAGGGGACTTCAGTCTAGTTCACTTTCAAAGTATTTTGCCCCCATTTCAGCATCAAGGGTTGGTTTCACACCATCTTCAAATATCAACTTTGCTCAAATCCACACAACTTGGAAATCTGATACATAGTTTGATCAGTCTGATGCAATGAAAACAAATAATCAGATGGGAGTTGAGAGTGATTTGCCCCTGAACACTAGAAATAGCCTCCATGAAAAAAAAAATTAAAAGCCCCTTTGGAAACAATTTTGTCACAGCTAGAGCTAGTTGTAATATGTGGAATCACAGGATTCAGGAACATAGAACAGAGCTGTTAAGATGAAAAAAAATGTGCTCAATAATGGTTTGTAAATATCCACCTGGATTCAAATTGCCAATGTTTCAAGTTCCAAAAAGTTCATATGGCCTACATTTGAACTGTAAATCTAGGAGTAATAATATAATCACAAAAAAAAAAATCCTCTCTCTGCTCTCACTAGCTTTGAAAAATTCCTGTGCATGCACTCTTTTTTAATCCTCTACAGCTAAATCATATTAGCTACATTCATACAGGACTTGTAGTTTCGAAACTATGAATTAACCAAACAACAACGGCGTACTAACAATGACGAGGGTTCACACAGGCCTGAAACAACGACGCTCGTTGTTCCAAGACTACAAGACAAGCGATCAACGTTTATCATGAGCAGAGAGGTCATCTTTAACAACAAGATTGCTAAACGTAAAGTTTATTCTGTCCACACTGTCCATAACTACGACGAGGAACCACTCCCCCCCCCCCCCCCCCCCCCCCCCCCCCCCCCCCCCCCCCCACTGCTCGTGGTTTTGGTGTTAACCCTTTTGAGACAATTGACCACATTTTGTGGTTTGGCTCAATAAAAACTGATTCAGAGCCCTGAAAAATATACCAGATACATGAGCAGAAAGAGCAAAAATTTCTGCACACACTATGTCCATTTTTGTTAAATGACCATACTGCAATTGATCCCAGGAATTTTAAAAAGGAGAATAAGCTTTAAAATCCTTAAATTGGCAACACATTGAGAGGTTCAAAATCATTTTTTTTTAATCGAAATTGGCAACTTTTTCAACTTTTCAACAATTCTTTTAACCATGTACATTGTTTTCAAAGACATTACCACCTATTACAATCTTGTAGCACTAAAAGAAAAATATTACTGTTGCCAATCTGAAGAACAAAATGTGATCAATTTAGCACATAAATAATTCTTGTCCTGAAAGGGTTAACTACACATACAAGCTCACTTGTGGTTCTTGAACTACAGGTAAACTTAAAGTTTTGAAACTATGAGTCCGTTCATACGGTCTGAAACTACAAGACAAGTTCTACAAGATAAGTTTTTGAAACTACAAGCGAAACTTAAAGTTTAGCCCCGTTCGTGTGAACCTGACTATTGTCTATTGAGAACCAGAAGGCCGTTAAGTCTAAGTATACTATATATAACACCCCCTTTGGCTCTCAATAGATGTTTATGAGGCCCTTTAAATTCTTTTTAATCTCATTAATTTATTCACAGCTCTTGACTGACCTCTTTGCATAATTGAATTACACGGAACATTGTTGCACACCACCCTTGTACAGGTATGATCCATCAACTTGGATTCCATTCCCCTTTTCCATAAATGAATACTTATTTCTCTGAGCATTCATAGATGTGCATGCAGTGAATAAGTAAGAGACAAAGGGAGCTGCACTGATAAACAACCTACATGTCCATGTGTAGGTTTCAAATTACACTTGACGCATGTAGGTCACACTCTCTTATTCAAAATACCCTTTCTCATGTCCGCCCTTATCTTCTAACTTCATTATGGAAACGGCTCCTCCTGAACCCAAGGTTTTCCTTTCCATCAGAGAACGTGACATGTACACTGCGATTTAAATACCTACAAAATACTGTGTAGATGGACATGTAGCAAAACTACAAGATTATGAATAAGTAAAGTGAATTATATGGCACATAGATTATCAAATTAGAAATAATCTTCCTATTCCCTCTGTTTAGCAAACCTGATATCTACATGTTCAAGAACAATGAAAACCTTATTAATTCTATCTCAGAAAGTATTGCCATTTTTTTCATAATTACATGTAAGTTTATGTATTATATAATTTGGCAATAATAATAAAAGCATACATGTACTGTATGCAAGTAAGATTAGTTCCACTGCATCTAAGGTGGTAATGATGGGAGGAAAAAAAATTCTATGAAAAAGCAAACAAAATTTAGGAAGAATTTTCAAAAATTAATTTGATAGAACATGCCACACAAAATCAAGTGAAAATATCTGAGTTAAAAGCAAAGATAGGGAAACTCATTCTAGTTGTCGAAACCCATCTGTTTGTGTTCGTATGCCTCTTGATGCTTTTAAGTGTAACTGCTTGCCTACATGTACAAATTTGTTTGTTTCTTCTTCTTTTTTAGAGCTCATTTGTATGTCCATGGTCCAAATAAAGACAATTTAATGCTTGATAAACAATTTACCATGACTTACACATGTAGTCTGATTCTCTCATAAGGTTACCAAAACTCAAAAAACCTTTGTGAATTTTTAAATGTTAGGAATTTTTGTAGAGATCATTCTATTCCTAAAGTAACATAAAAAACAACATGAAAGTCCCGATGAGTTGGTCAAAACATTTGTTATAATGTAGTAACCCAAGATTTTTTTGAAAAGTAATGTAGAAACCCTGCGTAATGATTTGGCAGAATTTGAAAGTCAATATGACCTTTCATAAGTTAAAGGGCAACCCAACCTCGGTAATAAGATGATTTGTGTGAAAGCAGAAAAATAAGAAAAACAGGATGGTGAAAGTTTGAAAGAAATCGGACAAGGACTAAGAAAGTTATGGATTTGAAAAATGAGATCACTACATCTATGCGAATCTCAAATTGGTAATTTGGTGAGTCAATTGTGACATTTCTGTGTACAACTCTCCCATTTGTCGTACCCAAAAATATCACTAATTTGCGGTTTTCTTCGAGGCGCTTTTACCCTCGGGGCAGTACTCAAAATATATTGGAGATAGATGTTATAGGTCCTCATGAACAAAAAGATCCCACTGAGTAATACATTTTGGAAAAAAGTGACATTTTAGTCATTTTGTGTGTTAGAGTGAATGGGGGAGTTGTCCACAGCTACATCACAGTGACATTACCTATTCGGCCAATTTGAAATTCCCATATGCATAGTGATTACAACTTTCAAAAATTCATAACTTTCTTATTACTTGTCCGATTTCGTTCAAACTTTTACCAATCTGCTTCTCCAATTTTTCCTCTTTCTTTCAGAGTAACTTGCTACTAAGGTTGGATTTCCCTTTAACCATGGACTTAGCAGTAGTTTTAAAGCAGCATCTAATGTTTATGGGCAGGTGGATTAACATAATGCCTTCACACGCTCATAATAATTTCCACCTGCTGTTTAACAGAGTTCGCACTCTCTGGTTTGTTGTCAATACTCCTAAAAAAAAAAACTAGCTTGTGTACTGTGATCTAGAGAGATTAGCTCATCTCAAAATGGCCTGCTAATTCGAAAATATGATTCAATTAGCAGGCTATTTCATTGATACGCTTGCGAAATTACATGCAGCTGGGGCTATTACCCTGAGCAAACTTGATGTAATTTCTAAAAATGGCCTGTCGTTAGGCAAACTAGCTACAGCATGGAAATGTTTCCAAAGTAACATTTCCCTGCTTGAACAAAGAACTTTTAAGATACAGATATGAGTCATGAGATTACCTTGAGAAAGAAACTGTCTCAAAGCAATTGGGAAAGGTCGATCATGTGTACATAAAAATTGGTGTGGACTGTGAGGTTTTGGAACTATCAAAACGATAAGAAATTAACCCAATCTTGCAGAAAAGCACATGCACTGCTCACAGAAATGGATTTATGCGACTGCACAGACAAGTGGCATGAATGTTCGGCCCAAACACTTCAGGTATATCTTGTCATATTTCGAATATGAGGCCATTTGAAGAGCGATCATTTTCAGGGGACATTTCTACTATGATGTTCTTCCAAACTGACATTAAAAAAATAAGAAAGCTCACAAATTATTTTTTTACCTTTTCCAGAACTCAACCATCTCTTTAATTTAAATATGTAAATATCTTGTGAAGCTCTAACTGACCTACAGGTAATTTTTCAAGTTCGGCTAGTGAAAACACACCTACATTTACTTTCTGGAAGATAATGGAATGAATAGATTAGTTCACACAGAAACGGAATTCCTTATGAATTATATTTCATGCAGTTTACTTTGTGGCACAGCAGGAAATTCAGATGTACAGTGTAGGACTTGTAGGATATTGGAACACACTCAATACATGGAGAATAATATGTGACACAAATGTTTTCTTTCTAATTTGACACTCAACAACAGAGTAATAGCTTCTAAAAATTTAATAACCTGTAGAAACCTATTGGTTATTGTTTACAGCACATGTATGTGTACTGTTACAAATGCTGATCTTATTAAAAAAAAAAAAATTCACATCTTGTTCTGTTACTGTAGTTCAATTATTTGAATTTGTTAAAGCCCCTTTCACAATTGGTCTGCGACCATTTCGACCGCCTGCAACAGATTTTCTGTTGCACGACCGATCGCTTGGTGTCTTGCGAACTCGCATTCGTTGCAGGCGGTCGCACGAACCTGAGGCGGTCGTGACTGGTCGCATCTGAACTTTGAACATGCTCAAAATCCAGACACGACCAGATGCGATCGATTCACTCGCATTACGTACGACCAGTGTGCGATTCTCGTATGAGTGTTGCACAACATTGCACGTTAGATGCGAGAGTTCGCACGACTCAATAGTCGCAGTTGGGCTGGAGTCGTGCAACACTCGCACGTGCGCTAGCGATAAGCGACCAGTTTGCGAATGGGTGCGATTGTGCTAAGACCATGAACTGTTGCACGACCGATCGCAGCACATCTTACAACGTTGTACTACCGTTGCATGTATGAGACTGTATGCGACTATTCCTCGGGGTATATATAGGGGACTATGGAGATGATCCTCTGCAACAACTCCTCTAACAACTTTCTCTAATTCTTCTTTGGCATCTTGACTATTAAGAAGGCCAACTGAAACTGACACGGTCAATTGTCGAGTTTTTTTATACACGACTCGCACGAATTACGACCATTTTCTCATTCAATCGACAAGCGATCGCATGTCTCACATCCACTACGATGCAATCGATCGTGCGACTATTGTGATTGGCGTCAAGCCACTACAATCACTCGTGCAACACTCGCATGTGAACGCAAGACCACTCGCACGAGCATATGCGAGCAAATGCGACTTACTCGTGCAACGGTTCTTCTATCGCTTTTGTTTTACGACCGCTGTTGCATTTTGAATGCCTTTCTGCGACCTGATGAGATCGCTGGCGATTGAAGCCTGTTGCAGCCTGTCGTGCGAAAATGGTCGCAAACGGTCGCAGACCAATTGTGAAAGGGGCTTAAAGCAGCATCACAGAAAACAGGTGATCAACCTGCATGTAATGATCTAAATTTGAACTTTGACTACAGTAAATAAGTTCAAATATATGACTCCTATCCTGTCCTTAAATTACATTGTAGGCTTGAACTATCAAGTTAGTAAGCTGGAAAGTTTTTTATATCCTTGTCTGTCATAGTAATTCAGATTTCTTGATTTCATTGAAGCTGTTTCATGGAAAGTATGAGAGTATCCTATCTAAGCCTAATGTACTATTTGACTACATAGATGTACAGGGAAAAAAAGATGATTCCTATGCTATCCTAGTCAAATTACAATTTTGATTGATGAAAATCACTTCATTCTATTTAGTTTGCAAGCTGGAGAGAACTGTGTATCTTAATACCGTGATTAATAATTGTACTTCAGATTTCTTTTAATATATATTGAAGCAGTCTAGCAGAAAGCAGAAAAACATACCAAATTTTATGTTTTGACGAAATAGATGTACAGGGAGGGGAAAAGGGAAAAGATGATTCCTATACTATCCCGCTCAAATTACATTGAAGCTTGATCAAAATCACTTGATTATAAGCTGCAAAGAAGTCTTCCCGTCTACAATTCTACAATAAATGATGTAAGCTCCTAAATCCTGCAAATCTTACTTTCCATTTGAGAGAACTAGATCAGAGCAAACCTTCAATCTAGTGATCTAGAATGATGACAGGGCCTCGAGTACCGTCAGCTGGCATGGCAATTGTCACCTTATCTTCAGCAGCTTGTCGTCAATAACATAGAATACTATAGCCTACATTCACGTACATTTTGTAAACCAAGTAAGGAGTACAAATGAAGCGCAACAGTCAATTTCGAAGAGTATTTAAGCTTGTTAGCCACAATCCAATGCTGAGCATTAGTGGATTTTCATTTAACCCTTTCAAGACAATTGACCACATTTTGTGGTTTGGCTCAATAACTTTTGATTCAGATCTCTAAAAAATATACCAGATACATGAGTAGAAAGAGCAAAAATTTCTGCAAAAACTATGTCAATTTTTGCTGGATGACCATATTCTCTTTGATCCCAAGAATTAAAAAAAAGGGAATAATCTTCGAAATCCTTAAATTGGCAACACAATGAGAGGTTCAAAATCATTGTTTTTATTAAAATTGGCAATTTTTTTGAACTCTTTGACAGAGTTTGTAACCATGTATATTAATTAAAAAGATTTTACACCTTATCAGCACCTTGTAGCACTAAAAGAAAATATAATTGTTGCCAATTTGAAGAACAAAATGTGATCAATTTAGCCCTTGAATAATTCCTGTCCTGAAAGGGTGAAAGGGCATTATCAAGCATATATAACTGCAATAGGCCAAAGTGCTGTCAAATTTTCAACAATACCATCGCAGCAAAATGAACATTGCGTTTGTTTGTTGTTTTTTCAAACTTTCCATTGTTGGAGAGGCCTATGATCAAGAAGCACACACTTCAAATATCTACTTTAAAGAAAAACGAGCACAAGACTTATTTTATTTTCCATAAAAGTTGTTCTCCTTTGGGAATTTTTGAGTTTTTTTAGCTATTTTGTAATAAAAGATATTTATCACAACAGATACCATACACATAATTTCCTGAAAATACAGGTGCTCCAAAGCCATAATATAGGGAAATCATTTTATTTATTTTTTTCTCTTGGTCGAGGCTTTGACATAAAGCCTAATGCTAAATGAACATAATAAACAGTTTCCTCCTGGTCTTTAAGAGTCTCTGGACCATAGGTGTTGACCACAACACTTGCTCCAAAACAAACAGGGGTTGTGTTCTACCCAGGTGAAATTCAGGAAATCAATTTTCTACCATTTCAACTCTTTACCAACACTGCAGAATATGTGGCAGTGCAACCTTCATGTACATTGTATGAGAGAAACTAAACATCCCATTCCAATATCAAAATCCTGAAAACTGGACTTACTTTCTTGAATCCCTCTTGCTGCTGACAAACTTTGCACATTCCTTCTTGTTGAAGTGGTTTTCTATCCATTCTTTCCCAGCCTGTTTGATACAATAGAAAAAAGGAAAAAACTATTTAATTATAATATTTCAAAAGGAAGACACGATAACAGTTTAAAAATGAAAATAACAAAGAACACAAAGCATTTGAGAGAATGGTACATGTCTCAGAGTCATGCAATGTAAGAC
This sequence comes from Heliocidaris tuberculata, assembly GCA_025618425.1. Classification (NCBI taxonomy): domain Eukaryota; kingdom Metazoa; phylum Echinodermata; class Echinoidea; order Camarodonta; family Echinometridae; genus Heliocidaris; species Heliocidaris tuberculata. Next base: position 11,143,864 of record CM046839.1, read on the forward strand.
TGACGATGGAGTCTGCATGACTCTGAAACATGTAGTGATGTAATCTTCCTTCAATGCTAAGTGTTCTTTGTTGTTTTTATTTTATATTTCAATATATCTCAAAAATCTGTTGTACCTACAGACTCTAGATTTTGATTTGTATCTATTATCAACTTTTTCTGTAGTAAACAAGAAAAATGGCTAATTGTGGCTATCACATTTCAAATATCCATTGTATGTCTGCACATAATTAATACTACACATTCAATTTTTAAAAATTCAGTGGGAATGGCTGTCAATGTATTCTTTTTCTTCACACTCCTATTAAGAGTCTGCTCTACTATATAGCAGTGAGAGCTGACCATTGAGTAAGTCCTTGGATAGCAGAATTAAAAATACAGAAGTGAAACTCTTCAGGAACATGTTTAAGATCAACTGAGGAAGTGCTTGATACAGCATGTGTCAAAGCAGTGACTATGAATCCCTTTCCAACACCATACAGAAAAAGCAACTCTAAGTTTAAGAGTGGGTAATGAGTAGAGAAGGCTACAACAGTTTTATTACTTGGCAAAACTGAAGTACAAAGGGAGACAGCATATCAAATATAATGATATGTACATTGACAGGTTTTATTGGTTGCAGAAGTACCAGCAACAATGAACAGATACCAAAGATCATGTACATGGAATACCTTTGACTACAAATGTTTGGAACAGACAACAGAAAGTCATCTACAAAGTACATGCAGCAACTAGCAAGCAAACAACTCAGGCATTCTGGACTCACTCAGGGTTGTCATTAGTTCATAACACAGTTGACACTCAAACCATGAAGGGAAGGATCTTTTTTGAAGTGCTAAAAATAACATTCATGAGAACATGAAAAAATGGACAAAAATTGATCAAACACACACAAAAAAAAAAATTGATAAAAACAACCAAAACGAACAAGAGCCTTATATGAGAGACACACTTGACCTCTTGACCAACTTGAAGATTGGCCCTGGTACAACACAAGCTATCATTCAGCATACACTTGGGCATCATCATATCCAGAGACATGACTTTTCCTCCAGCTCCTGGCTTTATTTCATATAAAGGCATATAATTATTGTACAGCCTATGGATAGGGTTGCAATTTGGTTTTAGGGTATGTTTAGGACTTTAGGTTGAAGGTTAGGGTGAGATATGATGTTTGGACCAGGAGTGAAGTTAGCAATCTGGGCCCTGATTCATAAAACTTGTTATCAATAACAACTGCCTCATTTCTATGACAAATTCACTCTCAGCCAATCAGATGCAAGGAGTTCAGTAGCTTAGAGCCGTTATTGTAACATGTTATTGATAACAAGTTTTATGAAACGGGGCCCTGGTTAGTGTAGGAAATTGAACGCCGAGCAATCGTCACCAGAGCATGTGTCGTAGAACCCCCATTTCCTCTTGAGTCTGCACAGTATGATCGCACAGGTGACATCATCAAAATAGGATGTAACACATGATACTTCATACAAGAGCTGATACAAATACTCTCGAGTCTGGACAGTATGACCGGCTGACCACACAGGTGCCATCATCAAGATAGGATACAACACATGATACTTCACAAGAGGTCTACTTCCTCCACTGTTTAGTAGACTTTGGAGGATCACTCCGACATTAGGTGGTAAACCGCTTCTTTTTTTTTTTAAGTCGCTGAGGCAAAATAAAAGAGATAAATGCAGTGAGTGTTGCATATCTTAAAGTGATTGATTAACTTTGTGAAAATTGTAAAATCAGCTCAAATGCCAGTGAATTGTGTGCAGTCCTCTAACTACATATATAATTAAGGATATGTGAAAGTATGAGAGAAAATGGAACCCGTTTACTATCCTAAAAAAGAGAAAATCGCGATCAATCGCTAGCGCAAGTCGTTCTGCTTCTTCGCTGCGCTGCAGTCACAAAAACCAAGCACCAGCGCTTGGCGATTTCAGAGCGGGTTTCCAGCCCGTACGGTATTCTGTGATAGAGCGAGGTATGCCAAACGTAAGAGTTCTTTAGGGTTCGGTGGTACTCTATCCCGACATCAATGTTCAATCGTAAATATCTTGATATATAAATGACCGATCAGCTTATAAAACTCAGGCGATTCCTGTCTGAGCTAAAGGTTTGCAATTATGATTACAGCATTAGCTGGAACAGTGATTTTTTTTTTTCAATCCTGGGCAAAGTTAATCAATGCCTTTAATGCTCACAGATCAGTGAATACACATTCTTGACTGCAGCTAAATGTACATGTATGTGTTTTACACCCAAAAAATTTTTTAAATGCCTCTTACTATTAGCCTTATGTGAAAAAGTTTTGCAGTACTTAGGAAAAGACCCTGAATAAAGTCATTTAGTCAATTCTTATATATTTAACCCTCCTTTTTTCACACGTAAATGGTTTACTTTTTTTCAAAAGTCTTCTTAATCAAACTGCTTTTAACTTTAAACTTTTAACTTGAAATTGGTAGAATTTATTATTCCTCTTTCATTTGTGACAAAAATTGTAAAAATCCATTAAGAAATGGCGAAGTAATTGGCAGTTCTCTACCATACCCTTCTGCTCATGAATATTCATAACCGTCGAGCCGGCATGAATACAAGCTCCGTAAAATAAGCACTTTTCGCACAGGCTGGGACTGACTATATATGTGGATCTTAAATAGGTGAATTAGTCATTCAATTGTGATAAAATTGGGGAAAACTCTATCAATTGCAGTTCACATTAATATAATAAATTTCCGAAGGACTGGTACCTATTTCCTTTGAGTTGTAACTCAAGATACATAAGTGGAAAATATGTTTTTATCCTCCTACAACTTTTGTTTACACTTAACTTTCACAAGTCTGTTTTGCTGATATCTTTAAGAGCAACTTGTTATTAAGGTTGAATTTCCCTCTAACAAATACATCCTGTTTTCTTCTCATACCATAGCATACTTGATCTCACGCACTGAAAATAGAAATTTCTGGTGAAAAGTTTTCAAAGCACTCAAATTTTTTCAGGCAGGGGTGTGCCACAGCCGCCCTCGAAACGGGGGTCTAAGGAACAGACTAGAAGATAAAACATTGGGTCTTTGGAACGGTGGATTACACCCCAAAACCATGGTCTAAGGAACTACGGCACTTCGTATGGCGGTGCTGCGTGTGTGTGTGTGTGTCGGTGTAATGCAAACGATGGACCGGCAGCACACCAGCTATCGGCCGCACTTCGCATCTAGTGCATGCATATGCAATTGCGCACGCAAGTGAATGGACGTACATACGCCGGGGGAAAAGGAGCGAAGAGGAGTACCGGCCAGGTATCTTGAGAACGCGTGAGAAGGGTGAATACTGCTGTTTATAGAAATTTTGATATCTTGAAAACGGCCATCGGCCGTCGTAAAAGGGGGGTCGTCAAAGCAGCACATACCTGTCGGTCTAATATATTGAGTGCCCCCCCCCCCCCCCCCCCCCCCCCCCGGGGTTGACCCTTTTCCCACTCATAGGCCCAAACCTGTGTGGGACTGTGATGAACATTCACTGCTGCAAGTGTAAAAGGAAAACTAAAATCAATGTAAGCAGGATTTAATTCCGTTTTATTTGCTAGATTACCTGGGCCCTGTTTCATAAAACTTGTCATCAATGACAAGTTGCAATAGCTGTTATAAGTTACTGAAATCCTTGCATCTGATTGGCTGAGAGCAAATTTGCAGGTAAAAATCACCTACAAGACACTTGATGAAACACCCCCAGATTCAGGGTCTCTTTACTAAAAAACTTAGACAGGAAAATCCGTCTGTTAGGAGGAGTTTTTTAACATTTTTTACTTTCGAGGCTCTCCTCCTACACAGACGGAAGCATCCCATAGTCGAGAGAGTAGGGTAAGTAGACAAGGGCCCTCTTGCATAAAAAGTTGCGATTAAACGCAACTCGATTTTCAACAAATCAGGATCGAGTATTTGGGACTTGCGTTTAATTTTTTGAGTTGCGTTTAATTGCAAGGTCTTTTTATGCAAGAAGACCCAGATTAGACAAGATAAGAGTAGGTAATACAGTAAAAAAAAAAAAATGTATATTTAATATAATGCGCTCACCAACTCTTTGAAATGTATCCTTTGTTTGGGTGCAATATTCACCAAAATATCAGATGGTTCGCTGCTCATTGTGGCGTTAAGAACTGATCGTTGGCGAGTGAATTCGCCAGCCTATCACATTTGGTGTATAAGTTTATGATTTCCACAAATCATTAATATTCATAGATTAAATGCTCATGAATATTCACAAAATCAGAGCGAGGTAGATTCAGTCATAGATGATTCATATTTGCTTACTTGCATATTTGCTTATTCATATTGATCGATTGACGGAAATAGTCCATCGGCCAATCAGAGCAAGTGTTATATACGGGGTCTGTAAACCTCCGTAAACACATAATGGCAACCTAGAGGAATATCGATGTCCATGATGTTGAGATATGGATACAGATTTTTGCGATCTACAGTGAATATTTCCATCGTGTATTGTGGTAAAGTTTAAATTATGTTGTAGAATACTTTTATCATCTACATTTATGTTATATCGGTCTTGGGGTTAAAATATGTGCGAATGTGAGGGTATCCCAAATTTTGACTGTAGTGGAGTACCCCAACGGGAACGACCATGGCTTACTTTGGTCTATAAGGGAGAGGGATTCCGTGAAGCCAGAAGAAGTCTCAGCGGAACATATCCCTGAACGAAATGGACTGATTTTTTTGTCTATTATACTCTGCTACAAATTTTGGGTTTCCAAGACAGGTACAGCTATGCAGAGGTACAAGGTTATTTGAAATAACCTTGTATACATATGTATAAGTGCATTTTTTCCCAGTTTTCTCACCAAATAAGATCCTTTGCAGTGCATGGTGGCTTACAACTCAATTATGCTCTTTTTGTGTGTGTGGCCAACCCTTGTATTTGATAACGGATCCAAACCAAATACCTTCAGATGGGCTCCAAAGCCTTCAGATGACCGTTCTAACCGTCTCTGTAGGAAACCTAGATGCAGACTTATCAAGAATGTTATACACATCACCCCTCTATCCTTCCACCTTTCTCTTTCTACACTATTTTATTCCTATCCTATTTTCTCATTCCTTTTATGCATTACTTACCCCCCTACAGTTCCAAGCAGGCTGTATTTTTTAAAGATATGCCTGGAATTACCATCTCTAGCTTCAGAATCCCTTTTGCAAAACTCAAATGTGCCCCCCCCCCCTTGCCCTATGCCTCCAAAAGGGAAATATTGGGCATAGGATAACAAAAACAAAATTGGTGCGCAATTCACGTATAATTGACTACTCCAATTTCCTGTTATATAGCACGAAATTGGTACCATCCCTGTCTCTTTTTATTTTTTATTTTTTTGTCTTTTTTTAATTTTTGTTCCTCCTTCCTTTTCTTTTCTCCCCCTCGTCCTTTCTTTCCTCTCTCCTTTTTCTCTTCTTTTCTGTTCCCCTCTTTTTGGCTGCCAATGGGGACACCACAAACCCTCAGCCTCATGAATGTGACCTGTGAACATACGGACATCACACTTGTGATGTCCGTATGTCACAAGTATTTCTCTCAAGTCGCTATGTTGTGAGTTGCGTTATTTCTTTAGGGTTTTGATCGGTGTTTTTTTTTTCTGAAAACGTTTTTGCATTTTCAAATTCTTCCATCTGCTATCATATTTTGATTTAGCTCCGCAAATGTGGATTTTTTACATTGTTTTTAAAAATAATAATCATGAAATAACATTGCATTATTTTGGGCTACATGCAGTAAATTTTGAATAAAATCTTGTTCCTGTATATTTTCGTAAAAAATAGTATTAAATATAAGCGACTGAATGTAGACTAATCACTGATATTGCCCGATGCATATTTGTTTATGTACACTCAGTCAATGAAGTCCAACACGGAAATTATCAAAAAATTATGGGAGGAAAACTGGGGACAATTTTGGGAACATTGAAAAGGTAAGAGTCTTCAAGAAGACAGGAAAAATCCTACAAATGACATGGGGGAGGTTCAAAGATGGCAGACATTGAAATCTAAATATGGAGTATGAGGTTACCTCAGGGAAGATAACCTCGTGTGTGTATGAGTGGTGGTCAATTTACTGCGGCAGCCCGAACGCATACCAGTCCTTTGAAAGGTGGGGTGCCTCTTAAATCTCAGCTCGTTGGTCAAAATGATGCCATGAAACATGACATAACTTGATATAAGGCTACTTTAGGTACTTACAATAATTTCTGGATGACTGTCGTTTTTCTTTTTGATGAGGATGATACAAAAAAAGGCCTCATTAATTTCCCAGATCCTGTATGAAACACTTTTGTAGGCCGGTGTATAGTTTGCAATATGCATGCGTTAGCAGCTCGAATGCTTTTATATACGTTCTTGCGAGAGACGAGAAGGGAGGATTACGAATATTCATGAGAGGCGAGTGGCAAGAGATCGGCGGATCAATGGTGGATATATGAATATTCATGAAATTAAGGCACGTAATCTCGTATTGGGATTATGTACAATGCTATGATGTCATTGTAATAAATATTCATAGGCGCATGCGCAGGTTCCTGTTTTCGTTTCTGCTTCAACAACATGACGAATGGGACAGGTTTCGAAAATTGAGTGTAAAAAATGACATTTCATCGACTCTACACATTTGTGAGGAAGAGCTGATTTGCGGAAGGTCTATTTAGGTAAGTGGCATCGTGTATATGATACTTTAATTTAAAAAATGAATACCTACGATACAATTTACAATGGTCATTTGACCATTGAAAATTGTGAGCTCCACTGAATAGTAGTGGATTCATTTAGGACGCTGCCACGAAGCCTTCTGGGGCCAGCACTTATCCAATGAATAAGGTTATAATATCGGGGCTAGTGGTCAATCACTCACGGGACCTCATCACTATATGGGGCTGTGTCAATTTCGGCCTGTCATGACCTCCAATTTGAAGAGCTAAAATCACCAGTATAATTGGCAAAATTTTGAGGAAAATACTTCCTTCTACATTTTAGAATGATAGAATATCTAATTTCATGCCAGATCCTTCGATAGGATCTTTATCATCTTGATCAAGTGAAATTTTCAGGCTGTTTTTGGTCGGTGATCTTGCTCCTCTCCTGCACACATATGGGCAAGATATCACACACTTGCTATGGGAGGCAATTGCTCACGGTATGAAGGTACAGAGTGCGAGGTTATCTCCAATAACCTCGCATAAATGTGAGTGATGGTCAATAAGCATTTGTACTGACCAGCTACTGAGCTAGCTAGCGTTGCTGTAGACCGAAAATTCTGTCTCCCGTTCGTTAGCTCTTCACTTAGAAGTTAGAGACAGAAACGGTCACATCACTCTGCTGTGCCAACCGAATACACATTGACTTACACACCACACCACGTAATACTATAGTGGTCATACTGACCACTACGCGGGACGAATGCAAAAATACTAGTCATTTTCTATCGCATGTACTTAAGGTATGGGGGAAAAAATTAGATAAATATTTAAAATACTTCCTTTCAAATTCAGCTCTTTAAAATCTCACTCCTACCTTAAATGGCAGTTAGGAAGAACTTCTGATATTTCCAGCAAAATCCAAAGTCAAAATCATGTCCAAAACCTAAGAAATCCCCTCCAATTTTTTTCACGATCGCATGTTGTTTTCCTGCTTCCGATGTTTTTAGACTAAATCGGCCAAAAAATGTTGTCCACAACGAAACTCGGTATCGCGTGCACATCGATCTCTACGATCGCACACACGGAAAATCGGGACTTACGTGTGCGCGATAGGAACTGAACTTTTAACGACCGAATTTTTTAGCGGGAGATTTCAGCACTCGCGGCGATCAGGAAATGTACACGATGACTTGCGATACCCCATTTCGCCAGAAGTGACAGTAAATTACGGATTTCATTTTTGGAATTATCTTTTCCAACATCGATGAGTTGAATTTCTTGTATTTCATGAATATGTTGGAGTCGTTTTTTGTAAATTAAATGCCGATTATGAGTGAATGTTGGTGACTTTTGTGCAGTGGTGTTTTGAAAGTGTCGAGGTGGATGACTGCCTAGAGTCTACACACTAGGTACCGTAAATAACGCTGTATTAACCGCACATTTTTGCTCGTCGGAAAATGTCAAAAGTCGGGGGTGTGGGTAATACATGATGCTAGGCTCCAACAAAAAAAATGAAGAGTCATATATCGCCAAAACTGACAATAATCTAGGGGTCTAAGGTCCTGTGTATATGCTCAAAGGGAATGCAATTACTGTTTTGTAATTCTACATGCTACAAAATATTTTTACAAATTAATTTTGATGTTGAAATTAACAGCCTAAGTAACTTGCGTATACAACCCACTAGCAGGTTCATGCCATATGACACAACCACGGTGGCAGGGTGCCGTACCCTTAATGAGGGATTCCCCCACATATAAGTACATTAACCAAACAAGGCTTGCAAAGACGTGACGCTTGTCAAATTAAAGATTAGTGATCGTATCTTTATCACTATCAAAATGAAAGAAAACATCTCAAAACACACAGTAAGGATAAAGATTAAGGCAAAGTGATACCTTGCTTGAGAAAATATTGCTAGATAATTCCAAGAACTCTCACAGAAGTTCCATGTTTGAAGAGCTATGGCACAAAGTTTTTCAACAAAATAATCGATCGCAAAACGTTTTAAGTTTCCCCCATTTCATACCCATGCATACATATGTAGGTAGGTTCGCTCGCTCCCCTGCTCCAGCCACCCAGCGAGTTTGCATGTTCTGCTAAAATAAGAGAAAAGTCTCTGCACATGGCTTTTGCATAAATTAATTTGCATACTAGCTCAACCGATGCGCATTGGTTGAGCTAGTATGCAAATTAATTACTCAACCAATGCGCATCGGTTGAGCTAGTATGCAAATTAATTTATGCAAAAGCCATGTGCAGAGACTTTTCTCTTATTTTAGCAGAACATGCAAACTCGCTGGGTGGCTGGAGCAGGGGAGCGAGCGAACCTACCTACATATGTATGCATGGGTATGAAATGGGGGAAACTTAAAACGTTTTGCGATCGATTATTTTGTTGAAAAACTTTGTGCCATAGCTCTTCAAACATGGAACTTCTGTGATTGTTCTTGGATTTATCTAGCAATATTTTCTCAAGCAAGGTATCACTTAGACCAAAAGCTTCAGTCTCTCTGTATCGTCGGTTGTTCCGCTGAGACTGCGTCTGGCTCCACTAGACCTCCGTACATAGAGACTGAAAGACCGTACTAGCCGTAGTAGGTGGCCAATCTCTGTAATCCAATACACAGATTGTGTGTGTGTGTCGGTGTGTATTGCCAGTGTATGTCGATATGCACTGTGCAGTGGATCGGACGTACGGTATCAAAAACTACAACTATACCAGCTCGGTAGTCATAATATTTGAACTTTTTATACCTCTGACATTTTATTTCTGTCATTTTAAATGGTCCACATTATGTATAGTTCTAACTATAGTATATAAATAGAGGGGAAATGGAGAAAAAACAGTAGATCTAGGGTGGTTACAAAACGGCCGCCGTGCAGACTGGCTGATCGTCCCCTTGCTGTGTACATAACGTCTTGCCGTCTGTCTATGGGGAAGGTTGATAAATGTCAGAAATATTAAAGATTTCCCCATAACAGACGGCTATTTCTGTCTAGGTATCACTTTGCCTTAATCTGTATCCTTACTGTGTGTTTTGTGATGTTTTCTTTCATTTTGATGGTGATTAATATACGACCACGGATCTATACTTCGACAAGGGTCACGTCTCTGCAGCAAGCCTTATTTTGGTCAACGACTCGATTCAAAGAGTTCCCCGACTTCGAAAATGAGTTAAGAAACAGCAAACTACCAATTGAAGTACAAGTTTGTTTTACACTTTTCTAAATCATTTCTTAGTGCTTTTGCCTTTTGATTTAACCGTATTGATAAGAACACGACTTGAATTTGGCAAGAATTTTTTAATTTTTTTTCTCAGAGGGTCAAAATTTGGGGGTGCGGTTAATACATGACAGCGGTTTATACGCTATTTACGGTATAGTAAAGTCGCTAGTATGAGTGAACAAATTCAATAATAATATGTAGATCTAGAAATATATGAGGAAAAATCAAATTATTGTGATTTTTCCAAATACACATCGGCATGTAGTCAGTTTGCACAGCAAAGTGATACGACCGTTTCTGTCTCTAAGTGAAGAGCACTCACACTTATGCGAGGTTATTGGAGATGAGTGAAGAGCTAACGAACAAGAGACAGAATTTTTGGTCTAGGGTCTAGACCTAGATCTAGCGTTGCTGGGAAATTGAACTAAAATAAAATGTAATGTTTGGCAAATTCATTTGTAACGAAAATTTACAAACAGTAAGCGTAAGTTGATAAAATTAAGCTAATAAAAAGGAATAATCTTCGACCTCTGACTATGTCTTTGATGTGACACTCATAGCGACTTTACTATACTTAGTGTGTAGACTCTAGGCAGTCATCCACCTCGACACTTTCAAAACATCACTGCACAAAAGTCACCAACATTCAATCAAAATCGGCATTTAATTTACAAAAACAGACACCAACATATCCATGAAATACAATAAATTCAACTCACCGATGTTGGAAAAGATAATTCCAAAAATGAAATCCGTAATTTACTGTCACTTCTGGCGAAACGGGGTATCGCAAGGCACGGTGTACATTTCCTGATCGCCGCGAGCGCTGACATCTCGCGCTAAAAAATTCGGTCGTTAAAAGTTCGGTTCCTATCGCGCACACGTAACGTAAGTCCCGATTTTCCGTGTGTGCGATCGTAGAGATCGATGTGCACGCGATACCGAGTTTCGTTGTGGACAAAATTTTATTGGCCGATTTAGTCAAAAAACATCGGAAGCTGGAAAACAACATGCGATCGCCAAAAAAATTGGCGGGGATTTCTTAGGTTTTGGACATGATTTTGACTTTGGATATTGCTGGAAATATCAGAAGTTCTTCCTAACGGCCATTTAAGGTAGGAAAGAGATTTTAAAGCGCTGAATTTGAAAGGAAGTATTTTAAACATTTATCTTACTTTTCCCCCATACCTTAAGTACATGCGATAGAAAATGACTAGTATTTTTGCATTCGTCCCGCGTAGTGGTCAATATGACCACTATAGTATTACGTGGTGTGTGTGATGTGATGGAAAATCGTTTTCACTACCAAACCAAATTACAACACCAATTTCAGCACCTGGGACTATACATTCATTCTGCTTCGAAAATGACGATACATTTCAGCGAAGAATCAATGAGAATCTCACCATTTTAGTTATCTGGCTTCTGTGCACACATGGAGACGGACATTCCAGAAATCTTGATCATAATTAGATAAATAATGTACTAAAATAACAACTTCGTAGTACTGTTTGATAGGGAGTATCCCATTCACGCGATTACATTGCAGACATCATCATCATCAATCTCAATCAATTGCGCATGTACGTACCGCGCATGTACTAGAAAAGGATAGACTCTTCATTCGCTGGCCTGGCGATATGCGCTGTATGCACTAGCACTGTATTGCACTGCGTGCGTGTAAACGGTGAAGAGCGTAGGTGCATGCAGAGCACGGTGTGGTAGTTATTCCGCCCCCATAGGTTGAAGGTTCTACATTTCGGTATATGGATTTTTTTTTTTCTTCTTCTTCTTCTTCTTTTTCTTCTTCTTCGCCCCAAGCTTTTGCTTTTAGAGGTGTGTCCTCCAACTATGTAGACCTAGGTACCACATTAATGTATAATTTGTCTTTTTTTTTTGTTAAAAATACATGTACATTATTTTTGTTCACTATTTGGAAACAGATGTCTTTAAATTGAAAATTAAATTCTTCTTCTTCAGCTTGGGTACAAAAAGTGAATAAATGGCTCTTCGCCTTTAGCATGGAAATATGAATCAAAAGTTTGCTTCAATTGTGTCAATACTATTCTATCTATCTGCAGCTGTTTTTGAAATTTTGGATAACCATGTAGGCCCGTGGGCTATCAGTTTAAATGAATTAATAAATTTTTCACAAAAGTCAAAGAAACAAAGTATGAAAAACTTATACAAGGTACAATTGTTATGATTTTAGCCCCCAAAATGAAAATATTGAGAGCAAAAACAAAAAAAACAAAACAAAAAAACCAAAAAAAAAAGCAATAGGACAATGCTCCGTTTCGAATTTAACATGCAAATGCTGCATGTTTGGATCATAATTGCCGGGATGCAAAATTAAATTTTCACACTGGAATCTTCTTTAATTTTGAAAGTATATAAATCTTTTCTGGTATAGACAGGGCTAACAAAACAAACAAACAAATAAACATACAGCAAATTTCGAACAAAACGATTGAGATTCTGTTTTTGATTTTTTGATTTTTGATTTATTTTTTTTCATTTCAATATAAGCATACACTAATCGATTCAATGATTAAACATACAACAATGTAATGTATTATGTCAAACTAACAATACAAAGATAAGGGTTTTGAGAATAGTACAAAAAATACTTTACAAAAACGGATTATTAATGACCTAACAATGAATGTCAGCTGACTTTTGTCTTTTGGCCTGTTTAGTTTCTATTTTTGTTTGGTTTTTAAGGGTTGTTTTGTTTCTTCTTTTTTTTTTTTCAAATTGGAATTTCAATGAAAATTAATAATGACTCCTTTTTCTTGGCTAGGCCTATATTGCTGTCTATTAAAACAGAAAAAAAGGACTTTTGTATACGAGAGTAAAAACTGTACCGTAATTTTTTTAAATAAAAATTTTGTCTACCATGTCCACATTATTTGTTTCAGAAAACATGACACCGTTAGTCCCCACCCAATGATCAACTCTAATAATCTCTATTTTTTATTTCAATTATGTCATTTCCTTATTCTTAGACTTACCATTGTGCTTAATCGCTTTCCAAGCTAACAAACTTTGGAGTATTAGAGTGGATCGTAACTGCTAAAGAACGAGTTAATGCCCTTAATCCAGAGCGAGAGTCCTCTGAAGACGGGTAACTCCTTCTCAGTCGAACAGCTCTATCCCGCGTTAGGCAAAGCCGGCCATACAACGAGGAACCCCCATGCTTATAATCCTGTTAGTCTGAACCTCGACTGAGCTACTTGCTTTACCCCTCTTCGGGAGAGAGCGATCCGAGCATCGTGAGAGCTAAAGAGGCCGAGGGGGAAAGAAAGGGTGCTAAGCCGTCAGAAAGTTCTGACCAATAGGAAGCAAGAGGTGCGTCGAGATTCAACCAATAGGAAAGAGGGATTCCGTGGTCTCGTCGCGGAAAGTTTTGATGTGTGCATGCATGTGCGACGTACGGGCTGGCCTGGAAATCGTAAAATTGGATTCTACATATTATTTTGTTTTCAATGAAGAGACGAAAGAGGGAGTCAGTATCGTTTCAGAATCAATGACACTTTACAACCTGTCATGGGAAAAGATAACTATCTCCATCACAGATGTCAAGTATATAAGAACTTGAGATAGAGAGATTGCTGGTGAGAGGGGAAGAGAAGGAAAGAGAGAGAGAAAGAGAGAGTAACTCTGTGCATGTGAAAAAGCGAGACAAGACAGAAAAATAAACACACACATGCAGGGAGAGGGAGAAGAAGAAGAAGAAGAAGAAGAAGAAGAAGAAGAAGAAGAAGAAGAAGAAGGAGAGGAAGGAAGAAGAAGAAGAAGAAGGAGGAGGAGGAGGGGAGGAGGAGGAGGAGAAGAAGAAGAAGAAATATGCTAATATAATGGAGAGAGGGAGGGAGAGAGAGAGAGAGACTAATAAAGGCTAGAAGAGGAGTAGAATAATGATAATCGATGAAAATCAAGTGAAAGTTGAACAATAATTGTTGCTTTGCCTTGAAGTTTCTGAAGTGCGACCTCAACTTTGTTGGCACATTCACTTTTCCCCGCCTTTGGCGTTCCAATCACTGATTGCTGTTCGATGATTGAAAGCAACACAAGAACAAGACAATGGAAATACAACTTTAAATTTGATGAATGGTGCAACCTAATGCCGTGCGATTGTTGAACGGAGTATAATGCCGAATGTGACATCTTCAGAAAACTCTCTTCGCCGTCTTGAAATTAAAGTGATTTGGTAACTTTGCAGAGGCTTGATAAAACCTGGCCTTACATGCTATCGGTCATGTAATATGGTGTAAAAATGAAGCCCAAGAAAAAAAGCACTTCAAAATCATCATGTGCTTCACAAAAATAACCATGTACAAGTGACCGGAAATGCCAGACTCATTTTCCCCCATAGACTGCAGTGCATGTTAGCCTAAAGCGTATGGCCATTATACGCTTTCGTAAATGGCAGTATTCAGTCATAGATATGTTAATAATAGCATATATTTTGAAAACCTTTCTATGCCTGGCTATTTATTTATCCTTCTGAACATCATTATACAAGTTATATATCAAAATTCAACAATTTATTAAATCAAGCCTCCACAAAGTTACCTATTCCCTTTAAGTAAAAGTGATTCATGTAAACAAATTAGATTATAAACATGCTCAATGATCTTCTTTATGAAACTTTTTCCTCTTACACTGCAGATTGTAGAAAGATATTTTCAAGATTGTGATGGCTAATCTGAAGGAATACTCAAGGTTAGGCGAATTATAGAGGGGCCGCGGGTTCGCCCCCTTCCCCCCCCCCCGCGCTCCCCCCCCTGGCTTTTGCAAAATCCTAGATTTTTCCTGGTTTTTCCATTCCCTCCCATCTAATATGTTAACAAAATGTTTTCACATTTTGTAACTGGATCATAATAATAGTGGACCTTTCGACTTCGGTTGGTAAATAGGACTGTCGTGAATATTATATTAGATTTAGATTATATTAGATTATATTAGATTTTGTTGTTATTCCTTTCTTTCTTTCTTTCTTTCTCTCTTTTTTGTTGTTGTTTTTTGTTGTTTTTTTAACTTTTTTTGTGGATGATGATGATGTGTATATAGTGGTTGTGATGTATTCCTATATAGGCAGATTCTAAATCCCCATACGACAAACTGGAAAAATCATGCATGGTTCGAGCTGTCTTGGAGACAAAAATAATGATTCGTAAAAGTTTCAGATACGCATAATTAATCAAGCAAGTTAAGACCTAACAATAAATTGAACTGAATTGACAAGATGACTCATAGACATGATAGAAGTAATTAGTTTATATCCTGACTATACCAAGCAAGAAGAGAGACTATTTTATTTTGTATTTCAAACAGGTGTGAATTGGCCGGTAATTTCAGAAGGAAACCATAACATCCGACATTAGTTACATTGCGCATAAGCCATATATACAGTCCTTTCAACCGGTTGGCTATATATATCTGAATACATGTATGTGGTTCCAAAACGTACGTGTTCAGCAAGTTTTGTTGTTGTTGTTGTTGTTGTTGTTGTTGTTGTTGTTGTCGTTGTTGTTATTGTTGTTATTGTTGTTTTTGTTTTTGTTGTTGTTGTTGTTGTTGTTTGTTCATGGGCGCAAATCCAGGAGGGGACATGTCCCCCCCCCCCCCCACCTTTTGAAGATAGGCGAATGTCCCCTTCCCCCCCCCCCCCCCCCCCACATTTTTGAATAACCTCTTTTTTTTTTTTGGTTGTCAGAAAAAAATTTCAGACATTTGGGACAGGTACAAAAGTTAAATCATGTGGTGACCACTCCCCTCCCCCCTCCCCCCACCCCCCCCCCGAATTTAAAAATGGATTTGCGCCACTGTTGTTGTTGTTGTTGTTGTGTTGTTGTTTTTTTAAAGCAAAGTGCTCTTCTTATGAAAGAGAGAAAGAGAGATCCCTAATATGGCCCGTATTCTCGAAAGGTAAGTGTTTAGATGTAGGTCACTGAATTATGGAGAGCCAAATGTCACCCACTTTTAATCCTACAAAATCACCATAGACTCCCTCTAGTACTGGAACTATACATGCAAATATAAAAACCTCATGATAGAATTGATTTCTGATGCTCATTTCATCCCAGAAAATAATTTTGTTTTTTCATTTTTGTTACACAAATACAGTAATTTATATACGGGACTTAGGGGTTCACAAATGGCGTTCCATAAACGGAGAAAAAAGGGACGATCCATATTTCTATACCTATACCTATAAGAACATTGTTTGACAAAAGAATTAAAATTTTGAAAAATAATATTTGATAAAATAATATGACTAAAGGGGAAGTCCACCCTGGTATTTAGTTGATTTTGATGAAAGCAGAATAATGAGAGTGAAACAGATTAGTGAAAGTTTGAGCAAAATCCGATAAGAAATAAGAAAGTTGAAGCTGTAATCAATGATACACAAATTGGCAACTCCGTGACGTATATCTTGCGAGCTCCTCTCCCATTTGCCCTGTACCAGGGGCGGCGGAGCGTCTTTCAAAGTGGGGGGCACCAGCCAAAAGGGCACTTTTGGTGAAAGGGGCACCTACAAAGGGTTAACATAAAGCAAAAACAGGGACCATTTTGTGACATTGGTATTACCCTACAGTCTAATTAATCACCTTCATCATCGTTTTATCTTTTATTATGTGTGGTTCTGCACACTACTTCGGCATCCCCATTTAGCAGTTGTGTGTAATGGTCTAATGATTCATGTGCGAGCGAGCAAAGCTGAAGTCCTTGGGTTGTGCATTATTTACAGCGATAAAATGAAAATGACAACAGCAAATTAATTTGGGGGGAATATCTCATGATTTTTTTAATTCGTACATTATCCCTGTCGTTTTTCTTTATATAGGATTACATCAATATCAACATACTTTATGCGATCTGCTTGATTTCCTTATAGAGCGAGCGAGCGTAGAGAGTGGGTTTGGGAAAAATTTTCAGAAAATATTGCCCTTATACTTGGTGTAAATTATGGGCACATTCGAGTGAGGGGCATTGTGCCCCTCTTGCCTCCAGCTCCACTGCCTGACAATGTAGTTGTAGTATATGGTATACCTGTTAGTGTTACTACATAAAGCCGCACCGATTCTTTGAAACTATAGATATGCCTCTTTTTGTATAAGAAACAGTGGGAAAATATAGGTAAAAGAGGGCACTCTCAGAAGTGGAAAGGGCGCTTATCAGAGGTGGAAAGGGGCACTTATAAGAGATGAGAATGGGCATTTATGAGAAGGGAAAGGGCTCATAAATAGGAGAATGACATTTATGAGAAGTAAATTAAGAGGGGGCACTAATCAGATTTGAAAATGGGCACTCAGTATAGGAGAAAATAGGTACATGCATGTACTTATATTAGAAGGGAAAGCACCTATCAGAATTTTAAAATGCACTTATCAAGGGACATATGGACACATATAGGGGGAAAGGGGGGCAATCATTATATTTGAAAAGGGGCACTTATCAGAAAAAGAAAAGGGCACTTATCAGAAAGAAAAACAGGCACCTATCTGAAGTACAATTGTACTTATCAGGAGGAAAGAGAGCACATATTAGAGATAAGGAGCCAATTATCAGATTTGAAAAGGGGCACTTATTAGAAGAAGAAAAAAAGGGCACGTATTAGAAAGGAAAAGGGGCACTTTTATTTGTAAAAAGGACACTTATCTGAGAGAAAGGGGGCATTTTTCAGAAATAAAAAGGACACTTTTGGGGTACTTGAAAAAGTGGGGGCACTGTGCCCCCACCCCCCGGAGCGCCAACCATGTTCTGTACTAAAATAAAAACTACATAAATTTCAATTTTCTGTAAGAAAAAATATTTAATCATGATGCACCCTCAATCATTGCTAATATGTTATTATACTTGTGTGAAACAAATCTATTCCTTTATCAGTAACTAAGAAAATGAAAATCTTTGAAATTTTATGTACAGAGCAAATGTTCGAGTAGGCCCTATATTATCTGAAACATATTCATGTATAATACAAATTATTTGATAATAAATTCATTTTGATCATAATAATCATCGATGCGATCATTACGGCCATTGATATTATCATGATTATTACATACCGAATTTCTATCTAGTACATCCGCAGCCCCGCCCCTTTTTCTGGAGGCCCTGAGATTGAGGTCAATTATAGCAGATTTTTTCATGAAATTATATCAAAGCATCGTTCTACTGACTTTGTAGAATAAAGTGAATCTTCGTAGCTTTACCTAACTATCAAATGCTATTAGCTGTCTTTCTAGTTGCCCTTAATTTACCCTTCCCCTATCCTCACTCTCTTCACACCCCATTTCCCCCTGTGCCCACTTTCTTCGATCTGCCAACACCGGCACCGACCCGACCGGCAGGGCACCGCGTACCGAGTAGTCCGGCCGAGCGAGACTCGAGAGAGTACTAGTATGCATGATACACACACATGTGTGACCTTTGACCTGATCAGCAGACATTTGAGCAGATCAATCTCTGGATGATTGCCGTGAAATTCCTTTGAAAAATTCTCTAAGATTCTGATTTAAGGTACCGGTAAGTCAGAAAATATTGAAAATATATTTGATATAGGAAATGGAATGAAGGGCAAGTCGCTGGTGTGTACATCGTCAAACTAAACAAGTAACAAGTTGCATTGTAACGTGTTTTTGTAAGTTTGGTTAGTCGACCCACAACTCCCAGACCCAGGTCAGGCGTTTTCTGGAGGCCTAGTGCAGTCGCCTGCTCGCCGACAGCGTCCGTGCCGCGCTGCAAGCTCATATTGGTCTACATGTGGCTGTATGGCCGGATGCTTATAGCTATACGAGCTCTGTGGCTTATGCTAGCCACAGAGCTATACGCTATACTGCGTATATCCTCTAGATCTAAATATCAGTTTCCATACTGTGAGCCATCAATAGTTGCTAGTTACCTAGATCAACTAAGATTGTATTGAATGAATACTTATGTGATCAGGTACCTTGCACTTGTAACTTATCTACACATGCAAGGTAATTTGAGTCATATATACAAGTTACACAGTGTAACTTGATATATGGGACTACATCTTAGCATGTGTAGTCATATAGTTACAAGTGCATGGTAATGATCATGATTTGTGGCATCATTCAATTTTACAATGGACCTGGATGGTTACATTAGATCCGATGGTTATGGCTCACAGTTGAATGGTGATATTTAGATCAGATTGGTCTTAGCAGTATAGGCATCATAGCTCAGTGATAGCAGATTAGATAGTAGTTATGAATTATATTGTATAGTCATAATCTACATTGATCTAGAGTTACATGTATCTTATGATATAGATCTCCAAAGATTTATCTTGAGAAATAATTAAGTTGATGGAGTTGATGTCATCAATGGTCATTGACATTTGAGTTTATACATTGAATGACATTGTCAAATCGCAGTCATGCATTCAGTGTAGTTAGTTTACAAAGATTAATTATTGTATAATGATGCTTATATCCACTTGAGTTATATCATTTATATCATCACTGATGAAATACAGCCAAACTAGACGAGTAAATTGTCACCAGGCTTTGTTTCATCAAACATACAATGTAATTTTGGTAAGGATTGCTCAATAATTCTCCTTCTATAGAAGTCATTGTCATTATTTTCACAAATAATTAACATTTCATTGCTGAAGATGGTTGTCACTGATGTACATGTAAATTGACATAGAATGTTTTTCTTTTTTATTTATTTATTTAGATCTGTGATCTATTCATTTATAATTATTATTTCTTGGAGGGGGGGATGAAAAACAAGTTTACGTGTATGTGTGCCTTATGTCTGCAAACTCATTTAGGAAAGGCTTCCTTTCGTACCCCCCCCCCCCCCAGGCCACTATACCTAACCGGTTCATGCTCAGTTGACCAAAGGCCCACGATACCGAAGGCCTGCGAGACCCAAAAATCACAAATCGTAATCCATACTTCGCTCTGACAGATTCCAGTCTCAGTAAGGAGGTTTAAACCTCCGTAAATTAAACCTCCGTAAACGTACTAAAATGTGAGTAAATACGGGCAGATTGCCTGTGCGCGCACTTACAGTAAATACATAATTGGATCGGACTCCGTGCACATGTATTTAACCCTTTCAAGACAATTGACCACATTTTGTGGTTTGGCTTAATGACTTTTGATTAAGAGCTCTAAAAATTATACCGGATGCATGAGTAGAAAGAGCAAAAATTTCTGCACTCACTGTGTCCATTTTTGTTACATGACCATATTGTGTTCGATGCCAGGAATTTAAAAATGGAGATTAAGCTTTAAAATCCTTAAATTGGCAACACATTGAGAGATTCAAAAATCATTGTTTTTTATTGAAATTGGCCATTTTTCCAACTTTTCGACAAAGTTTCTAACCATGTATAATGTTTTCAAAGACATTACATTTTATTAGAACCATGTAGCACTAACAGAAAAATATTATTGTTGCCAATTTGAAGAAAAAAACATGATCAATTTAGCCCTTAAATAATTCCTGTCCTGAAAGGGTTAAATAAGAAAACCCGGGGGGGGGGGGGTAACCACCCCATGGTTTCAACCTCCTTTGTCAATTTGAGCCTGAGTTTAAAACATGTCATTTTCAAAAGGGCTGTTATTGACAGAGTTTTATAGAATGTTTTTTTCAGATTCCACCCACATGTAAGCACTGGCTATTCTTAGCTCATCATTCCTTCCAACCTTCCATCCAATCATGTAGCCCCCTCCCCAACCCTACCCAACCAGCCACTATCGACTCAACCATTCTTTGCGTATAAAAGATATCAGGCGAACCAAAAGTTCCTGAAAAAAAATTTGAAAGAATTTGTGTCAGTATTACTGTCCATGATCACAAACAACTAGAAACTATATTGGAAAAAGTGATTTGTTTTTTATCATAAGATTAATCAAAGCACTCATTAAATATTAGTTTGATATATTCGCATTCTTAAAGACAAAATCAAATGTCGCGACAGGGGTAAACAAACACACCCCACCTGCTGCCGAAATGATAACTAGCGAATGCAGATTTCTAGTTTTCTATTTCAGAAAAATCATGAATCCTAACCATATTTTTGTAAGTACACGCACACAGACACACACCCGCATCCTCCCACATAAATAAACACAGAGCCCGCATAAATAAAATGGCTATATTTCAACATTTTTAAAACTCTTTATTAATAAACTTCTAAACAGAAACACAAACTCTTGTACGAACAGTCATTTAGATGCTAATTTCTTTGTTTTCAAGTCAACTCACATGAAATAGGACATTGAAAAAATATTACAAATATAAAAATATAACAAAAACTACATATCAATTTTATCGCCCATTTTGGAATACCCAACTACAACAGGGAAGTCATGTAGGATGAGTTTTCCCCATCAATCTCACAGTTTTGAAAATATGGTGTGAAAATCAGGAAAGGCTTATAAACAGAAACGTTTTTGTTATTATTATAATCATTTATGAAATCAGAAAACATGTATTAGGCTGTTTAGACATCCACTGTATAATGTACTTTATATACCATTTTGAACTAGCAATGTAAAGTTTTATGATCAATACAATATCTTAAATGCCGATCTTACAGGGATAGGACAGTTTTGGTTGGAAGCTCCCTGGTTCAAGACCGCGGTCTCCAATATTTTGAATACGACACAAGAGGATTCAAGTACATTATTATTGCTTTTACGAGTGGGAAGCCCTCACAATTTAACCCTTTCAGGACAGGAATTATTTAAGGGCTAAATTGATCACATTTTGTTCTTCAAATTGGCAATAATGACATTTTTCTTTTAATGCTACATGGTTCTAATAAAATGTCATGCCTTTCAAAACAACATACATGTGTACATGGTTAGGAACTTTGTCGAAAAGTTGGAAAAGTTGCCAATTTGGATAAAAAGCAATGATTTTGAACCTCTTGATGTGTTGCCAATTTAAGGATTTTAAAGCTTATTCTCCTTTTTAAAATTCCTGACATCAAACGCATTATGGTCATGGAATAAAAATGGACATAGTGTGTGCAGAAAATTTTGCTCTTTCTACTCATGCATCTGGTATATTTTTTAGAGCTCTGGATCAAAAGTTATTGAGCCAAACCACAAAATGTGGTCAATTGTCTTGAAAGGTTAAACAGAACTGCACATCAGTTTTCAAAAGATCGATTGAAATCTGCAATCAAATATAAATAAATCTTTGAATAGATGATCACCTTCAACGCAATATTTTATCTTTGTTTCTAATCAGAAGTCAAACATTGGCATTTCATCTTGACTTTCTTGACTTTGTAATTATGAAGCAACAATGGATGTAAGGCAACTGGAGCAAGCAGTACATTTAGCCTACTAAACCAAGCACCCTTTCCATGAACAAAACAACATGTCAAATTATTATCACATTTTCCTATAATTAGAAGTAATCTGTTGACATAATATCCATACCAATTCTATTGGGAAAAAAGAAACAACATGAAATAGTCAAACATAAATGAAGTATAAACAACGCAGAATGTGATTTCACATCATTTTAAATGTTTTGCATAAGAACCCTTAAATGGCATGCAGAGAAAGGAAACAAATCTGAGGGGAAAAATGGCCTTGCAGGCCTTCGGTCTCCTGGACTTTCTGTCTTGGGGCCTTCGGTCTCATACCTTTTTCATTTTCGGTCTCGTGGGCCTTCGTTCTCGTGGTATTTTGGTCTGGTGGACCTTCGGACTCGTGGTCTTTCACCTATCGGTCAAGTGGTCAGACCCCCCCCCCCCCCCCCCCCAAACCCTAACAGTAACCGTATCTTCAGATCCTAGGATTCTGCTATCCATAAGCCCTAACCCTAACCCTAACCATGTATAATTTTATGGGGGTACAAAAGGAAGTCTTACCCTCATGGATAAAAAGCATTTGGAGATTATCTCTTTCCTGAAATATTCTCAAGCTTGTGCTCTGGAACACTTTCCGTCCTACTGATGGTGCCACTAGTGCCATAGAATTCTTTCACATTAAAAAGTGTATCACTGAGATCTAATGCAGAGACTGATCATATATGAAAACTGTGCTGTTGTAAGTGAATTTGTGCCTTTAAAGTCGGGGGGGGGGGAACTAAGAACTTTTGTTTGGGGAGTGCAAAAATCAGAAATGTTAAAAACAAAGTGACAAAATGCAGATTTGTCAGACAAATGGACATGTAAGAAATGACTTTTCCTTGGACTCATCATTATTGTATGCTGTCGTAACTGTATTCTACCATTATATTTTGTTATGTTGATATCATAACCTGCCGGCTAACCCAATGGGTTGCCGGGCCTGGTTTTATATGTATAAGCATGCATGATCTTTAATAAAGACATGATATACCACCACTCCTCCTTAGTTGGTGGCACTTTTAGCAAATGCCTATAGAGGCATTTAGTATTATTTTGAATTTAAAAATTTTTAATACTGTTTCAGAAGTTTTAATGAAAAAGAGAACATTTTGTTGTTGTTGTTGAAACAGTTCTAAGCAAATGTACATAATTTCCAATATTCCCGATGACTCGCACATCACAAACATTTATTACTTGTTGAAACTCTCTCTCTCTTCTACCTTCAAAGATGTTTAATGACTGCACCAGTTTGTATTTGTAAAAAATGATACACCATTTACCATGGTAAAATTTCTTTTAAAAATCACTTACGAAACAAATACAACAGGCATTCTTATCTCCAAAACTACATCTGCATACAATACTGATGTTATAACAAAACATGGTGGTCATTAAATGTTGCCATATTCCATTATTTCTTTGGCTTAATATTTCCTAGTTTTATCATTAGTATCACTGTCATATGACTATTTAATTTAAGTATCTGAATTTACATGTATACACATGTATTTGTCATTGTCATAGTTATTCAGATTACAGACCATCAAATTTGTTCAGTTTATGTTCATTTATTCATTAATTCATTTTTATTTTTCAGGGTTTTACCTTGTTTATCATTAAAAGGCAGGTATGGAGACATCAGTGGCAACCAATATCATCAGTTTCCTCAATAAGACAGGTGGCAGAGATAAACTATACAGGTAATTCATCTAACTTTCTTTTTGGTTACAATTTACTAAGTGTAATTTCAACCCACCTACTGGAATTATGTATCATTTAGACGGGTCTGACATAAAAGTCTGTTGATCTTTGCATTTTCTTGATTAGGTCATTGATCCAGACTATATACATGTACATACTTGAGCTGTGCCTGTAGACCCACTAGCCATTCGTTACTTATATTATGAATAAGGTTTACAAACTATACTAATCCATGCATATGATAGATAACCTGTACCCTGATCATATTTGCTAAGTTCTTGTTGGTTAGAGTCCATAGATTGGGATAACAACAACTCTGTGCTTCTCTAATTAAATTGCTGTTTTGATTACCAAAGATTATTAAGATTGTGCTGTAATTCTACTTTGATTTTTATATATCTGTGCTTGAGTCTCATCAGTAAATCTACACATACATGTATTTTCTAACTGATGTGTGCGATACATGTAGATATTGGCCTAATAAACACACATTTAATTCAGTAGTTTGTAGAAAGTATGATTCTTAAAAATATCCTTTAGTCTTATATTTTCATGACACAATTTTTTTTGACCTGTTCATATCTTCTTTCCGCTTTAATTACTGTTGAAAAATAAAATTATTGCTTTGTCAGTCTGCTAAAAGTGTATCTTTATAAGCTTTTAACCGTGCTGTGATTTAAAAATATGGGGGCATATAGCCAAGTTGATTTTGACATACATGTATGACGACGAGTCACAATGTGACCCAAAATTCGCTATGAAGCATATGAATTGTAACAATTGTCTGTAGTTTCTATACTGTCTCGTATTTCTCATCTCTGTTCCATCTATTCTTCAGAACATGCCAATATGGAAGTCGGCTTGTGTGGTGGTGTGTACAGGAGAGCAGACGTGATCCAGCCTTAGTTGAGAAACTGAAAGGTCTAGATTCTCACCTCAGCACCAGTAGAAAATGTAAATCTTTACCCAGCTTATTATAACAGTCTGATAGGTATTGACATACACATTGATATGAAGAAAAAATGAATAAAATCCTTTTGGTCTTTACATCTTTAGTTAGAGTATGTCACATTCCTAACACAATTGGATGAAAAGATATTATGATCATCTTTTTCACTTATGTAAATGTGAAAAACTTGTAGTGCTAGAATATAAGAGGCACCATCTGGGGGGTAAAATGACCAAGGATACGGTGATCTTTAAAAAGCTCATTGCATTTTTGAAATAGAAATTTTTTTTGCTTAGAAAATGTTGTTGCAGTGATGAATGAACACTGTTTATGAAATTACCAAAACACTTCTATGAATACAGGCAGAAGATATTAGAGTACTGGTGTTACTTTTTATTCTTCTCTCTGACCTAATTCAGTACTTCGAATTGGCAAAAGTGTGGAGCATCTGAGAGCAGCACAGAAGTCTGTACATCTCTCAGATCCCTTTCTCCAGTTCACCATCACTTTCGCCAACATCAACAAGGCTTCCTACCTTCTAGTTGATCACCTCCTCTGGATGCATCGAATAGGTCTTGTCAATATCAACAGCAAGTACTACGGTCACCTATCAAGTCGCTTCTGGCTTGCCACTCTTATCCTCAGCCTGAGCACTGATCTGTATGCCATCCTCGGTGTCCTTGGTACTCTCCTCCAGACAGATTCCAAAAAGGTGTCTTTGGACTCCGATGAAGCCGTTCAGCAATGTTCCAATGGCTCTGTCTCAAGAACTCACCCCAGCCATGAGACCAATGGTCATAGTAACCACAGGGGCCATGGCATGACTGTGAAGCAGGTTGTGATGACCCTGTTCAGGTATCATCTAGGATTGATTTTGGACACTCTCAAGAACTTGGCTGATTTGTTCCTGCCATTGTCATACCTTGGTCACATCAGCATATCATCAGGACTGCAAGGGCTCTTAGGTCTTATAAGCTCTGTGATTGGTGTATTAACTGTCTGGGATTCCAAATATAAAATGGTAATTTGAATACTCTACAAGGAATCTTATACATGTATATGCTTTTGCTGTATGCATACATTTCCACCATCTTTCCTGAAATAATTCCTTCTTTAGAGGTTTAAAGGTAGTTGTCAGTTCTGATATTAATGGAAAAGGATTTTCAGATGCAAACTGATAAACTGAGACTGAATTTTCAAGATTACAGCCAAGTGATTTTTAAATACCAAATGAATTTGGTAGAAATCGTATGATAGCCTGTTTTGAAAAGACAATGCATGCATCTCCAAATTGGGCTTTCTGAGAATCTCTAAGTACTGTCAAAGGAAGAAGTTGTGCCATTTTTGCACCGAGCACCCACAACACATATAATAATTTGTTCTACAAGAGTGTGCTCACTCATAAACTACTTTATCTCATCAACAACTTTGGTAAAGTAAGCAATTTTAATTTATTTTGGCATTTTTTGAATTTTATACTCCACCAATTGTACATGATTTGCAAGCATTGTACTGCAAACATTTTTACCCTTCAGTCAAAAGGTGAAAAAAGTATCAACTCAGTCAATGTTTTACCGATTTGGTATGAAAAAAAATTATGTTAAGCTGGTGCTAATTATATCTTAGGATGAGTGGAATGAAACCAGGTTTTTGTTATTCTACACAAACCTTTACATCCTCAAAAACTCATGGAATAATATTTGTCTACTAATAGTGTCTGCAAATAATGTGTTCATGAGTTGTGAAATATAGGATAGGAGATTAAATCCTTTCTGTATCACTTTCAACACTCATACATGAAATTTTACTTCTTATTTCTATGAACATAAATGGTTATACCAAAGTCAGAAAATTTATTAGTGTACAAAGGTAGAAATTGCCCAACGATGAGATTGGAGGTCTTAAGTCCACATATCTAGTGCAAAACATATTTAGTCAGTGGAGTGTGAAGACCAGGTAAGCTTATGCAAATAATTGGATCTAGTTTACCATAATATATAACTGGCAAACATATTCAGGCATGTGTATTTAACACTGCCATGGTCCTTGTCAATGGGGGTTTGCAGTCACTGCACTATGTGGTGTACTCAGCATTCCTCTAGTACATAACACCCTTGGTGTTGATACCAAGGGTGAGGAATTTCAGAAAATAAAAACCATGTGTAGATTCCCCCAACAAGGGTACCGACAAGGGTAATAAATCAATTAGTGTCTACTTTCAATCTCCAAAGTTGTTTTGGTCCTCCCAAATCACCTCCCTGGGATTTCATGTGGTCATATTTCACTCAATATGGACCAATAAATGTGTCAATTCCTACTTTAAACCTGCAAAATTGCTTTGGTCCTCTCAGATCACCCCCATGGGATTCAGTAAAGCCATATTTCTGTCAATTTGAACCATGCGTGAACTTTTTTCTGCCGAGAAGCCTAGGTGTACCATATACACTTGCTGATTTGGGTGCAAACAAATAATGTTCCAGGGGGTGTTTCATAAAGCTGTTCGTAAAGTTACGCCTGACTTAACGAATGACTTACATATGACAAGCCAAATGGGATGCTCAATCATTTTTAACTGCATCTACTAAAGTTGAACTGTGCAGATGTAGATTAACATTCTTATTATAACAAACATTTTTAATGCAAAATATATTTTTTGCCATAATTTAATTGAGGTTATTGGAAATACAGTCACACTTTGTTAAAACATCAGGAAAAACTTTGGGCATCCTATCTGGCACTTCATACATGTATTCAAGTTGTTCGTAAAGTCATGCGTAACTTTACGAACAGCTTTATGAAACACCCCCCAGGGCTGTTAACATTTGTATGACATTTTATTTGAAATTGGTGCAGTTCCACTGTATAAACCTGCATGTGTAGTGCATGAACTGCAAAAGTTGCTTATTTGTAGCACAGTGCTGACTATGAATTCGAAACATCAGTATCCTGTGATTTTGATGAATGTAGGTTGAGGGTCAAGTTAATGGACTTTGTATTACTCTGTGTAATAAAGGGCCTCTGTGCTGACAAACTATTTTGTTTAGATTCAATCTCATATGGTTGGTTTTGCCAGTTATTTTATGGTTTTATTCCTCTGCTATTTAATTTGATGAATACCTGAATTTTCGCTGAATCATTATTTCTAAAAAGTACATACTTTGGTTGGTATGTTCACATCTGTATTGATACTCATTTACGTTCCATCTTATATTGATCTTCAATGATTCTTTATGATTGTTTAAACTTTATCATGTTTACTAATTCTACTTTACCTGAATATTACAAAAGTAAGTATGTCCTGATGACATATGGCTTCAAGTCCTATTGAAGGGACTAAGAGTAAGAACTTAGTTTTACATTTCAAGGGCTTCTTACGAGACATGGTATTTGCATACACTAATTTTCTGCATTATAATGCATTGATAGAAACTATGGATGCTCTTTTTTCTATATACAGGAGTTCTTTTTTAACAGGGGCAAATTTGTCCCAAGCCCCCTATGATATTTTCACAGGAGGGACTATCTGATTAAGGTTTAATTTCTCTTCCAGGGACTCCAGGGTTAAGTAGCTGGGTGACCCTATGTCCAACACTGTGTATTTAGAAACATTCACTTCTAGAACAGGGTGGCAACAGTTGGATGAAAATAGATCTGTATGTAACAACAACAACTAAAAATGTTTGTTTGTACATAGAAAAAATAATATATGTGTATAAATACTGTTGTATTCATATTGAAAACAATATATCGCACAATATATTGATCACTATTTTGATAATGTGAAATGCATTAATGATTTATGTTCCTTTCAAGAATATGTAATGGTGTGTATGCAAATATTATGCCCACATTTGGGTAGTCATTGTGATGGAAATTAAAGGGCAATCTAACCTTTGTAATAATTTCATTTGTGTGAAAGCAGAAAAATCAGAGAAGCAGATTGGTGAAAGTTTGAACGATATCGGACAAGCAATAAGTAAGTTTGTTTGTTTTTTTAAGTTGCAATCACTATACATATGGGAATTTCAAATTGGCCATATCGGTACCGTCACTGTGATGGAGCGCGGTCAACATTCCCATTCACTCCAACAAACAAAATGACTAACATGTCAATTTTTCAAATGTATAACTTAGTAGGATCTTTTTCTTTTTGGAAGACCTGTAACAATTATGCTATCTATAATATATTCTGAGTACTGCCCTGAGGGAAAAAGTGCTCAGGAGAAAACTGGAATTTAATATTTTGGTGTACGACAAACAGGAGAGTTGACCATGACTACGTCACAATCAACTCACCAAATTGCCAATTTGAGATTCGCATAGATGTAGTGATCTCATTTTTTAAACATTTGTAACTTTCTTATTCTTTGTCCGATTTCTTTCAAACTTGCTCCTTCCTGTTTCTCTTATTTTTCTGCCTTCACACAAATCAGCTTTTTGCAAAGGTTGGATTGCCTTTTAAAGTCGTATGCGACTAAATTTGGTGTGATTGGAAGTTTAAGATAACAGGCATTTATATCCAATGTTAATATAACAGCTTGCCTCTAGTTATTATTGTATAAAACATAAATGTGTATTTATATTATAAGTTGTCATACATTATCATACATTATCGTATTTTCTTTATATCATAACATCTGTAAGACACAAGCTAGCCTATATTTTCATGACTTTATTTTAACTGGCTATAACAGCATTGTACACATTATATAAATGGATGAACTTTGATGATTGGTCGTTGTTTTCTTGGACAATTGCTCAAGTTTCAGTTTCTGACACTACTCAAAGTCTTGACCCGTTGACTAAATTCCTGTTGGCCTAAATGAGAATGAAACCCTGGGGAAATATCCATTTTAATGAAAAGAGAGGATAGAGAGAAGCAATTTTTTAAAAGTTCCATCTAAAGATGCTGCTTGTCTTTTTGTGAACTCAACATATGTTGTGTCAAATACATTTTCCCATCATATTTCTTGAGCTAAGAAGGAGACAAGCTGCACCTTGAGAGATAATGGGGAAAATATGAAATTTTTTCGTGACCGATTTTGATGGAACTTTTTTTAAATTGCTTCTTTCTATCCTCTCTTTTCATTAAAATTGATTTCCCCCAGGGTTTCATTCTCCTTTAATACAGGGACCAGCCGGTTCCCGTAGGCAATGGATTAACTTTTACCCTGGATCCAACTATATACCTAACCCTAATCCTAAACCAAACCTAAGACCCAATCAACAACTCAAGCCGTAGATCTCACTCTCTCCGAGTTGGTGAAACAGAACCTGAAACTAATGACTTTGTAATAGAGAGTAAAAGCTCAGCCAAATGTTTCTAACCAAGTTAGTTTGTATTTATAGAATGGGTTGAGTTTTAAAGCTCATGTACCAAAAACGAAATTGGAAAGAAACATGTTAAAATTAAATATAGTCTCATGTTGTTCTCCTTGTATCAAAAGATGTTTGTATAAGATCCTTTGGTATTCCATCAATGATTTCCTGTGAAATTTACTGTAAATGTATATAAGGAAGGCTGGATCATGGCAATCTACCTCCCTACTCTAGGACCTTTCTACCCCGAAGGCTCCCCACACAATCTTGGGGCTTTGCACAGGGATTGCATGTAGGTTTCGAACATGTGTATGGTGTATAGTGCACAGTGCCGTTGTTGGGAGTTATACCTCTGACCTGGCATCTAAATGACTTTTTTACTTCTCATTCCAAACTGCACATGACCTTTCAGATCAAATCTCTACATGAAATTGGACAAGTATTGAGCTCTTCTGATATACCAATGAGTCAATGGGTATATGTTACATGTATTGTTACACAGCTAAATCTTTTGATGTTTTAAGTCATGCATTGCAGCAGGACTTATTGATTCGATCTGCGATGACATGGAATTTTCATGTGATAAATATTAGGACATTGGCCCTTTTTAAGAGCATGATTTTCTCAGAGAGGAGGGGTTTGTTTGTAAAATCCATTATTTTAATACTTGTGTGTGCAAAAAAACAAAAGACACAAGAAGCAAATTAAGAAGAATATACTTGAATAATTGTAATTATGTCTATGCATTAAAGATATTGTCTCATACAGCGCCAGTAAAAATACTGAACTTGCTATACCATGTATAGGAGCGATGTTGTCCCCACCTCGTCCATTTAGAATTCCAGGTTTCTGTGTTCTTGTGCACTGTGAAATTCTTTCATTCTTACATTCACGTTTACTTTTGTTTCAGTAAGTTGCTATAAGTTACTCTTTAACCCATTCAGGACAGGAATTATTTAAGGGCTAAATTGATCACATTTTGATCTGCAAATTGGCAACAATAATATTTTTCTTATAGTGCTACATGCTTCTAATAAGCTGAAATGTCTTTGAAACAATATACATGTTAAGTAATTTCGTCGAAAAGTTGAAAAAATTGCCAATTTTGATAAGAAACAGTGATTTTGAACCTCTCAATGTGTAGCCAATTTAAGGACTTTAAAGCTTGTTCTTCTTTTTAACATTCCTGACATCAAATGCAGTATGGTCATGCAACAAAAATGGATACATTGTGTGCAGAAATGTTTGCTCTTTCTGCTCATCTATCTGGTATATTTTTTAGGGATCTGAATCAAAAGTTATTGAGCCAAACCACAAAATGTGGAGTGATGTCGCGAAAGGGTTAAAAGGGACTGCCTAAATTGTATTTTTTCAACAGTATTGGATATGTATTGTGTATTAGATTCATTGTACAGGATGGGATGTGAATGTATGGTGGTAACATAATTATTTTGTAAATTTTATTCAGCACTCTAAATGACAGGGATGATGCAATCATGATAGCTTGCAAATCATGATGTAAAAATTGATTTGGTCTGAATTTAAATATATGTATAATTTGCCATTAATTTGTGATTCATGTCATTTTGTATATTCCTTTATATATTAATAGTAAATGATTTTTTTCTGCCTTTATATGTTACAAAGACAATACCACATTAAACTACAAAATGAAATATTTAAAAAATGTTTGCATTCTCTTCTGTAAATCTATTCTCAAACTTTTGTTTTTCACACACAAAAAAGTTCATAACAAAACTAAATTCTTCTACTCTGTTTGGTTCATAATCATATATTCTGTATCAAAGTAGGCAATTATTTAAAAAGATATAAGGAGGCAATGACTTCAAAGTGAGTGGTTGTCAAAAATGTTAACATTCATTACAAGTACATTTCCACTGTACCCTTGTACTGTATGTAATTCATGTGCTAAATGTACCTGTGTTTCTCATACCGGTAATACTCATATACATGTACTTCATCTCTACCTATTTCTATGGCTCCTCCCCCCCCCCCCCCCCCCCCCTCTCTCTCTCTCTCTCCCTCTCTCCATTCCCCCAAACACTTTTCCTCTCTTTCCTTTTTTTATCGAAATGATTGCTTCCATGGTGTTTAACCCTTTCAGGACAGGAATTATTTAAGGGCTAAATTGATCACATTTTGTTCTTCAAATTGGCAACAATGATATTATTCTTTTAGTGCTACAAGATTGTAATAAGGGGTAATGTCTTTGAAAACAATATACATGGTTAAAAGAATTGGCGAAAAGTTGAAAAAGTTGCCAATTTCGATTAAACAACAATGATTTTGAATCTCTCAATGTGTTGCCAATTTAAGGATTTTAAAGCATATTCTCCTTTTTAAAATTCCTGGGATCAAACGCAAAATTGTCATGTAACAAAAAATGGACGTAGTGTGTGCAGAAATTTTTGCCTTTTCTGCTCATGTATCTGGTATAATTTTCAGGGCTCTGAATCAAAAGTTATTGAGCCAAACCACAAAATGTGGTCAATTGTCTCGAAAGGGTTAATACAGGAATTGCATTTTTCCATATTTTTCCACATTTTGTTCATTTAAAGAAGTGGAGAAATGGTACTTTTGTATACAGCAACAACAAATCCATACAAGTGTTTTAATTTTAACAGAGCATTCATGTATTTTGATTTAATGCAACAGAAAGCAGACAAACTCATTCACCTTCATTAGAACTTATTCCTCAAAGCTGGAAGCAATTTTTCATTCTGTGCATTACCTATGGTGATATATGGATCAGAATCACCATGTAGCAACCAATAATTAGAAGAAAAGGGTAAACCTGACTAAGTCAGATATCATCTTTTCAAAACAAAGATATACATATCTTAATAAATTGCATGAAAATGAAAATCTTCACTAACAACACTTTGATTGACTGTATTTATGTGCATGTACAACTGAGGCACTACATGTTCAGGCAAGAAGGAATCTGTCCTATTTCTCAGATTAATCCAGAAGTAAGTAAGACTACTACAGTGGAAACCCACTATAACAAGGACCTTGGGACCATGACAATTACCTTGTTATATCAGGAATCTCTTTATATCAAGGTGAAAAAACAAAAGAATACAAAGACCTTGGACCAGCAAAACTACCTTGTTATATCAGGAATCTCGTTATATCGGAGCTCTTTACAGCGAGTTTCCATTGTAGTAACATGGGGTGGGGCTAACTCGGCACTAGCGGAAAAGTGAGGCCGAGTTAGCCCTGAGGGTTTATTATATCGATCATGAAACACTAATGTGTAAGGTTTTGTTATGATTACTAGCTAAGAATACGTTAATTGACCATTCTTTTTGATAGAATTGTATAAAATATATTTTGAAGATAATCTTGCAATTTTCTTGATCTAACATGATATTAAAGTGACATTTTAAGACAGTTTAATTCCAAGTTTAATCACATGACACAGCTCGCAATCGCTGTGCGTATATGCACTGCGTTTGTAACTGGGTACGGTATTCAGAGGGATGAGTCGATCGGACACAAAACTCAGTCTGTATAAAATATTTATCCATCATGAATTTATGGAATCAATGAGTTGTCAGTTTCAAAATGTTTCAGATATGATTAATATCTACAGAATTTTGCAGTAATTCCTTCATCAAAATGTTTCCAGATACGAGTCCGAGCTGTACCAAACACGTGCATTCACTGAGTCAGTGAATGTAATGCATGGCGATTGCGAATGCGAGCTGTGAATTGTAATTTAACGCCTAAAATGTCACTTTAATATGATGTTAGCTCAAGAAAATTGCAAAATTATCTTCAAAGAGAGTATTTCATACAATTCTATCAAAAGAATGGTCAAAAAACGTATTCTTAGCTAGTATTTAGTAATCAAAACGAAACCTCACGGATTGGTATTTCATGATCCGTTCAACCTCTCAGGGCTAACTTGGCCTCGCATTTCCGGTAGGGCCGACTTCGCCCTAGTGCCGAGTTAGCCCGGATTCAGTAGTATCATATATAAGTAATGTTGCTGCATACACTGTATTGCGGAAATTTGTGTTACCATATAATGTTGACCTGAACCCTACACATGCCTTTAACCCTTTCGAGACAATTGACCACATTTTGTGGTTTGGCTCAATAACTTTTGATTCAGAGCTCTAAAAAATATACCAGAAGCATGGATAGAGAGAGCAAAAATTTCTACACACACTATGTCCATTTTTGTTGCATGACCATATTGCGTTTGATGCCAGGAATTTTAAAAAGTAGAATGAGCTTCAAAATCCTTAAATTGGCAACACATTGAGAGGTACAAATTCATTGTTTTTACATTGAAATTGCAATATTTCTAACCATGTATACTGTTTTCAAAGACATTACAACTTATTAAAACCATGTAGAACTAAAAGAAAAATATTACTGTTGCCAATTTGAAGAACAAAATGTGATCAATTTAGCCCTTAAATAATTCCTGTCCTGAAAGGGTTAAATGCCATTTGAATTTGATGTATATAAAAAATTTGAGTAATATAATAAATTCCATGTGTGCACGACTGCACATGCAATAGCAAAGGGAAGGTTGCAGGTACAGTGGAAACTCACTTAACGAGGACGTAGGGACCATGAAAGTTACCTTGTTATATCAGGAATCTCCTTATATGAGGGATAAAAAATCAAAAGAACATAAAGACTTGGCACCAGGAAAATTACATTGTTATATCCAAGCTCTTCATAACGAGTTCCCCCTGTACTTTCAGTTTACAGTATGATCAAGTATACCATTAACTGTGGACTGAAGCAAAAGAAGGTTTCCTGTCTAAAAATGTAGAAAGAAAATGGTACCTTTTTGCCTCTTGACTACAGGTAATTAGACATCCAATGAACCAAAATACTGAAGATATTATCCAAATTATCCAAATTATTCATTAGTGGACAAGACAAAAGCTTATATCTTTCATTTGTCATTCATCATTTAATATGGGTACTCCCTAAAATACATGTACTGATATTTTGCATCACAATAGAAAGACAGTTATATATCTTCATTCCGAAGTCTAATACTAGCAACTCACATCCTTTGGATTTCAAGAAGATAGGGAGACAATAAGACAATATTGCCGGATATACTTTCTTGTTACCATGTTCACACAATATTTTTGAGAATGGTGTTGTAGGACATCTACATGTCCCAGAGAATACACTCCATCAATCCTCACCGCTTTCATATCTTCATAGATGATAACCTGGAGATATCAGACAACAATGTTCAAAAAGTCTTGGTCCAATTGCAAAAGCTTTTGGGAAGAAAGAGCCTAGAACTTCTTCCCCTTGGCAAGCCGATTGTTCCTCTTCATATGCATCTTTCTCAATCTCCTCCAATACTGCGGTGTATCTGGGTCCAACTCATCCAGTTGCTTGGCCTTTCCTGTGTTTAGACTCCATAACCAGTCTGGGTATTCCTCATCGGCTTTGAGTTTGACATCAGCACCTTCCTTGAAGTAGTTGGAGCCTGCACAGTGGGAGGTGAGGTACTTGGGGTCAGTGTTCACTTCTAGGATGTCATAGAGACGTTCAACTTTCGCACCTTTGGCACCGCCTTTGGCTGTGAGATTCGAAATAACAAAATATAAGTATGTTAACTTTTCAATTCCCTTCAAAATAAAGGGTCCTGCTTCTGCAATTAGCTGTACATTTACTCACGCATAGCGACTTTTCTATACCGGTACTTTGTGTGTACACACTCTGACGGTCATACACCTCAACACTTTCAAACACCACTATACAAAAGTCACCAACATTCACTCAAAATTGGCATTATATTCACAAATACTGACACCAACATGTCTATGAAATACAATAAATTCAACTCATCGATGGTGGAAAAGATAATTCCCAAAATAAAGTCTGTAATTTACTCTCAGTTCTGGTGAAACGGTGTATCAGAGTCATTGTGAACATTTCTTGGTCACCGCTAGCGCTGAATCATGAAAAAAATAAATCCGGTCGTCAAAAATTTGGTCCCTATCGCGCACACGTAAAAGTCCTGATTTTTCGATATGCACGCAATACCGAGTTTCTTTGTGGACAAAAATTTTATAGGCCGAGTTAAGTCTAACCATCAGCGGATTAAAAACAACATATGATGGTGAAAGTAATTGGTGGGGATTTCTTTGGTTTTGGACATGATTCTGACTATGGATTTTGCTGGAAATATCAGAAGTTCTTCCTAACGACCATTCAAGGTAAGATTGAGATTTTTTTTAGAGCTGAATTTGAAAGGACAAATCATCTCGCTCGCACTTGCGTGGGATATAGACTAGACGCACTGAACTCTATGTAGAGTTCAGTGGATAGAAGCAGGTTGTATGGACGAAATAACTAAATACGTCCACAGACTCTAAGCTAGACTAGTGCCGACTTGGGGCAGTTAGGTCAACGTTTCTCATGCAAATAACAAGTGACTGACTACATGTGCAAGGTAGAAAAAACCTCATCTGTCCTGCCGAAACTGTGTAGATTTACTCTTTTTTGTATTTCGATTGTGTATATTTCAGGTCGAATATGACCAGAACCACCTTAGCAAACACAGAGGGTGGTTTGCAAGGTTCACCGTTCATGGGAATGGGTGATTATGAGGCATAGTATTTCTGTGTTAACTTCTGCCTCCCAGCGCCATACATGCATCCGCTGTACAGCTCCGTGCACCGTGGCCAGTACCACTACCAGATTGATAAGCCAAGGAGCTCGTACAGCTAATAACAGACGGTTATTTCTGTCTAGCCAGAACTGACAGTAAATTACGGATTTCATTTTTAGAATTATCTTTTCCAATATCGGTGATTTGAATTTATTGTATTTCATGGATATGTTAGTGTTGGTATTCGTAAATTAAATGCTGACTTGAGTTGAGTGAATGTTGGTGACATTTGTGCAGTGGTGTTTGAAAGTGTTGAGGTGTATGACCATCCAAAAGTACACAAAGTCACTTATACATGTACAAGCTTATCTGAAGATAACCTTGTATTCCACAATAGCTTTTACGGGTGAATAGGCTTCAATAGCTTTTGTGTGTATTAGCAGGTGGCAAACCCGGAGAATAGGGGACCAGACACGCATGCTGTATTCAATACTGTGTAGACGCGCGTCTCTTGACGGAATAAACCGTATTGTCACACACAGTATTGAATACAGCACGCGCATCTAGTCCCCTATTCTCCGGGTTTGCCTTAGCAGGCTATACTCCATTCTAGATCAACATACGTGAGAGGAAAATAATTATTTAAAATTTCACTTTCAACTATGAAACCTAGTCAAAAGTCAAATTTGTGCCGTGAATTTGTGGCATATCTGAGTATCAGAGTTGAACTTTGAACTTATTGAAGAGTCCCTGATTCCTGAATCAGGCCAGGTAATCTAGCAAAGAAAATTAAATCTTGCTTAGAGCAATTTTGTTGTCTGTTTTTTACTACTGCAACAGTGAATCTTTGACACAGCCCCACATAGGCAAGGGCCTATGAGTGCACGAAGTATAGTAATGCCGCTATACTATGAGCTCATACATCATCATCGTCATCGACATGACAAATAATCACACGGATGGGACCGAAGCCAACACATTTGCGATAAACAAATGAACAAAGTAATTATTACCAGCTTTCTTTGCATATCCTGCCGACGGAATATGTCTGTTTGATATATATTCATACAGGGAAGGAATACGATTTAGTGTCGTGTATGTGAAACATCGAGTTCTAAAAACAGAAGCACATTTCCGACACAGAAGTGAGGCCATTTTCTTTGTAGAGTGCAAGGTCAAAGACTCTTAATAGTGACAAGACAAATTACTCTCACCTACTTCCGTAGTACATTCGGCAGGCGTTAATTACTGTGTTAAAAAAGACTCGGAAAGATACGTTCGCCATAGGTATAACACGTGAAAAGATGTCTCATTATTTCTTTATATTTCATATCTTACTCCGGGATCTTACTCTTTTTCAAGTCTGATTTTTGCACGAGAGGAAGGATGGATAGTTCAAAAAACA
Source organism: Heliocidaris tuberculata (assembly GCA_025618425.1). NCBI lineage: Eukaryota > Metazoa > Echinodermata > Echinoidea > Camarodonta > Echinometridae > Heliocidaris > Heliocidaris tuberculata. Next base: position 11,182,152 of record CM046839.1, read on the forward strand.
TTTCTTGAACCTCTATTTTCAATAAATGCCATTATAAATCTCCAGGATCATGCCTGCTTTTTGACACAGTCATCTGCCATAGTGACGGTTAGCACGTGAACTTAACAGGGATTTTAAGAATAATTATAGTTCCCCTAGTATTACCTTGAATTTATTGTAAATGTGGCTTATATATAATTTGAGGCTCTGAAAAAGCTTAATGAAGGCTCAAAAAGTGGAATATCCCAGGGAATATGCATGCTTTTGGCCTTCACCCGCTACCATGCGCATATAGCTTAACACGCAAACAGGGATTTTTTAATGATTATATTTCCCCCAGAATTAAATTGAAATTTTGAAAAATGGGACTTAAATAAAATTTAAAGCGCTGAAAAGGTATGATTAAGACTGAAATAGTCGAATAGACCCCGCATAAATTCCAGGGAATATGTATGCTTTTGACCCCCCCCCCCCCAAAAAAAAAAGTCTCGCTTGCCAAAGGTTTACACGCGAAAACAAGGAATTTTAGGATGATTATAATTCCCATAGTTGAAAATATTTTTTAAATGTGATTTACATGTAATTTGAGGCTTTGAAAAAGCTTAGTGAAGGCTCGAAAAATTGAAAAGACCCCACATAAATCCCAGTGACTGTGCATGCTTTTGACGAAAAAAGTCTCGCCTGCCATATAGGTTTACACGTGAAAACAAGGAATTTTAGGAATTATAGGATGATTATAATTCCCATAGTTGAAAATATTTTTAAAATGTGATTTACATGTAATTTGAGGCTTTGAAAAAGCTTAGTGAAGGCTCAAAAAATTGAAAAGACCCCACACAAATCCCAGGGACTATGCATGCTTTTGACGAAAAAAGTCTCGCCTGCCATAGGTTTACACGCGAAAACAAGGCATTTTAGGAATTAGGATGATTATAATTCCATAGTTTTTTATTTGAAATTATAAGAAATGTGATTTACATGTAATTTGAGGCTTTGAAAAAGCTCAGTGAAGGCTCAAAAAATTGAAAAGACCCCACATAAATCCCAGGGGCTCATGCTTTTGGCCTTCCAGCTACCATATAGGTTAACACATGGAAACAGGGATTTTAAACGGATTTTAATTCCCCTAGTATTTACTTTAGATTATGAAAAATGTGATTTACATGACATTTAAAGCTCTGAAAAGGTACAACCAGGGAAGTGTAATCCCTGGTACAGGCATCGATTAACTTTGCCCAGGATTGAAAAAAAAAATCACTGTTCCAGCTAATGCTGTAATCATAACTGCAAACCTTTAGCTCAGACAGGAATCGCCTGAGTTTTATAAGCTGATCGGTCGTTTATATATCAAGATATTTACGATTGAACATTGATGTCGGGATAGAGTACCACCGAACCCTAAAGAACTCTTACGGTTGGCATACCTCACTCTATCACAGAATACCGTACGGGCTGGAAACCCGCTCTGAAATCGCCAAGCGCTGGTGCTTGGTTTTTGTGACTGCAGCGCAGCGAAGAAGCCGAGCGACTTGCGCTAGCGATTGATCGCGATTTTCTCTTTTTTAGGATAGTAAACGGGTTCCATTTTCTCTCATACTTTCACATATCCTTAATTATATATGTAGTTAGAGGACTGCACACAATTCACTGGCATTTGAGCTGATTTTACAATTTTTCACAAAGTTAATCGATGCCTTTTTAAGGCTCGATGAGTCCAATCAGGGCTAGGGAAGTGTAATAGACCCCGCGTAAATTCCAGGGACTATGCATGCTTTTGGCTTTACAGCTGCCCTGGGTAAAACAGGGATTTTGAAATGATTTTAATTCCCCCTGAACCCTATGAAGAGCGACGGCCCATGAGGCTGACACTGACAGTCCATGAGAGCGTCACGTCAGTCTTCCGGGGTGGGCCTTTTTACAAGTTTTCTGAGGGTTAATAGACCGACATTGTTAGCCTCGTGGGCTGCCAATTAAACTACTGGTGCTCCGGTTTTAATTACATTTTAGGCAAGTCGAGCCCGCGTATATGTCTGTAGTTTAGTTCAAGAGAATGTAATACCTATTCTGTCATTGATGTGAAGAACTGAATTACATAGTTTTGGTGGTCAATCTCATTAAATGTAGAGATTGAAAAAAACAACAACAACAACAATAAGAGATCATTATTTTTTTCCTCATTTCTATTGGAGTCATTTTTACAGATCGGCTTGCAAGAGAGAAAAAAGAGAATGAGAAAATGGAAGCCTGTGAGAGGGGGGAGGGAGAGAGAGAGAGAGAGACAGAGAGCTGGGGGCAAAGGAATGGGATATGCCTACAAAGACAGAATAGGACTGGTAATAAATATATTATATCATCAGCTACTATTGTTAGAAGGTTACTAGTTGATATTTGATTTAATTCAAAATAAGGAGGCCGTTTTCTCCTTTTCATATAATTGGTAGCCATTAGGCCCTATTGCGCTGGTGAGGGCTTCAGAGCAAGCCCCTATACCGTTTTTCTTCGCCTGTTGTCTGCTACAGGAGAATATTACAAATAACTCACTTTCAGTTATTTTTATTGGTGGCGTATCCAGGAATGCACGTGCCCCTACGTGCCAGCCAAAACCAAATCTGACATATCTTAGTTACACATCGAGTGAAAAGAAATGTGTGCCCCCCCCCCCCCCCCGGCACAGAAGGAACATGAAAAATGTGATAACTTTTTTCCCTTGCCTTTTTATCCGAAAATTCAGAATCGAAAGCACCTGATGATTTTTTTTTGTTCATCAGGTGTGAGCCCCGGCTCCCCCCCCCCCCAAGAAAATCTTGGATACGCCACTCTTAATCAATCTTTATATTCATATAAGGGATTGCTTGCACGCAATCTTATTTTAATAAAGCCCTTTCTGTCTTTTGACTTTTAACAAAGTAAGGCCTAGATCTATAAATTTACATTATAAGTATGTAATTAGCATAAAATTAATCATGATATTGAATGAAATATTCTGATTTAGAAAAATAAAGATATCATTTCATTAATGTTTTTACTTTTCTCGACATCCCCGTTAGATATCGCAATGTTTGCTCATATAGAGCTTAATATCAGGGAACATGTTTGGACCCTGCCACCCCCCCCCCCCCCCCCATCACATAAATATTAATAGAAATTTCACAGCAAATAACTTTAACAAAAATACATCTCTCCCAGCTCCCTCTCGTCCCTGGTGCAGTTAGAGTTGATTCCTATCTGTTTTGGGACATAAGTTTGTATTTGAAGGGACAATATCAAGATACCCTCACAGCTTTACCAAAAGCGATGTACATAACTGAAAGAAGGAAAAAAATAAAGAAATTAAAAATTACAAACGTCTTGATAAAGACTATGACCTTTCCCTCTCGGCCGATCAACATGTAGCACAATATGACACGCGTGCTTTATTTCGGGACTGAGCACAGACTCTTCGTATTTATACTCTTTGGTAAGGTGTACTACGCTCTAGATACTAGACTATACTGGGCATATCCATGACCTCAATCTCGGACCCCTCAATCTCTGTTCAATATTTTAATTATATTCGAGCTCCAAATTAGCGATCATATTATTATTCATGAGCTTCTCACGTTCCTTGAATCTGGCGACCACCGAATCGTCCAGTCGAAAAAGGAAAAAGTTTTCAAGATGCAAAAAAACGGTGTAACAGAATTTACTTCCTAATGAGAGAGTTTATGAAGGTAGAAAAGCACTCGTAATGTATTATTTCGTTTCACTTTGAAGTCTATAAGTGCAAAGCAGTAAAAGTTTAGACTAATTAAGCAAAATTTAATGATTTCATGAATAAATTCGCGAGCAGCGTTCTGAAGCGAAGTACTTCGCGAAACTAAAATTGAAGTCCTAAATGAAAAGTACCGGTATATGATAAAAGTTCGCTCGACATTTCATAATTATGCTTAGCTGATTACACCATGGAAAAGAGGAAATATTCAGCTTTTACATGAAATAAGGTCGTTATTCGGAACTAGTTGTCTGAATCAGGGGCGTTGCTAGAACATTTTGAATGGGGGGGGGGGGGGCGCCAGAGTGTGACACCAAAATTTGCTAACAAATTTTTAAGGTGTGACACCCGAATTTGCCGACAAAAATGCTTCACCCTAACCTCCCCCCCCCCCCCCCCGGCCCCCATTTTCGTAAGGAGGCTGACGCCTTTTGCCAAAATATCATCTTTTCAATTTCTTATTTCTTTATTTTTTTACTTTTTGTAGTGAAAATGTACAGAAGTTACATAATTATCCGGGAACCTCGCTGCCCAAATGATTTTATTCTGGCACCTCGCTACCCGAACATGAGGTGGTGGTTACCCGCCCCGAATATCGGAACTTTGAAAATCCTCGGGGGGGGGGGGGGGCTGCAGCCCATTGCCGAATGGGGACGCCTTTTGCCCAAATATTAAATTTCAGTGTTTTGCGAGCGGGCGATTCAAAGACGCGACCCCCCCCCCCCCCCCCCCCGGAGACGCGACCTATACCCTACCCCTAATAATTTACGTTCATTTTGAGTTGCGCAAAGGTTCTTCTCGTATGTTGATGCGGTGAGTAAATTATTTGGGGTTTACGTCGCGTCTAAGACAACTAGTTCCGCATATAACGGCCTATATCATGTAAAAGCTGAATACCATTCTCCTCTTTTTCATTGTGTAATCAGTGTAGCATATGGAATGTCGAGCGATCTTGATTTGTGCGAAGCTCTATAGGGGCGCTATTGTTGATGCGGAGTGTAAATTATTTTGGGTCGCGTCTTTAAGTTATATTATAAGATCCAGACAACTAGTTCCGCATAAAGACCTATATCATGTAAAAGCTGAATATCTCCTCTCCTATTATATAGTGCAGGCCATGCATCGTTGCATGATAGAATGATGAAAAGAAAGAAAACATAAGAAAATATAGAAAGAGGAATGGAGAGAATGATAAAAACAAAGAAAAACGTAATAAATTTAAAGAAAGAGAAGACGATAGAAAGAAAACATAAGGAAAGATAGAAAGAGGAAATGATAGAATGACGAAAACAAAGAAAAACATAAGTAAAGACAGAAAGAGAAAATGATAGAATGATGAAAACAAAGAAAAACATAGTGAAAATATAGAAAGAGGAAATAATAGAATGATGAAAACAAAGAAAAGATAAAAAGAGGAAATGGTAAAATGATAAAAAGAAAAACAGAAGAAAATGTAAAAAAAGAGAAGACGATAGTATGATGAAAACAAAAGAAAACAAGGACAGGTAGAAAGAGAAGATGATATGGAATGATAAAAAATATAAGAAAATGTAAAGAAAGAGAAGACGATATATAGGATGATGACAACAAAGGAAAACATAATGAAATATAGAAAGACAAAATGATAGAATGATGAAAAGATAGAAAGAGCAAAATGATAGAATGATAAAACAAAGAAAAACATAAGAAAGGTAAAGAAAGATAAGACAGACGATAGTATGATGAAAAGTTGAAAACAAAAGAAAACAAGAAAAGACAGAGAAAATTAAAATATAGAACGATAAAACAAAGTATAACATAAGGAAAACGTAAAAAGAGAAGACGATAGAATGATGACAACAAAGGAAAACATAACGATAGAAAGAGAAAATGAAATGTTAGAACGATAAAACAAAGTATATTGCTGCCTTATACATTCTGTTTATATATTGTACATATACTTTATTTTTTCTGTCTGCCATTTTTCATTATTTTTCTTTCTATTTCCAATCATTTTAATCTCTTGTTTTTATGTGATTGCTTTCTATTGATTCAGTAAATCATATAAATATAAAAAGTATAACAAGGTAAAAAGAGAAGACAATGATGAAACAAATAATAACACAATTAGGGAAGATTAAGAACAGACAAGATAATAGAATGATATACACAAGGAGAAACTAAAAAGGAAAGTAGAAAAAATAGAAGCTTATATATATATATATATATATATATATATATATATATATATATATATATATAAAGATAAATGCATCAGGCAGGCAGTATAAGGTTTGAATTCCGCGAGAAAAATTTGACCGGCTGACCTATGCTGCCATAGCAACAAGACCACTTTGAATTGTTGATCAATTTCGAGACGTAAAATTGAAGGCAATCAAACCGTTCTTCAAGAACCGTTCCTCTAGACCGGTCTACTAAGACCTAAGACCCCGTTCTCACTCACTTTGAAAGTGGACTTTTGGAGCGGTCTATCTAAGACCCGTTCCTCAGGAACGGTTCTTAGGTGAGTGTGAACGGTCAAAGTGGTCCAGGAAGTGGTCTTCTGGACCGCTCCAGAAGACCACCTCGGGGAGGTGGTCTTGAGGAACGGGTCTTATTAAGAGCGGTATGGACCGCTCTTAGACCCCGTTCTCACTCACTTTTGAAAGTGGTCTTAGTTAGACCGCTCCAGAGGAACGGGTCTTGAGGAACGGTTTGCTAGCGTTCACACTCCGAGCAGTTTTTCTCGCTCAAACCGCTCCACGATTCAAAGTGGCCTTGTTGCTATGGCAGCTCAGTTCAGCGGGTCAAATTTTTCGCGCGGAATACAAACTGATGTACCGTAGCGTGCCTGCCGGCTGACCGATCGATTGCTTTTGCTTTGTTTTGTGCGCGGAACGTCACTGGCTCACTTCCGGTTGAAGTACGCTTTCGTTCACATTGCACGTTTAGAGCGGTCCATACCGCTCTTAATAAGACCCGTTCCTCAAGACCACCTCCCCGAGGTGGTCTTCTGGAGCGGTCCAGAAGACCACTTCCTGGACCACTTTGACCGTTCACACTCACCTAAGAACCGTTCCTGAGGAACGGGTCTTAGATAGACCGCTCCAAAAGTCCACTTTCAAAGTGAGTGAGAACGGGAAAGCATTGTCTCATATCGATCATGGCAAGACATCAACTTATATCTAATTAACGAGTTCATCTCGCTGCAATTTTGCTACTCCAGTTATTAAATCATATTGAAACTCGCAGAACCACGAGTGGCTGCTCACTCAGAAAGCCTGCCTGACAAGAGACGACAACCCTGCCCTAGCGAAAGCCCATATCGTGCCCTTTTGTTGCGATCGACCTTTTTCTTGGGGGGGGGGGGGGGGGGGAGGGGTTAGTATTTTTCGTACCTTACATAGATCACCATGCCTTTGAGGTATCTGTAGTCTTACATTGTGATATTAAGTTTACACGGCTTGAATTTTGCATCAGTATGATAATTATGTTAAAGGGAGATCACCCCTACCAATTCCTGCAGGTTTGGGTGCATGGTGGGGTGATGATTGGGGAGAGATGGAGAGTAATGATCCCCCTGGCATATGTTCACAAAGGAATATAACTCGCATTGTGAGAAAAGGGCAAAGTTCATTGCCAACCCCCCTACTCCCTTTAATGCGTTATACTGTATGTTGTCCTGATCGTTCTTATTTGAAAGCTAGATGCAGGGGCCGCGGAGCGTTTTTGAAAGGGGGGGGGGGGCTGATTTGATTTCACTCATTAATGACAATTTTCGAACCTTTTTCCCGAGGTTTTATGAAACGTATCTACTCAAAAAAAAGTGGGGGGGGGGCTGCAGCCCCCGCCCGGTTCCGCAGCCCATGAGATGAATGAATAAACGAACTTTATTACCAAAAATTGATCACAATATAGTATACATTTGAAAAACAAATCTTTGGTAATAGGACACCACTAGGTAGCAGTACTGCTAGTAGGGTGTGACGCCCTTGAGACAAATGAATAATACACTTTATCACTAGCGTACCCAAGGAGAGACAGGGGGCAGACTGCCCCCCTGACAACTTTTGAGAGGAAAAAAAATCCCCCCTTTTAGACCTTTTTTTTCCCCTTTTTTTTTTAAATGTTAATATTTTTTGGGCTTGTCAGAGAATTCTGGAGCCCATAAAATCTGATACCCCCCCCCCCCCCCCCCCCACTGAGCGGCTTTTACAGCGCTGGGGAATTTTTTTTTTTTTCTTCTTCCACACCATCCCCCCCCCCCCCCCTCCCACTGAGCGACTTTTGAAAGGCTGGCGACACGAAATAGAGGAAACACCTGATAACCCCCCCACTGAGCGACTTTTTGAGGGCTGGGCGAGAAAAAAAAATGTCGCCACCCCCCCCCCCCCCCTCCCGTCCGTGTGACGGCAAAACAACGTATGTCGAATTTTTATGAAAATTTACTTTTTCTCGAATTTGGCTTTGTACTAGTACAATCTAACTACCAATGAAATCTTGAAACCCGAATGCCCTCATCGCTGCAATATGGCAACTCCTCCCCAGAATAAACGTTCCAATTTTGCTGGCAAAACAACGTAAGCGGCGATACGCGGGCTCCTTCTCAGCACGCGCTCGTGGTGTTGACGGCAAAACAACGTAAACGGCAATACGTTGTTTTGCCCTGCTCACTTCTTCATTTTACAGTGTAAGTCGTCACATGTGTGTATGAGTGTGGGGGTGGGTGTGTGTGTGTGTGTGTGTGCGTATGCATGTGGGTGTGAGGTGGGTGTGTGTGACATGAGCTCGTAATAACACGCGAATCGACTCTCCCACCCTTTCCCGTTTAAAGTGAATAGGCGCTTTCTCCGCGCGACTTTTGAAAATTTCTGGAGATACTCTGCGGGAAGTCATGTCTAAGCAGGCCGGAACTTCGGGCGGAGCGAAGAGGAGGAGGCAACCATCTGCAGCAGGACCACCCATAAGTCCAGATGCTTCGTTATTGGACCACACATCAATGTTAGCTGCAATAGAAAAAATGTTGGACGTCAAATTAGACAGAATGGAGGAAAGAATTGGACGGAATGTAAAAGCCTTTGAGACGAAGTTCGAGAAATTAGCTGAAGCGCTGAACTTTCACTGTAAGTTAACAGAGGATCGCGCGTAATAAAGCTATGGAGGATAAGATAAACAAAGAAAAGCAAGAAAGGGAATTTGAAATAGACAGGTTACATGCATACGTTATGAGAGAAAATAGTGTGTTAATGGGTCTTCCTGAGGCAGAAGAGAATGAAGACACTGACAAAGTCGTCCGCGACTTCTATAAAAACAATTTGAAGTTAGAGGAAGATGTTATCACCAAAATTGAACATCAAAGAATACATCGAGTTAACTCGGTTATCAAACCAAGACCGATCAAAATAAGATTTTTGAGGTATCAAGACAAGGTTAAGGTGCATGGAGCAGTCAAAAACCTGAAGGGAACATCATTTTTCCTAAGTGATGATCTCCCAAAGAGGATCAGAGACGAAAGGAAAAGACAAATGAATAAGCTTAAGGAAGCACGGGAGGAGGGAAAGATAGCCTTCTTTTCAAGGGCTGAGCCTTGGAAATTGGTAGTTCATGATAGACGAGGACGCAGCACTGGAGCAGCAACAGGAGCTGTAGCAACGTCAGAATTAAACCGCAGGAACGCCAGGGGCCAAGTAGTGCATGGAGCCACAGTAGTAGCACCTGGGGCTGGGACAGCACCAGGAGCAGAAGCAGTCCTACCAATAATTGTAGAAGCTCCAGGAGCCATAGCTGTGCCAGATTTGCAGTAATGCTAGGAGTAGCAGGAGCACCAGGAGATGCAGCAACACCAGGGTCAGTATAACAATGACAGGAGCTGTAGCAGAGCCAGGAGTTGCATTAGTGCCAGGAGCTAATATGTTGCTTAATTGCATTTAGTAGCTGTTTTCAAGGAATCTTCATTCTCTGTATGTGAAGGAAATCTTGATCATTTTAAAAGATGAGGTTGATGCAATGATGTGAAATGCATTGAGAAGCTGTTTTCAGGGAATCTTTATTTTCTGCATGTGAAGGAAATCTTGCTTTTGTTAAGCTTCAAAGTTTTAAGTTATGTCCGGCTCAATTTAAAAGATGAGGATCGATGCACTGAACTAAGCATATGGAGAGGAATTAAAAGGAACCATAAATTGTTTAGAGATGGAGGATACCTCTGTACGCACTGGAAGGAGGATCTTTTAAATGGAAATGGTGGAAATATGACAAATTTAAATCTTCCTGTGGCATTAGAAGGAAAAACATAGATTACTACAGTACACACCTGAAGGAGGATAATTATTTGAAAGGAAATGATGGAAATATGGCCACTTCAAATCTTCCAATGTAATTAGAAGGAAAAAAACAAAAAATTACTACAATTTGTTCCAGTTATATGTACATGTATAGGTTAACATGTAAAAGTGGATAAGAAGGAGAGAGAAAGAGGAAAGGAAAAAAAAAAGAAAAGAAGATATATATATATATATCTAAAGATATCTTCAAGAATTTTTTTTTTTTTTAAAGGATATTATTTCCTTCTTTATTAATATTTTTCTTTAAAGGAAAGATGGAGGAAATAGTAGAGGCTGAGGTGTGAGGCAAGTTTCATGCCATGCATGCTCTATTCCTTCTTTCAATGCAGTATTATAGGAAAAAGACCATTAATATCATTGATTAGAAGTGGTATTAGAAGGAAAACATAGATTATATGTACTCCAGTACACACCTGAAGGAGGATCTTTAAATGGAAATGATGGAAATATGACAACTATAAATCTTCCTAATTTAATTAGAAGGAAAAACAAAAATTACTACAGTTTGTTTCAATTGTATGTATACAGGATGTACATGTAGGTTAACATGGAAAAGTGGAACTTTGGAAAAGAAGGAATGTAATTAGAAGGAAAAACAAAAATTAGTACAATTTGTTTCAGTTATATGTACATGTATAGGTTAACATGGAAAAGCAGATAAGAAGGAGAGAGAAAGGGGAAAAGGAAAAAAAAAAGGAAAAGAAAAGAAGATACATATATATATCCAAAGATGTCTTCAAGGAAAAGTTTTTTTTTTTTTTTTTTTTTTTTTTTTAAAGGACATTGTTTTCTTAGTATTAATAAATATTTTCTTTAAAGGAAAGATGGAGGAAATAGTAGAGGCTGAGGTGTGAGGCAAGTTTCATGCTAGTCATGCTTTATCCCTTCTTTTGATGCAGTATTATAGGAAAAAAGACCATTAATATCATTGATATGCATTGGAAGTGGCATTAGAAGGAAAACATATATTGTACTACAGTACACACATTATATGTACTACAGTACACACCTGAAGGAGGATCTTTAAATGGAAATGATGGAAATATGGCAACTATAAATCTTCCTAATGTAATTTGAAGGAAAAAACAAAAATTACCATAGTTTGTTTCAATTGTATGTATAGGTTAACATGGAAAAATGGAACTTTGGAAATGAAGGAGAGAGAGAGGAAAAAAAAAAAAGAAAGAAAATACATATATATCAAAAGCTGTATTCAAGGGAAATGTTTTTTTCACATTCAAGAACATTAATGTTTTTATTTTTTATTTTTTATTTTTTTATTTTGTAAAGAAAGATGGGGGAAATTGTAGCATCTGAGATGTATTAGCAAGTTTCATGCCATGCATGCTTTATCCCTTCTTTTGATGCAGTATTACAGGAAAAATTCCATTGATGTGATTGATTTGCATGAAGTCATTTGTTTTGGGAACTAGGGAATGTAGAAGGAGGCAATGTGGAATGTAGAATCTTTTTTTTTTTTATCATGCATGTTTCATCCCTTCTGATTCATTCTTACAACATGTACATGAAAAAGACCATTGATATAGTTGATATGCAGGACCGTTTTTTTTTTTGTTTTTTTTTTTTTTTTTTTTTTGTTTTTGTTTGTTTGTTTGTTTGTTGTTGTTTTTTTAATTATTATAACTGTGGAATGTATTTAAACTACAGGCTGTATTTGCAGGCAGGAAATGTCAGTTTTGAATTACAATGGAAGAGTAGGAGAGCACATGAAAAGATCATTGAACTAGTTGATATGCTGGAAGTCATTGTTTTGTTTAACTGTGGAATGTATTTGAATTACAAGCTGTATACATGTATGTAGGCAGGGAAGGTCAGTTTTTGAATTGCAATGGAAGAGTAGAAGAGTACATGAAAAGAGACCATTGAACTAGTTGATATGCAGGAAGTCATTTGTTTGTTGTTTTTTTTTAAACTGTGGAATGTATTCCACACAAAATGTGTGAAACAGATAAAGAAGGTATATGGGCCTTGAATTGAAATGGGGATAGTAGGTACTATGGTTCTTGTAGGTAAGAAGATATATTGAAGGGGTGAAGATGCTTGGCGTGGCGACCTTCCTTTGAATCACTCTTGCATGACTGCATGAAAAAGACCTTTGATGTAGTTGATATGTACGAAGGCATTTGTTTTGTGAAATGTGGAATGTAGAAAGGTATGGGACAGTGCATAGTTTGAATTGCAAGTTGTATATGTGGGCAGGATTGAACAGTTTGAATTGAGATGGGGATAGTAGGATGTTTCTCTTTGTCTTTGATTTCTGTTCTTGCCTCTGATTGGAAAAAAAAAAGAGAAAATATTCAGGAACTACTTTTAAGGAATCTTTATTTTTCTTTCGTTTCTTTGTTAAATTTGCATGATTTTTATGTTGGAAAAAGAAAAAAAAAAGAAAGATGAAAGACCCTTATTTTGGTACAGGAAAAGAAATGTATAGGAAAAGAAATGTAGAGAGTATTAGTTCTTTATACCTTATTGCAAAAGACAACGAGAAGCAATTTCTTGATGCAAATATGTCTAGAGTAGTTTTCAAAGTTTTTTTTTTTTGGATAAAATATTGACAAAAGAGTCGAAGATATGAAACATGAACAATGGTTACGGTAGGGAGAAGATTTAATGTAAGGATGAAGTTGCTGGGTAGGAAATAGGATGATTTATTCATGGGTGTTTTATCCCTTTTTTTTTTTTTTTTTCATGCAAAAGATTATTGATGCAGTCGTCTAGTCGATATGCAGTAGGTCATTTGTTTTTGTGAACTGTGGAAGGCAGAAAGAGTGAGATAGTGCATAGTTTTGAATTGCAGGCTGTATGTACAATGAATGCAGGAAAGAACAGTTTTGAATTGAGATGGGGATAGTATAGAGCAAATGTATTTGCGTTTAAGGAAACTTTACTGATGGAGGACATTTTTGTGTTTGAGCTGTGTTAACTTTTTTTTTTTTTTTTTTTTATTGGAAAAAAAAAGATGATGAAAGATCCTTAGTTTTGAACAGAAAAAAAAATGTAGAGTATATCATATTGCAAAGGTAAAAGAGAAGCAATTTCTTGAGGTAAATTTGTCGAGAGCAGTTTTCAAAGTGTTATCCAAGCGTTAAATAGAAGATTGATAAAGAAAGGTGGGGAAGATAGACTATGGTTCTTATAGGGGTGTAATCCACCAGCAGTAAGTCTTTTGTTCTATATAATAGTTACAAGAGGAATAGCGGGAATGGGTGGGAGAGATATAGGTCATACGCGATGTTTTGTGTAATTGCGAGTTTTGTCAGGTGTTGGGGAGGCTGGGGTGGAGGTTGGGGGTGTTGGGTTGGGGTAGGACATGGGAGTGTGTGCTTGGAGGTGCGTATGCGTTTGTGGGTGTGGTTTTTGTTTGCATGTTTAAGTGTGTGTTTCGGTAATTGTTTTGACCCTACACTGTTTTCTTGTAATTATAACAATTATGTTCGTACATGTATATGTGGCAACATACAATATGTTAATGTACATGTACATGTAATTGGGGATAGTAATGAGCTGAAAATAGATTTCTCTCCTTTGTTGAGTTTTAGATTCAATTACCTGATATGGCATCGAACATGACTTTCATTTCTGTGAATGTAAGAGGTATAAGGGACAAAGTGAAAAGGAAAAATATTTTTGAATGGTGTAGGAAAAAAGAAGGAAAAGTCATTTTTTTACAGGAAACATACAGTACTCCTGAGGTGGAAGAGGAGTGGAAAAAGGATTGGAGTGGCAGTATCTTTTTTAATCATGGTACGAATCACAGTCGGGGAGTCATAGTGCTCTTAGCCCCTGATATAGAATTAATTGTAGATGAAATTGTTAATGATGCAGATGGCCGTTGTATTTACATCAAATGTGAAATATCTGGTCAGACATTCATTTTAGGAAATGTTTACTTTCCTACAAGGGATAAAGAAAACTTACAAATTGATTTCTTGGCGCAGATCGAGAAGTCTATTTATCGCTTGATGAATCGGGATTATTCATTGATACTTGGGGGAGATTTTAACACAGTTATGAATGAGAAATTAGATTATTTGGGGATGAAGAAAGGATTAAAAAGTACTAAATTTAAAGATGTCTTTAATAACTTTTTGAATAATTATGACTTAATAGATATTTGGAGAAAGAGATATCCACAAGAGAGACAATATACATTCACACAAAGATCACCAGTGGTTCAAAGTAGACTAGACTATTGGTTTATTTCATCTAAACTGAGAAATCTTGTGAATATGTGTGATATCCTAGTGTCGATCACTCCAGATCATTCTGCCATTAGACTGCGATTCAGTAACTTTGTTGAGAATTATTCCTATGGACGATCGTATTGGAAGTTTAATAACAGCCTCTGTGCAGATAGAGATTTTGTAGAAGGAATGAAAAAACGCATTACTGAATTAGAGAAAATTTGGCGACCTCAAATTTTAGATAAGATTGTTTTTTGGGATTTCATGAAAATGAAGATTAGAGAATTCACTAGAAGTTTTTCGAAGGAAAAGGCAAAGAGAAGAAAAGATCAGATTGAAATTTTGGAGGAAGAAATTAGAAATCTGGAGAAACTGTTGGTGAACACACCTTTGAAGGCCATAAGTGACGAAGTTCAAATAAAGAAAATGGAATTAGAAAATTTGTATGACTATTCTCGTCAAGGATTAAAGGTACGTTCTCGGGGGCTGGATGGTATGAGGAAGGTGAAAAGAATATGCAATACTTCACACAATTATTGGAGTCAAATAAAAGAAAAAGTGTAATCAAAGAAATATACAATGAAGAGGGAGATGTTGTTAAGGATAAAAGGGAGATATTAAAGATAATCAGGAACTTTTATGAAACACTGTATGGATTGAAGGAAAATGAAAATGAAAAAACGAATAATATAGATTTTTTATATGATATACCAAAATTGAGTAAAGAAAGTCAAGATTTGTGTGAAGGAAAATTGAATAAAGACGAGTGTTTTGAAGTAATAAAGGAGATGAAATTTAATAAATCCCCGGGTAATGATGGGTTAAGCGTAGAGTTTTATTACACTTTCTGGCCGGTACTAGGGGGAATGGTTGTAGAGGCACTAAATGAAACATTTGATAAAGAGAAGTTGTCAAATTCTCAAAGGCAGGGAGTTATTACATTAATTGAAAAGGAAGGGAAAAATACAAGGTACATTAAAAATTATAGACCGATAACACTCTTGAATGTAGACTATAAGATTTTATCAAAAGTTCTGGCAAAAAGGATAAAGGAAGTTTTAGGAGAAGTAGTTTATCATGATCAGGTTGGATATATTAAAAATAGAAACATAGGTGAGGCGGTCCGGTTAATAGATGATATGTTTTTTTATTCCATGAATGAGTCAGTTGGTTTATTAATTGCAGTGGATTTTGAGAAGGCCTTTGATAGCGTTTCACATTTGTTTTTAAATAAAGTATTGGAATCATTTGGTTTTGGGGAGGATTTTTGCAGATGGGTGAAAGTTCTATATAATGATTGCAGCAGTTGTGTTATGAATGGGGGGCAGTCAACTGGTTATTTTCAAATAAAGAGAGGGGTCAGACAAGGAGATCCTCTTTCACCATATTTATTTGTGTTAGTAATCGAAACCTTAGCTAGAGTCATAAGGAGGGATGAGGAAATTAGGGGACAAGGAAATCAAGCAAATTATGTATGCTGATGACATAACTATTTTTGTGAAAGATGTTAGTTCCATAGAAAAGCTAAAAAGGATTTTGGAAGACTTTGAAAATGTCAGTGGTTTAAAGGTTAACAAGGAAAAAACAAACTTTATTAGGTTAGGTAATGAGAGGGAGAAACCTGGCTCACTTTTGTTTGGACATAGTGTGGAGGAAATAAAAATCTTGGGAGTTCATTTTTCAAGGAATCTTAAAAGAAAGAATGAAGTGAATTATAAAGAAATACTAAGTAGAATAAAGCGTCTGGTTGGCTGGTGGAAGCAACGGGATCTCACTATTTTGGGAAGAATTCAGTTGTTAAAAACGTATGTTCTTTCAAAACTTAATTATATCTCTTCCTTAATAGTGGTCCCACATGATATTTTTAGGGAAGTTGAAAGAATATCGTTTGAATTCGTGTGGGGAGGGAAAGATAGAATAAAAAGGAAAATATTGTACCAAGATTACCAATTCGGAGGGTTGAGAATGAATAATTTTGAAATTTTCGTTAAAAGTCAACGATTAATGTGGTTGAAGCGTTTACTGAATGAGGAAGAGTTGTCAGGATGGAAGACATCATTTGATTTTTGTTGTTCAAAGATGGGAGGTCGTTTTGTGTTTTTATGTAACTATGATATTGGTAAAATGGATCTTAAGAACATACCCCCTTTCTATATAGAACTTTTAAGAGTTTGGCAAGAAATGAAAAAATGTAGATTTTATGAAGAAGATAGACATAACCCTATCATATTCAATAATACAGATGTGTGTATAAGAAATAAAACATTTTATGATGAAGATTTTTTTTAAAAGGGAATATGCATGTTTCGGGATGTTATGGAAAATAGAAATATGAAACCGTATACTCATTTTTGGAATATGGGAATTAAAGGTAATAGTTTGTTAAAATTACATGACATATGTTCAGTTATTCCAGATAAATATAAGGAGGAAAATTTTATGTATATTGATACTTCTAAATACGATACTTATTTAAAAATTTCAGAAAATGTTGAACCATTGTCTGGTTTGAAATCAAGGAAAGTTTATAATTACTTTATTAAGCAGCTGCAGAATGATTATGTTCTACAGGTAAGGGATGGACATAGTCAATTTAGTTTCACCGCCATGGAACTGAGAGAAATATTTTTAAGAGTTAAAGGCTCCATCCTCTGTAGCAAATTGCGAGAATTCCAATTTAAATTATTACATGGAGCTGTTTATACTAATGAGAATCTATTCAAGTTTGGTTTTATTTCGAATAATTTGTGCTCCTTTTGTAAAAAGGAGGCTGAAACATACCCACACTTATTCCTTAAATGTCAAATAGTTCATACACTTTGGGAAGAAGTAGTAAGACATTTGCAGCTATCTGAAATTGGACTAGGGTCATGGGATGAGATATTTCTTGGACTATCGGGGAAATCTTCAAGGATAAATCTGTGTAATACTGTAATTTTTTTGTTGAAGCATATTATTTTTTCTGCAAGGTCAAAGGGAATGATTCCACCACTAGAAAGTACTTTAAAATTGATTACTAGTTATAGAGAAAATGAAAAGAAATTAGCGAAGAAGAGGGGAAAATTACATGTACATTTGGAGAAGTGGGAGGAGTTGAACTTTTCTTTGTTTTGAATATAGGGCATATTTTTGTTTTATGACGTAGGAAGTCAAAGTGAAACACCGAAAGGATGTGGGGTGTTTGTGTGTGGGTGTTTGTGTGTGATGTGTGTGTTGTGTGTGTGTGTTGTGTTGTGTGTGGGCGTGTGTGTGAAGGGTGGGGGAGGGGGGTGGGGGGAGGGGGGATGTGGATAAAATCTTTCCTTTTTCACAAGATCAAGTATATGTAAGATCGTGGGATTAGGTGCCTTCCCCCGTCTTTGTTTTTCTTCTTTTTGGACAAAGCTCATCTTAAGAGTTTTAGGTCCATTCAAATGATTTACATGTACATGTTTACACTTTGTTTGATGTATGATATAATTTGTATGTAATTAGGTGCCTATCCCTGTTTTTTTTTGTTTTTTTTTTTCCCCCTAATTTTGTTGAAGCACGTCTTAACTTTAAAACTTTTAAATCCATTTACATGATTTACTTATATACTTTGCATTCAATGTATGACATAATTTGTTTCAATGTATGATATAATTTGTGATTATGTGATTATTTTCAATGTATGATATAATTTGTATGTGATTATGTGAAAAGGGAAAGAAATAAAAATGGAAAGAAACAAAAAAAAAAAAATGTGTGTGCGGGTGGGTTTTTAAAAACAAAAAAGGGGCTGGGTGTGTGCGGGTGTGTGTGTTTGTGTGGGTGTGTGTTTGCGTGGGCGTGTGTGTGTGTGTGTGTGTGTGTGTGTGTGCATATATAAATATATATATATATATATATATATATATATATATATACATACATACATAATTATATATGTATATATTATATATATATATATATATATATACGCGAGTGAACACCTCAAATAGTAATGTATTTTCATGTGTTATGCGAGCGAGCTCCAAAATTTGGGCTTTTTTAAATGCCCAAAACTGGAATTTTCATTACTTTAAATTTCACTAATCTTAAGTTAGACAAATTCTCAAAAACTGAAAGCTTGAAAGTGGGGTATATTTGTACAGGCAATCCCCCCTCCTACAAAAGTGGGGGATGTATACTCCCCATTCCCCCCCCCCCCCCCCCGGGGGTGGGTTACGCCCCTGTCGCACACACACTTCCACAGACAACTGCAAATGTGATAACAATAACCGTTGTCCACGGCTGGTGACATATAATATACGTCTTTGTAGACTTACGCCATTTTGCCATCACAAAGAAATACGTTGTTTTGCTGTATATATATAGCAACTCCGTCATTGATTGAGACATATGTTGTTCTGCCATAGCTGCATACAGCAAAACAACGTATGTTTTAATTTATGAAAATTATTCAGTTATGTGGGACTTTTGTAAGATTATTTTTTATTGTACATAACATATATCTATATATCTATATATCAATTCTTAGAGTACGAAATACTGAACAAAGCTACAAACTGAACTGTACTTCGGTAAAGTTTTAAACTTGAATGACTGGAAAAGACGCTACGTGTAGATACATTGTTTTGCCATAACACGGCCGTCCCCCCCCCCCCCCCCCCACCCCCAGTGAGCGAGTTTAGGAGGGCTGGCGAGAAGAAAAAATACGGGTCTCCCTCCAAGCAGAATTTGATAGTTGGCGACATAATTTGCCCCCCTTGTAAAAAACCCTGGCTAGACTGACTTATATTATAAATGCATTATATTCCTTGTAAAAAAATTCTATGACATAAAATAGAGTAGCTAATATCTACACTATATGACAGATAAGATGGTATTTACAATGAGTGTTGAATATACTCTTGTAATAAATGATCTTTTGTAGCTGTTCAGAATGAATGGAAAGAGCATTTTCTTCTGATATCTTTCGGCAGACTATTCCATACTTCTGATCCTGTGCTATTAAAGAAGCACGCATGAAAACGAAATAGAAAATCTAAGTCGGGCCGAAATCTATAAGATCAAGCAAACTGGCACGAATTTGAATGACGGATGTGTATTGCCAAATTAATTGACATTCTGACCAATATGAATACGTTGTCGTTCAAAAATGAATGCACTTTGACGAAGAAGAATGTTCTGGAGTTTAAAATTGAACCGTGAGAACAGCAGGTTTACAAAAATCACTCGAACTTCAATGAAATATAACGAATATGCCCGCTATTTCGACGAAATTGGCGGGCAAAACCTATATTAAAACAGATATAGCTCTATGCTATAAAACAAATTAGTTACCCAGTAATGTCTTCTACTACTAGGCCAAATACTCTTCCGATTAAACAACGTTTTCAGACGAATGACATAATGTTGTCATTTTGATGTATAGGACATCCGAAAATGTCAGAAGATTCTCATTCAAACTGAGCAACTATATGTCTTTTTGATGATCAGTAAACTATACAGACTTAACCTCAAAGATTACTTATATCAATATTACGCCATCTATACCTTTTATTGTCATAAAAAATTATGATGACAGTGATGACTTAGTGCTTTCACGCAAGGAGTTATCACAGAACGTACCTGCAGGTGGCGTATAAAGCATGCTGATGTCGGACGCAAGACGCCACTCTTGCTTCGGATAGGCGTCTCTATATTGTTTGACTGCTCTCCAGACACAACAGTAACTACATGACTGGTAAGTTTACTACCCCATTATTTCATTAAAATGTAATAATCATATAATTTTTTGTACAGACATCTTGTCTGAAAGTCACCTTGATCAGATCTCGACTTGCATTGCGTTGTTGGTCCATCCCATTATTGGGAATCTTCATGCCATATACGTTCAACACGTGAAACTACTGCGCAATCAAATTACACAAAGGCCGGTTATGCCGGTTATACTCTATAGCGCTGCATCTCGTAGACAATCGTTATTAAAGGTATTTAGCATTTTTGAGCAACAAAAATAAATAAATAAATAAATAAATATTCTGGAAAGTTGCAGGATCAAGATGATTGATAAAGAGTATGGAAAATGCTTCTTTCGTATTTGCTTGTTTTCTTACCTGGAAATAATGATTAAATATCAAGACATGTAATTTTAGAGAGGAATTTTTTACCCGGTATATTTGTGTGTTTATGTGTGTGGTTTGTGGGTTGGATGTGCGTGAGTGTAATTGTGTTTGTGCATTGACCCCAAATGTGCTCAGAATCTTTCCCCCCTTTTTAGCTGTGACTTTTTATCTCGGTTCTAACCCCAGTATTGAGCAAATTAATGTTGTTCGATTATAGCTCGTTGTATTTAATGGAGCGAAAAGACTATAGTAGCTCATGCATGCAAAACAAATAGGATGACTGGTATTAATATGATATTGATACAATGCGTTGTGTGCGAGGGTGTGATTGATACGTTCACTGCATGCACATGGTGTCGTGTTTGGCTTGAAGATGATGAAAACACGCTATTCATTAGATCTACATAATTATAATTTGTACTTGGAGACGGGTAAAGGTAGACAAAATGTACAATAGATATATACAATTTTTTTATTGTGATAAAAACAAGAACATTCTTTTAAATGCGGGGCTCTGCGTTCTTGGGTTTTTATAACTGTTTATATATACTGGTATCATTGTGTATCAGTCCTTGCACGTACCTTTGCTTAGGTTCGGTGTAACATTTGCATGACTTTCTTTTTTATCCGTTCCATTATTTCCCATTCGCCTCTCCATCTATTATGATCTACCTTTATTTTAGTTCTTAGGTGCATAATTCTACTATTTCACATTCAAACTTCACATGCATCGTTGACTTATTTTTTATTTTTTATTTTTTTTTTGGTTTTTTCTCTCTCGCTATAAATTCTCTCTTTTTTTCTTTTGTCAATATTTGTTCCCACATTGTTATGATTCATTGAATGCTTTAAAGAAAAATATGACCCTATATTATCCACCTGTATTTAAATTTCCCAAGTGTTTTGAATCGATACAGAATAATATTTTTTATGTTTCAAAATACAAGTAATATGCTTTCCATTAGCTTGTTTACATTCAACACACACATATATGTATATTATATATATTTGTTTTTTATAGTGAGTGCATCTTGAGTGTATTTCCTATAATATTATGAACTATTATATACCTCATACATAGATTCTTATTCACTGATTGGTCAAAACTATATCACATGACACGGCGCATCTCTATCTATCATTGCGTCAGAGGGTTTCGGCGTTCTATCAATTGACCTAAGGTCAAATGATAGAAGGCCAAAACCCTGTGATAGAACGCTTAATCCCTCCGCGACTTTTGCACACACGTGCGTACACAAAATTTGGTTCAGGGCCCCGTTGCATAAAACTTACCATTAACGGTAACTCTGCTATCAATGGTAACTACCATGGTAACATCACTCAACAGCCAATCAAAATCAAGGTTTCCATGGGGTTACCATTGATGGCAAAGTTACCGTTAATGATATACAAATATTGACTGCTCATGAGGATGATGGTGGAAATCATCACTCCCAAGGTGGTGTTTATACCGGCCCTTCTATCATCCCCGATAACTCAAATGATTTCCTAGTGTACCTTACAGATTTACTAAAAAAATCCACTTTTTGTTAACAAAGACGTTTTCATAATGGGAGATTTCAATATTGATATACTGAAACATAATAACAACAAGATATCTCATGAATTTCTTGAAATATTTTTGACTGCCTCATTCTTGCCTTTGATTTCGAAACCTACTCGCATGGCAAATCATTCCGCCACCTTTATTGATAATATTTTTTGCAATACTCTTCCTACCCCGGACTCTTCTGTAATTC
This sequence comes from Heliocidaris tuberculata, assembly GCA_025618425.1. Lineage (NCBI taxonomy): Eukaryota > Metazoa > Echinodermata > Echinoidea > Camarodonta > Echinometridae > Heliocidaris > Heliocidaris tuberculata. The sequence continues at coordinate 11,204,259 of CM046839.1, forward strand.
TATCCGATATAACGGACCATTATCCAATTATGTCACGTTTTACCCTTAAGCACTCATCAAACAATCCTCACAGACCATCAAGACGGAGACCTACCAATGAAAACATTGCCAGTCTTGGCGCTTCTTTATAGACTCTGCTGACTGGTCGTGTGTTTATAATACTAATGACGTAAATTTATCTTTTAATAATTTCCTTAACATATTTCATAATCAATTAGATATTCACATTCCTAAAGTTAAAGACAAACGGACTACCTACAAAAAATCACTGAGACTTCCATGGATTTCTAAATCACTTTTACGTTCTATTAACAAAAAAAACAACTTATACTATAAATTTAAAATGAACAAGCGAAGGCTAGATAGTAGATACAACAGGTATAAAAATATTTTAACTAAAACAATACAAGTAGCAAAGAAAAGATACTTTACGAACCAGTTAACTTTATATAAGAACTATATTCAAAATACTTGAAAGAATTTAAAACAAGCAATGAACTTATCCAATAACAAATCAGATATAGGTATAATGATGATATTGTCGAAGACCCTGAAAATGTAGCCAATACTTTCAACAACTATTTTTCTTCTATAGGAGTAAACTTAGCTGAAGGTATTCCTCCTCCAGCAGTTCAGCTAGACAAACATTTTTCCGAATACCTGGGCACACCTAATCCCAATTCTATTTTCTTCACTCCTATAGTCAAAGAAGATATCATTGAGATTGTATCTAGTTTGAACAACAAAAAGAGTCCCGGCTACGACGATATTAATAATTTCATTTTAAAAGGTGTAATATCTTCAATTGTTAATCCCTTAGTACATGTTCTTAATATATCGTTACTTAATGGACAAGTCCCAGATAACATGAAAATTGCAAAGGTCATACCCCTGTACAAAAAAGGTGATAAGTTGAATGTTAGTAATTACCGGCCTATTTCTTTATTATCCTCCTTGTCGAAAATTCTAGAAAAAGCTGTTTATTGTAGAACTGTTAACTTTTTAAAACTCATCAAATTTTTTCCAACTTTCAATTTGGATTTAGAGAAAAACATAATACAGAACATGCCCTTTTGAATTTTGTTGACATGCTTTAGACAAATGTTCTCATCTGGTTGGTATCTTCCTGGACTTCTCCAAGGCCTTCGACACCATCAATCACGACATTTTATTATTTAAACTTTCTCATTATGGGGTGCGTGGGAAGCCCTTGGAGTGGTTCAGGAGCTACTTATCCAATAGACGACAATACGTATTTTTGAATGATCATACATCCAATATGCAAAACATAAATTGTGGAGTCCCCCAGGGCAGTTTAATGGGCCCCTTACTGTTTATTATTTATATAAATGACTTTTGTAAATCATCCGATGTCCTTTCGTTTATACTGTTTGCAGACGATTCTAATCTATTTTATTCCCATAAGCATGATAAGAATCCAAATACTTTAGTCAATGTTGTAAACTCTGAGCTTGAAAAAGTCACCCAATGGATAAGAGCCAATAAACTATCCCTCAACCTCCAAAAAACCAAATATATTTTATTTATTTTTATTTTATTTCATTTCATTTCCAGGAAAACAGTATAACAATAATTACAGAGAATACAAAATACAAAGTATACACAAAGTACAATAGCAGAAAGGGAGAAGAAAGAAAGAAAGAAAGAAAAAAAAAACACCAGCTAATGCCGGCGGATTACCAAAAGAAAACACGTTTCTGTAAAAGGTTCTCCTCATTAGCTGGTGGTAGAAATGCATGAATATTAAATGCAATATCATGAACATGTAGACATAAAAAGGTTCACCAGTAAGATACACACACACACACACACACACACACAAATACATGTACTAATAATAATTGCAGGTTGTAAAATAGCGTATTAAAAATGACAGAAAAAAGAAAGAAAGAAGAAGAAAAAAGATGCCGTTCACGGTTCAATGAAAAGAGACAGCGACAGCGAGAGAGAGAGAGAGAGAGAGAAATAAAACAAAGAGGGAGAGAAAAGAAAAGAAAAGAAAGAAAGAAAGAGCGTATAATAAAATATTATATGGGTTACTCAGTCCCGTACCACCGGTGGGGCTAAATCCTCGTTCAGCCCCACCGATAGCACGGGAAAGATTTTGCAAGTGTATAAAGCATATTACTTTGTTTTAATCGATTCACTGATTATTTGTCATTATTAACATATACTCATTTAGATTTGTGGACCCCACACATGGAACAAGTAAGAGTAATGTTCTTAATGTTATTCTTAATGGTGAGTGAACCGTAAATCCAGTAGGTTCATTTTAACATGGTTAAAATGCCTTGTCAATTGGTGACATATTACATAGAAAATCCCGAAGAGCCTTGAGAATCAGGTTTACATTAGGCTCTATAAGCACAGATCTCTCTCAGCCATTGGAATGTTTTCCCATAAACGGGCAAAACTGTGAAAACATGTAAACTTTAAAACATTACATCGGGCAAATTCGTGAACAAATAATAAGATATTCAGATTCCTCTTTCTTGGGCTGGGTAGTATATTCCGTGGCATATCATACAAGCAGAACAAGCATTTTATTATGAAAGAGGCTGACAAGTAAATTAATCTATTGTACAACGGTGACATGTTCAAAACTGCCAGGCGCTCTCCGTATGTCAGATTGTTTGCATCATTATATGAAAAACAGAAACGAGTAAAACGCCTTTGAACGGCCTCAAGTGCATTAATGTGATTCTTTTGATGTGGGAGCCAAACAGGGATACCGTATTCTATGATCGGCCTGCACAAAGCATAGAAAAGACGTTTGAGTACCAATTGGTTTCTAGAATTAACAATCCTTCTAATGAACCCAGACAGTCTTGAACATTTACTAATGACATAATCAACATGCTTTGACCATGAAAGATCACGTGATCTTAGTAATTCTATAGACACATTGCCCAATGATATTGTGTTTGACGATACCCCTTCAGAAGTTGTTTCATTTATTAAATTTTTAGGCATAACTGTTGACAATAAACTTTCGTGGAAGTAATACATGTGAGATTATTTCACAGAATATTGGCATAATAAACTTAAATTTCATTTTCCGACATCATCCCTATTGATGCTTTATTCATCTTTAATTTTACCTTATCTGAATTATGGGATACTAGCTTGGGGCAATACCCAGCAAACTCTATATTAGATAGACTATTTTTATTACAAAAGAAGTCCCTCCGTATCATCTGCAATTCTGCTATACTCTCACACACAGACCCGTTATTTGTTGATAGCAGACTATTAAAAATAAATGACCTGTATCTATTTCATTTGGGACAATTTATGTATAACTACAGTATGGAAAGACCCTTCCACATATATTTGATGCCATGTTCCCCCAAAATCAGTCATTTCATGATAACTCAACTAGACGGGGTAACGAGTTTCACCTACCACTCTTTAGAACTTTATTAGCGAAGAAGACATTCATATATGATGGTCCTAGATTTTGGATTTTTTTAAGTGAAGATATTAAAAGTAGTCCATCCCTAAATTCTTTTAAGAAAAAAACTAAAATTATTTTTGCTCAAATCTTATAGTAATATACAATAATTACCTGATAACAGCTGATATCTCTCTTATTTTTTTTCATTCAGGTCTTCATCATCTGCTCATTAAATTTAATATATATTTGGTCTTATGACAAGGGCGTAGGCTGGGGGGTGTACTGGGTGCACGTGCACCCCCCCCCCCCCCCCCCCCCCCCCCGCGGAGGCATAGGAGTTCCGCCCCTGAAAAAAAAAAAAAAAAAAAAAACTTTTTTCCTCCTTTCAACAGCTTCAAAAACAAGGGGGCACATGACCCGAAACATTCTGTAAAACAATTATTAGTCTTGATTTCTGCCCCAAACCTTATACTAAAAGTCAGGCCATCCATAGAGGTCGGCCAAATCCATTCTTGTCTCATGACGACAGTACCGCGAGACTTATAGTTAATTAAAACCCTTTCGAACCTATAACACCCGAAACTGACGCCCGAAACAGAGATTACTTAAACGCCCCGGAACCTGGGGGGGGGGGGGGTCACTCGCGGACTGAAGTGGTACCCATGCTCGTCTAAGCACCTCAAAACTGGACCCAAAAGGAAGTAATTCTTGGTGTCAAATTCTACCTCTAAAAGGATATTGTAAAATATACCCTTAAAAGGCATAAATGGCGTAGGAAAATGTACCAACAAATGTCGAAGAACGCCTATTTCTCAAAAAACGTCGAATGTAAGACTGAAAAACACCCCGTTTTCTCAAAACCGTCGAATGTATAAGACTGAAAAACACCCCTTTTCCCCCAAAGACGTCATCTGATCCTTTCATTCGACTTTTTTTTTTTGACAAGCATGGGTACCCGGCATGGGTACCACTTCACTCAGTCTCTGAGTGACCCCCCCCCCCCCCCCCCCCCCGGGCCCAGAAAGCCCGCTTGACTTCAGTATCCTTTATATACCTCACTTTAAGAATCTTTCCTAATCCTATCATCTGATTGGTTGAAAGTGCAGTCATGGTTTTTATGATTGTAACATTTCAAGCACAGAGTTGCATGGTGATATAATATGCAATGATAGGTTTTTGTAAAATTAAAGGCCAAGTCCACACCAATATCAAGTTGATTTGAAAAAGTAGAGTAAAATTAAACAAGCATAATGCTGAAAATTTCATCAAAATCGGATGTAAAATAAGAAAGGTTTAACATTTTAAAGTTTCGCCTATTTTCACAAAACAGTTATATGCATAACACGGTGGATATGCAAATGAGATAGCTGATGGTGTCACACACTCACTATTTCCTTTGTATTTTATTATATGAATTATAGAATATTTCAATTTTTGCAGATTTGACAATAAGGAAGCTCTTCCTTGAATCACAATATGTTACAACAATGACAATTCCACAAGTTCAGTGAGGAATCAATTTTTGTTTCACATCATAATGAGGAAAAAAATGAAATATTTCACACTTCATATGATAAAATACAAAAGAAATAGTGAGTGGATGACGTCATCGGTTCCCTCATTTGCATACCGACCAGGATGTGCATATAACTGTTTTGTGAAATTAAGCGAAACTTTAAAATTTCGTAACTTTCTTATTTTACATCCGATTTTGATGAAATTTTCAGCATTATGCTTGTTTAATTTTACTCTACTTTTTCAAATCAACTTGTTATTAGTGTGGACTTGGCCTTTAACTCTGCAGGTTGAGGTGGTTTTTAACACTTTTTTGAAACAAGCCAAGAGTTTTCATGTTGACTATACTTTTAGGGAGTTTGTTCCAGTCGTTTGTAGTTTTCGGATAGAATGAGTTCATATAATAATAATCTGTTCTTGCTGTTCTGGGTACATGCATCTTTAAGTTATGATGATCTGTTCTTCCAATTCTGTTCGCAGGTTTGCACATGTTATTACGTCCTATATCTGTGATGTCATTCACAAGCTTATAACACTAAAAAAATAAGTTGGAGGTACTTTCGTCTACTCTCTAATGTATTCATACTAAATTCTTGTAACAAAGTGTTGTAACTACATGTACTACTCCAGTCTTTGTTCAACATTCTTACGTATAACTTTTTTTTTAATCTTTACAATCAGTTGGCTACCGCTTTGTTTCTGTATGGATCACATGCTATGCAACAATAATCCAAACATGAGCGTACTAAAGATTCTGTAAAGGGTTTTTAAAACTGGTTTTGGTCAGTCAACGCAGTCCCTCCGTATTTATGTACCAAAAAGGTCTATTGCACTTTACATGTACATGTAATTCAGTACAATGATCATTCCAATTTTAAGTGTTATTTATCACAAGACCCAAGTATTTCTCAGTTGATGTACTTTGTAACCCTTGACCATTATTAGTATATTTAAAACTAACATTATGAACCTTCCTAGGCATCATAATCTTGGATTTAGATATGTTGTAATCAAGGAGGCAATGTGGCCTGACAGAATTCAGCATAAGCTGGGATTAAATCGACATTTAAATTAAAATAAAACCAGCCATCTTCAAGAGTAAATGTTTTTACTGGAAATAGTTTTGACTTGTTGAATGATATTTTGCTGATTGAATGATTACTGACATCAGGTAAGCAATCATTTGATTAACAAAGCAGCTTATAGGCTAGGTACCAAATCACAAGCTTTATGATTTTCTGAACAATACTTAAACACCTACATAACCTACACTGTATCGTCCAGGAAAAGCTTGCTTGTGATGTGATATCTATTCTAATTTTCTAAACTTTAGTTCCACCTCCCCAAGATGTGCACCTCCCCATGCCCAAACCAGCCTACGCCCTTGTATGATCTTAACTTGCCAGAATCACCAATATAACCACCTCCTTTTTCGGTCATGATTTGTCCTGCTCCCCCTCCCCCCCCCCCTTTTTTTTTTTTTTTTTTCTTTTTCCTTTTTCCTTTTCTTTTATCTCTTTTCCTTTTCCTTGTCGTTTCGTGTTTGTTTGTTGTTCTGTAATACTGTTTTGTGTTTTCCAAATCTTCGTATAGGCACAATTTGAAACAATTCTATTTTCCCTGGGGGATCCACAAATTACAAGCACGGCTTTTTAGTGGATCCCCCACATTTCCTCAGAAATTATGAATTTCTTTTAATAATTCATTATAATAATTTATTTATGTTCAGTGTACTTGAACACTTATTAAGAAAAAACATGAATTTGTACATATGTTTTTCATATTTTCTGTTATAATATCTGTAAAGCCAAGTTTCTGTTGGAAATGAAATAAACATGAATTTGAAATTATCTGTCATTCAACAGGATTGTAGAACAGGGTAAGTCCACTGTGTCTTGTCTGGAATAAAGTATCCGATTATAGTGGATGACCACTGACTGAATTGACATAGATCTCTATTAGGGCTTTCAGAAATCTAGTTAGCATGGTAATGATAACATTGTACAATCAAGCATTGCTTATTATTGACATGACTCAGCAAAAATCTAAATACTACCATGTCTGCAAGTAGGCCTACCAACTGCTGCCTGAATATAAACGTTCCCTATTCAAAACAATGTCTTTCCGTTGATGATCGGAAATATTTCTCTCCTCCCGAGCGATATTCTGAAACCAATGTTATATTTTAAGCCAGTGCAAATGACAGTTTGTTCATTGTTATAGCAAATCTAAATTAGGACAACTCAGTGGTTAATGTCTGCGCAATGACAATGACAATGACATTTATACCCATGCATGTCACCCACAAACAGGATACTGGAGGATGCATGCAATATTTATTGGTTGTCTGTCAACGAAGGTGAAAAACCACAACCGTGAACATGTAGGTCGGCCGAGGGAGGGAGGCTTGCCATCCCTACTCATCTATTCCCTTCTCTGCATAATTATTTGGAATTCAAACCAACGGATCGAGTTACATTAAGCGTCCTTTTTACACAGGGTATCATTAATCATAATCATGACAATATAGAGACAAGTTTATCTCATTATAGGGATGTGTGCCAAGGGCGTAGGCTGGTTTGGGCATGGGGAGGTGCACATCTTGGGGAGGTGGAACTAAAGTTTAGAAAATTAGAATAGATATCACATCACAAGCAAGCTTTTCCTGGACGATACAGTGTAGGTTATGTAGGTGTTTAAGTATTGTTCAGAAAATTATAAAGCTTGTGATTTGGTACCTAGCCTATAAGCTGCTTTGTTAATCAAATGATTGCTTACCTGATGTCAGTAATCATTCAATCAGCAAAATATCATTCAACAAGTCAAAACTATTTCCAGTAAAAACATTTACTCTTGAAGATGGCTGGTTTTATTTTAATTTAAATGTCGATTTAATCTCAGCTTATGCTGAATTCTGTCAGGCCACATTGCCTCCTTGACTACAACATACCTAAATCCAAGATTATGATGCCTAGGAAGGTTCATAATGTTAGTTTTAAATATACTAATAATGGTCAAGGGTTACAAAGTACATCAACTGAGAAATACTTGGGTCTTGTGATAAATAACACTTAAATTTGGAATGATCATTGTACCGAATTACATGTAAAGTGCAATAGACCTTTTTGGTACATAATACGGAGGGACTGCGTTGACTGACCAAAACCAGTTTTAAAAACCCTTTACAGAATCTTTAGTACGCTCATGTTTGGATTATTGTTGCACAGCATGTGATCCATACAGAAACAAAGCGGTAGCCAACTGATTGTAAAGATTAAAAAAAACGTTATACGTAAGAATGTTGAACAAAGACTGGAGTAGTACATGTAGTTACAACACTTTGTTACAAGAATTTAGTATGAATACATTAGAGAGTAGACGACAGTACCTCCAACTTATTTTTTTAGTGTTATAAGCTTGTTAATGACATCACAGATATAGGACGTAATAACATGTGCAAACCTGCGAACAGAATTGGAAGAACAGATCATCATAACTTAAAGATGCATGTACCCAGAACAGCAAGAACAGATTATTATTATATGAACGTGCACGTGCACCCAGTGCACCCCCCCCCCCCCCAGCCTACGCCCTTGTGTGCACAAGAACAAGTCGATTCGAGTACGAGTAGGCCTATATAGTGCGAGTAAGTCTGTGTTGGTTTGTGTTGTGTGTGCAAACACGTGTCTAATCTTCGGTCTGGCAGCTATTATCCTTATTTGTCTTCTTTCTATTGCTATTATCATAACAAAATACTAGTATTCCATTAAATCCATCTTTGTTATTTTGATTCGGCAAAAAAAGAAGCATCCGTCTGGTTAGAATTGGAAATATCAACAAGACATCGTTGTAAATCACAAATTTGATTGCTTATACGATTGTTTTTATCCTGTGTAAATGTTTGAATAAATAAGTGAATAAATAAATAAATAGATAACCAAGGTCAAATTGATTGAAATTCCCATTACAACTTTATCACAGCAAAAACGCTGTTTAAAATTTCGCTGTTTAAAATTGTGTTGTTTAAATTTTAAACAACGTTGTTTAAAAAACGGACCCTGTATTTTAAACAACTGCTGTTTAAGACGTCAATGATGTTGTAGAATAATCTTTTAAACAACGTTGTTTAAAAAGATTTAAAATTTGCGCTAGACGGGTTTCTTCTCCGACAAACACGGCCGGGCTTCATCATGGCGGATGCCGGGGGGGGGGGGGGCACTCACGTATATTGGTGGTACGGGGACGTGCCGCTTTGATGACCCCCTTTTTCAGACCCCGATTTCCGTTCTCTATAGATACTCAGTTCCGCTCAGGAGCCGCTCAACCCCGCTCTGAAGACCCCCGTTATGAAACATATCCGTTCGCATGCGTGCGGCCGGGAGCGTGGCGGAGGTAGTGGTCGCTCGACCTGGTCTCGCGCCCTAGGCCCTTTATAGTCGCGCGAGCCTTGAAAACTGCTCCAGCTAGCTAGCTACTAGCGCTACACGGCGCGGGCGCGGCCCCCGGCGCGGCCCGTCCCGAGATCCTGCGATAGCGAAGGTGTACCGCCGTTAAAGCGAGGTTAGTTTTGTAGTTCCCTAGACCCTGTTTTTCACTCTGCCCAATAGATCATAGTTCCCAAGACCCCGTATTTTACACCTTGAAGTCAGTTCCTTAGACCCCCTTTTCGGGGATTCGTGAGGCACACCCCCGTCAAAATATAATTCGAGTGCCCCCCCCCCCCCGGGGGCGGATGACTTTGTGATTGACATGTTGCAGAAGTTCCAAATGCCGGAGCTGATTGATACATTCAGAGGTAAGCATTTAGACTAAATATATTGTAATCTGATCGAGTTTATACTCAAGATATATTTGTGCTGCCATGACATCTATGATATCTAGATCTAAGCCACAGTCACATAATTATGATTTAGACCTGCAACTTTGCAAGTCGCCCTCCCAGCGTAGCGCAGCGCAGTTTAAGCTGCATGCACACAGTGAACGCGCGCGTGGGTCCGGTATACTGTGTGCAAATAACTTAAACTGCGCGGCGCTGCAAAGTTCCAGGTCAACATAATTTATTTTGTGGATGTGGTCCAGATCTAGACATCATGTAGATATCACCGCAACACAAATGTGTCTTGAGTATAAACTCGATCAGATTACAATATATTTAGTCTAAATGCTTACCTCTGAACGTATCAATCAGCTCTGGCATTTGGAACTTATTTGTGTACAACAGCCTTAAACAATCGTGTATGTTTAAACACATCTGTATATAGGCCCTATAATGTTTGAAACATTTATTTTGAACAATTAACTTTGAATGTATTTTTTAAACAACAGTTGTGCAAAAAGTTTTAACAACTTAATTAAAACAACCTAGATGTTTTAAACATTTTTTTAAACAACAAATATTTTAAACAATAGTTGTGAAAAAGTTTAAAACAGCTGCATGTGTTTAAACAACTTAATTTAAACAACCTAGTTGTTTAAAAGCCGTTGTTTAAAAAAATTGTTTAAAATTTTAAACAACAGGCTGTTTTCAAGTTTAAACAACCGTAGTTGTTTAACATTTTAAACAACAGTTGTTAGAGTGACCGGCTTAAACAGCGTTGTTTAAAAATTTTGAAGAGTTGTTTAAAACTGATTTTTTACTCACTGTGTATCTGTTCATGTAAACATTGCAATGTGAAAGACAAATTATATTTATATGGTATAATTTATGCCAGGGGCGGATCCAGGATTTCCCAATAGGGGGGGGGGCCGGAAATTTGAAAACTGCAAAGTTCAATCACCAATTACATCAACTCATTACATAGGAGTACCGTACCTGTATCTGCCCGCGGGCTCAATTTCGAACTCGACGTGACAGGTGTCTCTTGTACAAATTAATATACGTATTTCTGCGAGGACTGACGTCCCTTGCCCGATCAATTTGTGGATTCTACATACATCTGGCGAGCGAGCGAAGCAAGCGAGCAAATTTTTGGCACTTTAATTTTACAGCCTTTAGAGGAAATATTATTACCAAAATATACGAGATAAGGTATTTACATCTGATATTCGGGCAGTTCGCTCTGCTGCCCGAACATCGGGTGACTTGGTTTGTTTATTCATTGGAACATACAAGTCATTTATATACATGTGAATTCTGAATGTGAGTATATTGAAAATTGATATTTAACCCCAAAAAAAATAAAAAATGAGCGAATTGCTTGATATCGATATTTTCAATGTTGACTTCGGCATCGTTAAGGCTTCAGGTTCAGCATCCCTCTCTCCACTTGTCCCAGATCGTCGTCGAAAAGTGATCTCCAGAAGATAGACGTAATTATATGCGCGAGCTGAGAGCTAGAGCGCTAGCTAGATAGAGAAGGCGCTAGAGTTAGAGCTGCTATAGAGATCATCGATAACCAACGAATGCGCGCAATTTCACAATTTCAATGTGCGCGCGCAATGTGTACCCGTATACCATAGAGTTAAATACTTCTTAACTCTGTGACCCGTACGTACTCCCAGCAATTCCCGATGTAGAGCTCTGCCCCCTCAAACAAATAAAGGGCTTCCAAATTTTTGGGACTGGCCCAACCGCCCAAAATGTCCTTATTCTGCCGCTCTTTGAAGGGGCCAGGCGGCCTTATCAAGAGTGATTTAGCACTAACCTTATAGAAAATAAAGCTTGACATCTATGTGTGGCCGGCCCCTTTATTCAATAGGCCCCATGAATGACAACCTCCTCCCCCCCCCCCCCCCCACCCCCGGATCTGCCGATTGCACTTCTGCAGGTTCTGCTCCACTTTGTAGGGGGCGGGGCTCGACCTTATCATGAGTGCTTTTACATATCCCCCATACCTTTGCTAGACTCCTACTCAAATGTGCACCCCTATGCGGAGCGCAACTGAACATGTGCAGTAACCCTACCCCCCCCCCCCCCCCCCCCCATTCCCTTATCCAACGCTGCCGTCACGGTCGGCCCCCTCTTTTCAAATAAATTCTTCAGGAATGGCTCGAAATTTCTTTGGAGGGGCATTATCGTCAGCGCATTTGCACTAAGCATTGCAGACACTGCGTTTAGACTGGGATTTTTAGGGGAAATAGGTTGCATTCCGACTTAATTCTCCACAAGCCAGGACCGGCCCGGGTTTCGCAAGTGCTTGACCCCTCAAATGTCAATGCCCCCCCCCCCTGCATTGTTATCGTCACCGTCAGGTCGTATGTCTCTCCCCCTCCCCCCCCCCCTCTCTCTCTCTATCTTTCTCTTTCTTTCTTTCTTTCTTTCTTTCTTTTCCTCCTTATCTTTTTTCCTTTATTTTCTTTCCCCTTTTTCTCCTTCTTTCCTTCTTCCTTTTTTCTTCTTCTTTTTCTTTTCCCCTCTTTTTTTTTTCCGCCGCCAATAGGGGGGGCCGCGGCCGATTCGGCCCCCCCCCCCGGATGCAATATAGGCCCACCAGTTGAAACTAAAGGCTTTGAAACTGGGTATTACTTCCATCATACCTGGATTATAAACATAGGTTTGTTCACGTTATTGCCATGACTATGACAACAAAAGAAATGATGAACTTTCCTTGCAATCATGTTCTATAGTGGGGTAATTTTACGAAATGACCTCACACAAAAGGCAACAGAAAATATTTCAACTATACTAGTCTCATGAATATGACCTCTATAACATATAAAAAGTCTTAAGGAATCCGAGTGGTGGAAAGTATTGAAAAATACCGAAATCTGTGATAATCTTTTCCATTTTTTGTCCATCATATGTAAGCTCAAACAGAGCCAACTGTAAGCATAGATTGTTCAACGCGGTTTCAGTTGGACGCCCTGATGCACATTCTTTTGTTGTGTGCTTGTCCAACAAAGCAACGTGATTGCACTCAACTTGAACCGAGTCTACCGAACTATTGTGTTAAAGAAAGGTCTTTCTCATACGCAGCCACTTTTTATGGAACAAATTGCCAGAACAACTCAAAACTATAGGAACCTATGACACCTTCATTAGTACCTTGAAAACATATTTTTTAACCACTTATGAAAGTCAGAAACATGAACCCAGTGCATTTTTTTTTTTTTTTTTTTTGGGGGGGGGGGTTGCTTTTCTTGTATAAACTTGTTTTTTATTCTTAAGTGCACAGAGACATGCAAATTTGCCTATGTGTTATGCGCTATACAAAAATGTTTAGTTATTATTAGGTGGTCTGTCACAGACAGACCACCTTTTAATTTCGTCAGAATTTTATTTTTATTTTTATCCTCAAATTTTGTGCGCACGATATCTCAAAATTGACAAGATCAATTTCCGTGATTTTCATACCAGTTATAAAGCCTATAACGAAGATGTCAATCGAAACTTTTCAAGGTCATCAGGTCGCCATAACGTCATCCAGGCGCCATTTTGTAAAATCAGATTATTGATCATATCTTCAAAACGAGCCGTCAAAAAATGAACCATATTTGATAAACATGAACTTCAGGTCAAGGGTCAACATCACATGTCATGAAAATTCGCGCGCGTATCATGACGCGCACGTACGCGCGCGTCAAATTTTAAAAATGCTCAAAATCACTTTTTAATCAAATCAGAGTACGGTTCATGTCATTTTAAGCATTTGATTTTTTTCTGTCCGTGCGCGTCCGCGCAGCACGTACGGAAGGTAAAAACGCCGTTTTTTTTGCATGGTTTGAATTCCTTACACTATTCTTGACAATTTCCAACTATTTACAGTTATTCTCGACCTTCCATAATGCCACACGCGCTCGTCAAACTTTAAAATCCGTGCGCGCGTCAATGGGCAATATAATGTAAAAAGTGGTAAAAACATGCCTATCTATAATCCGCCATAGCTCGTCAGAAAGTCTGTTGACCCCCAAATTTTATTACATATTCCGAAAGCCAGTAATTTGTAGATCTGAATTCATGCATAATTTTGGTCACTCAAATGTTATGACGTCATTATATTTGCCTATGAACTCAAAAATTCGATTTTGAAAAAATGACGTCATAATTTTTGTATTCATTTGACAATATTTCAGTAATAGGTTGTCGATTTTCTTCCAAAATTTGATATGTTGTAGCTCAGACAATTCTCTACAAAATGGTCCCACGATTTTTCATTTTGACAATGGCGTATTTTTGCGATTAAAGGAGGCATGTCAATTTTTCTCATTTTGCGTGTATTCTCTATAGGAGATGACTTTTTCTCAAATCTTGATTCTACATTCCCGTCTTCTTTGAGCAGTATCTTTGTCATTTCTGCTCGATTTTCTTCCAAATTTTAGTATGTTATAGCTGAGACTATATGCTTTCACAAGGGTGCCCTCCAATTTTTGATCAGATGTCGGGATCATGCCCATTTTTTAACTACAAAATGTGATTTCAGAATCCCGTATTTCGTTTACGTGTTATCTCTATTGGAAATATTTTGGTCCATTGGTAAAGCACTTGCCTCCCATTCCGGCGACCCCGGATCGATTCCCGGTGGGACCATTTTTTTTTTTTTTTTTTTTTTTCACTTTTTTTTTCCCCCTTCATCTTACCATCTTCTTCGACTATTATAACATATACCATCACAAACAATGTAATAAACTGCCTAATTTTGCGTGTTATGTCTATTGGAAAGTAGTGTGCAGTAGTTTGTGTACAATCTCATTCCCTGTCGTGTATTAAAGCTGAGGGGATAATCTCCCACATGTCCTGCAATATCAAATCGTCCAGTTCGTTATCACGATTTCTCAAAATCGGCTCAGTCAATTTTCTTCATATTTTCGTCAGTCATCAGTCCTAATAAGGTCAAGTTCCCACATCTTTTTCAAGGTCATCAGGTTATCGTGACGTCATCCAGGCGCCATTTTGTGAAAATCAAGTTCTGGTCATATCTTCATAACGAAATGTCATTTCTCTTTCATATTTGGCATGGTTAAGGTCACTGTCATTCCAGTCAAGATCTTTTCGTTAAACGCGCGCTTACGCGTCCGTACGCGCGTCCGTGCTTGCGCAAAATTTAGAAATGATCCAAATCCTCCCAAATTCATTTTGCACACGTTTAATGCCATTTCAAGCACTTTTCAAAAAATCGCCCCTAAAAGTGAACATGAATGGGCGCTATGCGACTTCGGTTATCGTGGTTATTATCATCATTATTGTCATTATGATCATCATCATCAATATATCATTATCGTCATTGTTATCACTTACATGACCATCTTATCATTTTCGTCAACATTATCATGATTATTATCTTGCAGAAATATTATCACATCTGACAAAGCAATTTGCCACGGGGACAGACCACCTAATTCGTCTTCAGTGACGAATTAAATTTCTAGTTATTATTATTAAATTATTATCAGTTATTTTGAGCTACATTAACAGCTTACAAGGACGCCCTCTGAACAAAACAAAAATTACATTTCAAATAGTTTTTATGTAACATAAGATGGAAATAATGGTATTGCAATATATATGAGCAGAAAAGAGGAAGAGAGAGAGAGAGAGAAAGAGAGGAAGAGAGGGAGAGAGAGAAAAAAAAGAGAGAATGGGGAGACAAGGGGGGAAGAGTTTTTAACTTTAAGACTGAATATATCAGTTTGTAATACGAGGCAGCATGATGACAAAACAGAAAACTTTATTTTTAAAAGGTGCACTTTGTTATGAGTAAAACTAGTTATCAAAAAAGTAGCAGCTATCGAGCTTAATTTTCTTCACGTAACTTTAATGTTGAAACTTGTCTTGCAGCCTATTTTACAATATTTATGTAATCAAAGTTGTTCGATTGTAAATGTTGCTCATATCAGATACGTTTTACTACTTTGTCATTATTTATAGCATCTTTACTCCGTGCCAGTGTTTATGTCGAGTAATACCAATCTAGTGACCATTGTTCATCTTAATTTGAAAGTAATATGAAAGTCCTAGTTTAAGTGCTCCGATGATTAATAATCATATTATTGGACATTACTTATACCAATGCGAACATTTATGTCATGTATGTGATGTAGCAGCAATATGTTACAGTGTTGCTTTGAACGTCTTTGAATTGCATGTTGGTGGTTTCCATGTTGGTGGTTGCAGCAATATACCATCCTCCTAATGCCGCGACTGCTGACATCCTGATCGACCATTTGCTGCACTCAATGGATGCCATTGCATCTACACATCCGGAAACGGGTTTCATCTTGTTGGGGGACTACAATGAGTTAGACATCTCGACGCTAACCGCAAACAGGGGGTTCCGACAAGTCGTCAGTGTTCCAACAAGAGGTGACCAGATTCTGGACAAGATAGTCACCAACATGTCAGGCTACTATAATTCCCCAACAACTCTACCCCCATTGGGCTCCAGCGACCACCTTGTGGTTTCCTGGATCCCTACTCAATACTCACCGAAGCCCAATCGCACAAGGACTCGGATTGCAAGACCAATCAAAGACAGTGCTATTCGCGAATTTGGACAGATTCTCCAGAATTATGATTGGTCTCCAGTTTATCAAGCCGAGAACACGAACGACAAGTGTGATACGTTCTATTCCACACTTCTGCCATTCATTGACGAGTATTTCCCCTTAGTTGTTGTCAAATGCCACGACAATGACAAACCATGGATTACCCCCAAGATCAAAGCCCTTATTGGTGCACGTCAGCAGGCTTTCACAGCAGGTTCGAACAAATGGAAAGGGCTGAGGAACAAAGTAAATAAACTAATCAAAGGGGCAAAATCTGAGTTCTATGTCGGACGCGTGCGTAAGATGAAGGAGAGCAATCCATCTCAGTGGCACAAGAACATCAAATCAATGGCAGGAAGTAAGCCCAGACCACCGGCCATTGAGGTCGAAGGGATCAACGAGTCAGACCTCGCTGGTATTGCTAACATGATCAACAGGTTCTTCGTCGGCATAGCTGAAGACATCGGTAGACTCGATCTGACTGATCTCCCAACATATCTCCCTGCTCTGCCGCTGCCCGTTATTCAACCTTGGGAGGTCTACTGGGAATTGCAACATCTCAACAGAAGGAAAGCTCCCGGTCCAGATAGCATCCCAGCTCAGATCATCTCCGAATTTGCGTTAGAGCTGAGTCCCCCACTTACGGCCATTTTCAATGAATCTATCAGAGAATCGGTGGTGCCACATCGCTGGAAACGTGCAATTGTGGTACCTATCCCCAAAACCTTAAATCCCACCGTAGGAGACTTGAGACCGGTATCGCTCACAGATCATTTCGCAAAGATCCTGGAGAAATTCATCGCAAAGTGGCTGGTGGGCGACATTGGATCTGCGATTGATAAGTCACAGTACGGCAACAGGAAGGGCTACTCAACTGCGCACTATCTGATAGATATACTAAATATCATTCATCGGAATGCTGATAAACCCAAAACGGTCACAACACTGGTGGCCACCGATTTCAGCAAAGCTTTTGACAGGATAGATCATGGGCTAGCGGTTAGGAAACTGCTCGAAATGGGGGCATCCCCGTCTTTGGTGGCGTGGATTTCCAGTTTCCTTTCCAATAGAGAACAATGTGTGCGTTACATGTCACAACTCTCTGACTGGATGGAGATTTCGGCAGGAGCCCCGCAGGGCACTCGACTTGGGCCACTCATCTTTCTCTGCATTATCAACGACGTGTTCAAGGACAGTGATCATCAGTGTTGGAAATACGTCGACGACCTCTCCCTGCTTGAATGTAGGAAGGCAATGGATCAACCAAAAATCCAAGAAGTGGTAAATGAACTTGAGAAATGGACCAAAGATAATAGCATGAAACTGAACCCTAAGAAATGTGTTGTCATGAATGTACAGTTCATGAGAAACCAGACAACCGTCCCAAAAGTAAAAATTGATGACCAGGAATTAAGTGAAGTCCAACTAGTTAAGCTTTTGGGTGTGTTTGTACAGAAGGACTTAAAATGGTCATATCATGTCACAGAAATGGTCAAAGCGGCAAGCATGAGGCTACACATGATGCGTATCTTGAAAGGTTTTCGGCTACCGATTGAGGATTTGAAAGTTGTATATTGTTCGTACGTGCGCCCGAAAGTCGAATACTGCGCACCTGTTTGGCATTCTGGCTTGACTCAGGTAGACAAGAAACTGATAGAGAGAATTCAAAAACGAGCGTGTCGCCTCATGCTTGGCCAAAGATACACGAGTTACGATGATGCCCTCACTGTCCTTGACCTTCCCACACTGGAGGAGAGGAGGGAAAGGTTGACAATGAAATTTGCGAGTAACCTCACAAAGGAAACGTCCCCCTTCCATCACTGGCTCCCTCCTACGCGAGCTTCTCGTACTTCTCGTGACTTGCGCAACGCTAATGACTATTCAGAAATGAAATGCAAAAATGAGCGCTACAGAAAGAGCGCACTGCCCTTCATTGTGAGACTACTCAATTCAAAGATGAATTGAATAATGTAATGACAATCTCTCGTTCTTAAATGTTAAGCATAAATATACGTAAAGTAAATTGCTAGCTTTTAGATGTGCTTAAATGAAAAATGAAAAATTTAATTGTATACTAGCGGTACATGTTATTTTTTTATATGGATTCTATTGATTTCAATATTGCATTACCAATCATGCCAATCATCTCTATCTGTTAATAATGGAAAGTAAAACTTTTTTTTTTCCAAATACAATACCTTGCACCCATTACCCATTATGATTGGACAATAGGCCTATTTTGAAGCATGCAAACCAGACTATTTCTTTTAGCACTGATCATATTAATTTATTCAACATTATATAAGTCATATTATAAAAACTTTATATTTTTTTCACATCCACTACCCACTTTCTTTATCCCACCATCGATATTCTTTGAATAAGGTGTACCTATTGAATCGTTATGAATGTACTATTTTTAATGTCTTTTTAATACTATTGTTTTTTGTGCAGTATGCTTGTGTCATTAATGTAAATTGTATTCAATTCAGCCGCAAGGCTGCCATGTACAATGTCTCTTTATACCACAATAAATAAATAAATAAATAAATAAAATTGCAATGGTGAAAGTGCGATTACCCACGCGCCATAGAGGGTTCCCACAAGCAGCCATGCTGGAGGACAAACAATAGCAAACACGTGCACTAGACCATTACAACAATGGCTTTTCATATTCTGATGCACAGGTTTTTATTGTTTGTCCTCCAGCATGGCTGTTTGTGGGACCCCTCTTTAGGAATCCCATGTACGCTTCCTCTGTTCGGAATATGAAAATACCGTGACGATTGCTATGCTATGGACGATCGTGAAAGATACATAGCGCTCGCAAAGTTTTCCATGGATGGTGGGGAAAAACTTTTTTAAAAACCCAACTAATTTCCACCTCTTGGATTTCTTAGGACTTTTTATATGTTATAGAGGAGACCTTTATTTGTAATACACACGTGTCAGATTTTCTGTTGCAATTTGTGTGAGGTTCATGCCTTGTTTTTCATTAAATAACTCCACTATATACCGAAATGTGACGTCATACCGGCAAAGTTGTCAAGGTTGGTGGTTCCGAACAATTTTATGCTGAACAATGGCGTGGTGATCACACCAGCGCCAAACACGGATTTTGCCCGTTGCTTGAATGATTTCGCAGTGAACCTCATGCGCGGGCTTTGTTGTTTGGAACCAGTAACCTGGACGACGAGCAAATATGACGTCAGCACTTCGGTACTCTATTGTGTGTGCTGAGCTGGGGGACCACTGTCTATTGTATTGTAGAATAGATAGTGGTATGTAATAGACCGGTTACTAAGTTATTAAAATTTATGGATGTTTCTTTCCGGAGGACCTAGTGACCAGGTATTCCACCAACCTGTTATTAATAAATGGACTACAATACTAGGAATCCAGTTTGCATACATTACTTGTTGCTATGTCGGGCAAGCATCGGGCAAGCTTTCAGGTTGTTAAGAACAACCTTTGTTTAAAAAGCATGCATAAAATTTGAATATGTTAGTAAACCGGCCAATTTTCCCCAGCGAAGCACACGCTCATATAGAATTGCATGCTTTCATACAATACCTCCTCATTGCCTTTGTTTTCCTGCTGATGCTACAGCATGTCTGACATAGCAACTCCTATGTTGGTATTGTATGTTGTACTGAAACAGGTGTCAGCTTTGACAAAGTTAAATACCAATTTCACTTGCAAAATCGCAATTAGCTTACTGATGATTGACAGATGATGTCACAGGGGGAAAGTGGTCTAGAGGATTTTTTTTTAAGTGGGTGGGGCTTAGCAGGTTGCAGAAAATTATTTCAAAAAATATTTAAAAATCTATGAAACATATTTAGAAGTTTAAATATCACAAACACAATATGGGATGTATGTAGGACTGCACACCAACAGGTATCAACTTACATTTGGATGGCAGGGGCCCTTTAATCTTTAATTTTCAATAACAAATTATCAACGTCTTCAAAACTATGAAAACTCTTTACTCTTTACATTCACGATTTATGTCGTTTTGAAAAAAAAATCCAAATGCCCAATGCCCAAACAGTATAACAACAAGAACGATGATAATTATGATGATAAGTGAAGCATTCCCATAATAATCATAGCAGATAAAACAAAACAGTAACTTTCTTTTCAAAAAACCATTTCAAACGATTGTGGAATAGACCGCTTCGGTAATGTATGCAAATTTTATACATACCTTTCAAACAAAGGTTGTTCTTGACAACCTGAAAGCTTGCCGAAGGCTTGCCGGACATAGCAACAAATTATGTATGCAAACTGGATTCCAAGCATTGAGGCTCATTTATAAAAAGCAGGTTAATGGAATAGCTCGTCACTAGGTGCTCAGAGAATAAGATTATGTGCATAAATATGTATACATTACAGAAGCGGTCTATTGTGAACCTCTCTTCTGTCAAAACTTGGATGGAAGGGACTAATGATATACGTCACAAAAATCCTTATTTCTTCATGTCTACTGAACCAAATAGGATGGAGTTTTAGCCGAAATGCAGATAATGAGCTAATATTTTATAATTTTAAACCGTATTCAGATTAATTCACAAGTTTGAAAGCTTTTGATTCTGAAAGTCCGATTGTAATTTTTTGGGACATACTGTTTGGTAATTTTGCATTATACTAATGAATAATATTTCTAGAGCTTTAAAATTCAAAGATCCAACATTCCGAAATCTAAATTTTCTCATTCGCATTTTAATAGATGCACTGTTTCTAAATATATGGTTGAATTTTTTTTTCTCGAAATAATATCAAGAAATATATAAGAAAGAGGTAGGAAATGTGCTTTTTTAGGTAGTAAGTTTTTGAGGTGGGCCCTATGGGTGGGCCCCCATTTCCGTTTGAGGTGGTCCCCCATAGTGTCCCCTCCCCTCCCCCAAAGGTGGACCCTTTCCGGCGTGCCTGCACCCAACCCTACCCCAAAGGGAAAAGATTTTTGCATTTTGAAGTTTAAAAAATGCATTGTATGACCTACATTTGAATTATCTTTTGCTCTGTATCAAAATTTTCCAACAGCTTCATCATGCGTCCCGATATAATTTTGAAAGCCGTCGCACTCTTGGCTATCTTAGGCATTGCCTCTTCTTGCAACCTTAATTTCTTCTATAACGAGATAACTGAGTCATGTGAATCGTGTTCGTCATGTATCCCTCCATGTGACAATTGTCCCGAGCAGCCTACCAAAGGTAAGAAATATTTCTGAAGAATGTTTTGGATGTATGACTGTATAATTCACAAATCATGTTGTACGATTGTTTTGCGTGGTTCCTTTATAGGCATTATACCCTATGCGTGTATGCGGTGGCGTAGCTAGAAGAATAGCGAGAAGAATGAAAAGAAATAGAAGAGAGAGAGACAAGATTGGAATTGAGAAGTGGGCAAGAAGTTGAACAATCATATTCCCCAACTTCCCCTCACATGACATGCCCGATGGTCTCGATTTTTGTATTCTATTCACCTACTAAATCCGTTGACCACCCTCCCCCCTCCCCCTCCCCCCTCCCCCCTCCCCCGTCTTTCATGATATCTCAGTGGTTGCGGACCCACGCTACGCTATAATTGCCTTTAAAGATAATGAATGATTCCTGTAAAATATTATCCGGATGCTTTTTTCAGTATATCCAAAATGATTTATTGAAAACGAAGTCGACCAAGCTGAACTTTGCATTGAGAATATTATTTTTGTTCCCGACGTTTCATGCCTCGTGTGCGTTTCCGACTTACAACTTACGTGTATTATGAAAATGATATTGGTTTTCGCGGGCATTTTCACCACATGAGCAACTAATTTCACGATTGGTCGATTTTTTTTTTCATAAAATATTATTTGATTTCATTTGGGAGCATTCAGTCTCATAAAAAGGGACATTCCATTTCAAAGTAACGGAAAGTGCATTCCATTTCAAAGAAGAGATGATTAGTTTTGGTCATTCAAATTGACCAACTTAACATTTGAAATTCACACATGTTCATTCAATTTCATGGGCATTTAGTACTACATCTGGACACTTTGATAGTTAATAACTAAAAAGATTGTAAATGATATTAGATTGAGGTTTATACATTGTAAAGATGAAGGGATGTGAAATTTATTGGTAGCAAGTTTCATAACATTTCTCTAAGTGAATGTTTTCTTAAAATATTGCTTTGAATATGTAATTAGATTGTCACGTTTTGAAAAATCAAGGCCACAAAATCTGTATGTATCAGTAATTAATTCAGAACACAAATGCCATTGTGTGTTGCAGATGTTATTTCTGCCCATCTTTTGCTGTTCCAGTGTCATTAATAATTCATGACTCTGTGTTAAAAAGTGTTCTGGAATTTTAGTTGCAATGCACAATGGCAATTGTTATATTCTGAATCAGTTACTGATAGATTCATTTATACAAGGATTTTGTTGCCTTGATTTTTCAAAAAGTGAAAAATCTATAGTCAGAGCAATATTTTAAGGAAAGTATTCAGAGGTATGTCATGAAACTTGCTCCCAATACATTATACATCCTTCAACTTTACAAGGTAGAAACCTCAAGTCTGATACCATGTGCAGTGTTTTCAGTTATTAACGATCAAAAGTGTCCATTGTGTTTTTTTAAACACCTATACAATCGAAATTTTAGTGCATCGGAATAAACGCCAAATCGACTTCGAATCGTAAACAATTATTGTACGACTAGCTGGTCTGACGTCGCTAATATACGATTCGGAGACAATTTGGTTTTTCCTTTTACGAGGAAGCTTGCGACACCCCAAAATTCGATTTCATTATTCATGACTATTCAGGACCTCCTTCATTTAGATTTTATATGTTTGAATATTCAAATCAAATGCTATTGCAAATTCTACCCAAATCGGATCGTGGTCAGATTGTATAGTGTTTGACGGGCTTAACGGAATAAACCTGTTACTGATGTATTTCAAGGCGTTCCCAATACAAGCTCTGCTTCGGGTTTTCGCCTCCTTCTTTGTAAAATTTATTGTATTGATCTTTGTTTGTCAAATACTTTATTATTGTCAGAAGGAAATAAATGTGAATTTCAAATGAATTCAAATTCAATTTATGCATGTTTCTCTCCAGAACCCCTAGTTATCAACTACATGTTCGTAGTGCACCTGATATGAATTATATGAATAGAATCCATTTTGCATGCATTACTTGTTGCTATGTCAGGAAAGTCCCTGCCAAACTTTTGAGTCGTCAAGAGATACTTTTGTACAAGAAGTGTGTATAAAATTAATAAACAGGTTTATCACTTTGATAAATGCAAGACAGAAATGGTTTAAAAATGGACTTATTGAAGCATGAAATAGCTTCGATAGCATGAATCAAGGCCCGTTACCTCTTTAAATACATTAAATTGAGTGATTAAAGTGTGAAATCAGTGTGCAAAAAAAGAATTCGAACGACGAAAGTGCATTTTCGTTTGCTCTTGAATCAATTTACAGTGCAAGTGAATTACCATTCGAGAACAGGTGGGATAGTTCGTTAATTTGAATGCCTTTTAAATAAAATCGGATAACGAAAAAATGCTGGGGAAACCTTGTAATAATCTCTATCTTCTAATACAAAGAATGAGCTTGATATAGGATTTAATAATTTTTACATTTCATGGTATGCCTTTGTTATATTCAGCTGCTGAGGTAAGAACCGATCGAGATCGAGATCGAGATGGAACAAGGATAAACACATCAATGACGACCATGACGACGACCATGACGACCGCCAGCCCAGAGTCGAACTTGATACCGATCATCGTTGGCGTTATAGCGGCCATCATCATCATCATCATCGTTACCGTCTGCATTGTCCGTCACAATCGTCGTCTAAAATACCAGCATCGGAATATATGTACTCCTGTGGTTCACGCCGAGTCGCAAGTATAATCTACACTCTTTAGGCTAATTAAGTTGGGGAAACTTGTTGGTTAAATATTTACCAATTTCTGAGCTATTTTAACCAATTCAGCTAGAGCAAGTTTGACCAATTTGTGGCAATTATCTTTACCTAATTTTGGCGCATAATTATATGCCTTGAGCAAGGCATTTTATCTACATTGCTCCAGTGGCGTATCCAGGATTTTGTAAAAGGGGGGGGGGGCACACAAATGCAGGGCTGTCAACTTTGCGGAACTGCTTGGAGGGAGATTCGTATTTTTTCTTCTCGCCAGCCCTCCAAAAGTAGCATAGTGGGGCGGGGGGGGGGGGGGGGGGTATCAGATTTAATTAATGTCCTTTTTGGAAATAAAGTTTTGGCTATTCCGTAAGCTTACTCAACAGTTGGTAAAATACCAATTGGGGAATATCTCATTCTGTAAAATTAATTGGGCAATTAATTAAAATGACAGCGTCATAAAGGTCAATTGTACTCGGTACACATGACCTTTATCTGCACATGCGCAAATTGTAATGACGAACTGGCTTATTGCATGAAGTATTTGGCTGAAGTATTAGTGACGTGAGGCTCTGTTGCTTTACACAAGTTATACATGTACATGTGGATAGGGGCATTTTTAGTTTTTTTACAGACCATTTTGCCGACAAGGTATAAGCAAATATTTCATCCCGCACAAAAGGGGCCTTATGCATATGTTTAAATTTGATGGTAGATCTTCACAAAGATTTTTCAACAATTAATGAAAAGCAAGTGTAATACATGTACTGACAAGTGCCTTAGAAAGGAAATGTACATTGTATTCATGTTTAGCTTGGATATTATAGACCGTAAATAGCGGCCAGGTACATCAATATTACACTTTTCATCTTTATTCAGTTCTCAGGCCTTCTCCGCTCTAGTAGAAAAACGAACATATACTTTGAAGATGTGTGGAAAATTGTTGGATCTTGCTGTTTGTTCTGTGATACATTAAAAAAAAAAACACTTTCAGTTGAGGGGAGGGGACTTATTAGATAAAATGAGCTTCTCTTTAAATACTGAAATCAAGGACTGTGATGTGTTTTGCAAATCCTATCCCTATAATCCCTTGATATAGCGTTAGTATTTTTGTACCTTAAATTAGGCAAATGTGAAAAGGCTTTGATTCATTAATATTGTTGATCTCTTCCAGTTCAATTTTTGTACTAAAGCTGATTCATGAAAGTGGTATAATATATACACTGTGTAAGAACAAAAACATATAGCATCTGCACATTGTCGTTGGATTTTATGTGAAATGAGTACAAACATTGTGAATGTGTATCTCACATTGAAATACGGAGTCGTGTATATCGGGGTGTCTAAAATATGCAACGAGATTTTAATAATAATAATAAATATAATGATAATATAGTGGCTTCTCGTATGTAGCGCACAGGTCCACCTTTCGGTGCTCATGGCGCTTAATTTTGATTGGTATCTTAAAAAGCACTGAAACAATCTTTAATGAAATTTCGTGTGTATAATGTTGCAGTAGTACCTTTTAAACAGCGTCTAAACTTCACAAGGATTTAAGCCAAAACTACAAAGTTATGATTGTTTTGTAAGACTATAGCATTTTTGAAATGTTTATACAAGGATAGCACGTTGAATAACACCAGTGCAATAAGCGTATATAATAACGGTTGCTTCTGCATTTTCCATTGAAGAAACAAAACAAAACAAAAAACACATGTATTCTAAGTTTTTGATTTGGTGAATTACGGTACTTCATCCTTCAACTCACTGATATTTCAATCATTATGGAGTAAGCAAGCATTGTTTTAAACATGTAACACTGATTTTATGATATCCATTCTCAGAAGATCTATGAACTCTGCATAACCGGTCCTTTATGTTTCTCCCCATATTTTGCTTTCACTTGATATGATCACTATGCCTCTATAAAAGAAATACTAAAATGATAAATTACCTTGATATTTGGGTAAATGACATAAATCTTAATTTTTGACACCTATGTCACCCAATTATGTCGCTCCCTAAATTGGCAAGTATACAACTGAAATCGCATCAGAAGGTACTTGAATCAAGAGACGTATCACAATGTTGTTAGAGCACTTCTGCTCTCCAGGCTTGACTATGGTGGGTGTTTGCTCGGGGGTATTAGTAAGCAGGACCTGGGCAGACTTCAACGTCTCCAAAACAAATGCGCTCGACTTATCTGTCAAAAACCGAAATGGTCCCATGCTACTCCATTGTTGCACGAATTGCACTGGCTCCCAGTTGCTGATAGAATACAATACCGAATACTCGTTCAAACTTTCAAATCTATGGCAACTACACTTCCTGTATACATCTCCTCACTCTTTCAGCAACATAGAACGTCATATTCTCTAAGATCTGCATCAGCTCCTTCTTTTGTCATTCCCAAATCCCATAAACAAGCTTGCTTTAAATGCTTTCAGTCCCTAGCCCCACGTCTCTGGAACAATCTCCCATCATTTCTAAGAAACAGTGCTTCACTAGACATCTTCAAAAACACCTGAAAACTTACTTGTACAACTCTGTTAAATAGACTGATTGAAAAGTGCCTTATATCCTATGGAAAAGGCGCTATATAAATCCAAGTAGTAGTAGTAGTAGTAGTAGTAGTATTATTATTATTATTATTATTATTATTATTATTATTATTATTATTATTATTATTATTATTATTATTATTATCATTATATTATTATTATTATTATTATTATTATTATTATTATTATTATTATTATTATTATTATTATTATTATTATTATTATTATTATTTTGTAACAAGAATTTAAGTTAATTTGACATCTTGCCACGAAATGTTTAGGCATGTACGCTTATTGTGCACGATGTTATTCAATTAACGCGCTCTCTTTGCAACTTGGTGATTTATAACAAAAATACTACGTTTTACAAAAATGATCATACTATGTAGTATTAGCCTCGATCCAAAGGTACGTCACAAGAATTTTGAGTGATGCTACTACATTCATTACCTATAAAATTTCATTGATGATGGTTAAGTATTTTTTAAAGATATTGCCCGCAATCAATATCTCGTTGCATTTTTTGACACCCCTTATTGCTCTAATCGACTAACTTAAAAATATGCAATTTTTATTATTATGTACTTTCTAATTTTCTAACTGTAATTTTTTTATTGTGAATAGAAATACATTTTAAATAGAAATTAGAATAAAGATTAGAATGGTGTAAAGGTGATATATATTTTACTAAATTATCATTGTTTTTGAACGAAATTTCCCAAATACTTGCTTATTTTGTTCGCCCCGTTCAGTATATAATTATTATATAATTATGGTGTAATTCTGATGTGAAAATTGGAAGAAAATGTATGTTTGATTAGAATGATGGGAGAATGCCTTAAAGAGTATGAACAAAGGTTTTCAATCAAACTTAACTTTCTTCATTAGTACGAAACTTTGTCAAATCATAAAATGCAAATATAAATCTCAGAAAGATGCAATAATGAAATTAAATGAACTATTATGCCCTGCATTATGTTTAATACTTCTTGAAAGAAAAAAAAAAAAAACGATGTATAGACATACATGATTTTATAATTATATACCAAATCATATTGAAAGAATAGATTATGTAATATGGCATGGGATTTTATTTGATGATAACTATTATATGCAACATTTTTTTAGGGCGATGTTTCGGTGTACAATTCATACAACAGTATTTTCAGGACAGATTTTTAAATAGGATATTATGAAACGATCTTATAAAGATGAAAATAATTTTTGATACGAACTGTTCATTTTGTGGAAGAGAAGAAGAAAGTTGTGTATTTTTTCACTCATGGAACGTGACCAAAATGATTTGGAGTCGTTTGACCGACTGATTACACACTTAATGTAACACGATGCAGAATAGAGTTATCATTGATACATGTTTTGCTGGGTTTTATAGAAAAACGAAATCATGCTTTAAATTGTGTGATAATTTGGACCAAACAACAATTATATTTTGCTCGTATATACAAAAAACCATACCGACTTTCCAGACAAATAATAAGCAATATATCTGGAATTGTTACGCAAATGAGAGGCAAGTTATATACTTGCAAACAAAACTGACAAATTTTATTTTTTTAAATTATAAATTGTGAGAGAATTTTGATTGTTTAGTATAGACTTTATTGCAATTACCAAACCATTCTCTTTCATTATGTTGATTTGATGGTATTATTCATTATGTATGTTCTGTGTTTATAACAATAAAGCATTCTGTTGTAAATTTCACTATTCTCTTAATATGTTAAACTATACTATTCAGAGAATGCTTATAACTGTTGATATTATTCATTATTCTTTTATATTCAATTATGTTGTTCAGAGGATGCTTTGAAATAAAATAGCATGTCGGAGGGTCTCAAAAAAAAAATTAATGGAAATTCCGACCCTAAAAATGGTGCTTCTTATACAAGCAGGAAGTCAGAGGAAAGCATTAAATATCTGATAACTATTAAGAAAATTATTAATTTTTACTGATACAAAGTTTGCTAACTAAATGAAACAAATTGGCAGCTCGGTCATGATTTTTTAATGACCCTCACCATTCACTAATTTGAAGATTGTGTACATAATTATGTATAAGTACTAAATTTCCCATTTTTTCCCACAACTGACTTGGCCGAAGTTTCATGTTGCACCTATATAAAAGGTATATTTTAATAAACTAATAATTATATTAATAATTAACATGAAAACGATGATACGCAGATAATGTAACTATGGTAACCAACTGTAAAACTTGGATAAAGGTAAGAGGAAATCAGAGCCTTGGGGAAATATTGGAATTTATGATGCCAATTATTGATCAGTAGTGAGGGGTCAGAAGGGGGTGACATAACAAAACCATAATGGCCTCATTTCTCATTTGTCTTCCTTAGATAGTGATTTTCATGCCATTGATAATCATGAAAATGTAATAACTCTGTCATTATTTGTTTGATTTTCCTCTACAATTTTGTGTAAGCTATATGTGTAATTGATTCTTTTTCTTTTCTTGATTTCTCAAATTATTATGGGACTACAGTTTCCTTTATACAGGCCAATTGTGTTGGCCTAGTTGAGTATCATGGAGGTATTATGCCGAGAATGGCATGAATTTCATCTTAACTGGAATAAGATATAGCTGCCTTCAAAAATATTTTTTGATCTTTCTCGAATAATGCATAGTTCGTCTTCCAAAGTTTGTACGGATTGCATTATTTTATATTGTCTTACGAATAAAGCTAGATTGATAGTATCGTTCAAATATTTTGTATGTTTTTATTTATGTGTTTTATAAGATATCACACATCACGTGTCACCTAGCAGTGTAGGATACTAAAAGAAACACCAGCAGTACCTTTAAATACGTTGTTCGACTCTTTTGAGTGAAAATATTAAAGGACATTAATCGTGCGTCTGTTCTCTTTGGTTTTTTTTTTTTTTAAAGCAAACTGAAACGTGTCAGGCTAAAAGATTATCGGTTATGGCATATCAAGAGAAGGCCAATATTACTGTTTTCTGAGAGCATAATAGTAAAAACAATTTTTTGCTGAACAAAAATTCCCAAGGCTACAGCCTAAAAGAGGCCGACAGCCCACTAAACCGACAATGTCGGTCTCGTAGATCTTCTAACAACTATAATAAGATTCACTAGACGACGGCCCGCGAGACCGACAGCACACGAGCCAGATATTTTTCTTTCTTCCTATGAGACTTGTTTTGTCGGTTTAGTGGGGCTTTTCTATAGTTTTATATAGTTATATGTAATTATTTGTTTTGTCGGTCTCGTGGGCTATCGGTCTATAGTGAACCTGTTGTTACCCCGCGAGTTAAGTGCATAAGACATCATTTTACGTAGTCCTGTAATTTCTTAATGTAAAGCGCAAAATATACGGTTTGTACTTTTGAGTTGATAAGTGGCTTGGCTTGTCTTTCGACTGACTATTATAACGTCGA
Organism: Heliocidaris tuberculata; assembly: GCA_025618425.1. Classification (NCBI taxonomy): domain Eukaryota; kingdom Metazoa; phylum Echinodermata; class Echinoidea; order Camarodonta; family Echinometridae; genus Heliocidaris; species Heliocidaris tuberculata. The sequence goes on from CM046839.1 coordinate 11,234,530, forward strand.
TTCGCAGCTGATCGGGCCTTGTTCTCTTAGGTTACATGTCATTTTTCCTAAGGTTCGTATTTCCGAAGGTTCGTTACTCCGACGGTTCGTAACTTTTCCGAAAACGAAAAAAAAGGTTCATATCTCCGAAGGGTCGTTATCCCAAAAAGTTATGTAGGGCTCAACTTCATTTTCGGAATTATACAAGCCTTCGGAATTATTAACCTTTTTCACATACGGAATCACGAACCCTATTTCGTTTACGAACCTTCGTATAATGTTGCCCCCTGCTATATGGGAAATTTGCATTTACGAACTTATGAACCTTCGGAAAAAAAGAGTACACCCCTTATCATATTGGAATACACTATACAGCACCCTGCACTTTCGATACAATACATGTAGATGTCAATTGTAGGAATTAACATACATTTTCGAATTTAGTAAAATCGTAAAGCGTTGCCGTTAGTTTTTGACATTTGGCCTTTAAGGCCTAGCTATAATGTTTACTTATTATTCACATTCTATTATGCAAACTTATCCCCTCCCTACAAGTCACCCCGCCCCGCCCCCTCCCCCTCTCTCTCTCTCCCTCTCTCCCTCTCAGATGTGTAGAGAACACATGAGACTGAGTAATCGGGAGGGATTAGAGAGTGAGGTGAAAGACGAAAGGATAGCAAAAGTATCGTGAGAAATAGTAGGTTTAGATTTCGAGAATGGGGAGAAAGACGTGATATGATACCGTATATGGTCGGGAAGACGAAAACGAGGAATTAAAGTAAACAGCCAAGAATTATCAAAATGATGAAAAGATAAAAAAAGAAGAAGAGAGAGGGTAATATCCTGGAGAAAGAGAAATTTTTCAGCGAAAATGAAAGGCAAGGTCAAATGCCCACAAAAGACAAGCATGACAAGTGCAGACATGAAATAACGTCTACACAGTGCGTATCAAAAAAGGTATGCCGAACTTCGGTAGCTTATAATTAAATGTTTATAACCTCTATGAGCTTGAGATTTATTTCATAGTAAAAAGCAACTTATATTCTGTGTAATGATACCTTATTCACAACTTTGCTGCCACGGATGACTGAGCAGCAGACTTTTCAAAAAGTATTGTCAAAATCCTCTTGTTTTGGCTGAAGTAGCGAAAGTGGGTCAAACCAGTTATTATTGGTTACTTCAGCTGGAAGTGATTTTGAGCATTTGAATAGAAAAGGTGTTAAAGTCAACTCAAAGTCAAGAAAGGGTTTATTATAAGCTAAATTCATGATATTTTATTTGCCATGATAACACAATCTTGGCTTCATCCGCATCCCTTTGTTAAGGTAAGCCTTTTTACTGAGTCATTCAAAATGGACAACATTTATTTGGGCAGCTATCTTTTTTTTTTCTTGAAAGTCTACCATCAATTAACTTTGTAATTAATTCTCAACACACGTATCCCTCTTTTTCTTCTTTTTCGCCTTAAAGGTCATTAAACCTTTAAGTTCATGTGCTATTCGCGAAGAACACCGTGTGCACCTTATGCAGCTGAAATGGTCAATGGACAAATGGGCAAAGAGTTTTTAGTTATCACGAGACAAGAAGTTAGAAGGCTGTTAAATTAAATTAAAGATTATCATATGGATTGAAAAAAATGTTATTTGAAAGCTTAGATACACTGGATCACTTTAAGCAAAGAAGCATTGAAGCAAAAAGGATAATTCAACTTTTAAAATGAATTTAAACTAAAAGTAACACATTCATATAGCTTGACCTACATTCGTTCCATCAGCCCAAACTTGGAACAAGGAGATTTTGACAACACGTTTTAAAAACTTCGGTGCTCAGTCATCCATGGCAGAAATGTCATGAATGAGGTACCACTGGAGAGACAACAAGTTACTCTTCACCATGAAATAAATTTCAAAGTCACATTGTTATAACATTTTAATTAGAAGTTATCAAAGTTGGGTTACTTTTTATATACGCACTGTATAACGTCGATTCGCAGCTGATCGGGCCTGTTCTCATAAGTTACATGTCATTTTTCCTATGAGGTTCGTATTTCCGAAGGTTCGTTACTCTGACGGTTCGTAACTTTTTCGAAAATGAAAAAGGATCATATCTCCGAAGGTTCGTTATCCCGAAAAGTTATGTAGGGCTCATTAAAGGCTCAACTGCATTTTCGGAATTACGAGCCTTCGGAATTATGAACCTTTGAGATCACAAAAAAGACAAGCATCATTTTTAGAGATAATGGAGAAAATATGAAATTTTGTGTAGAAAACATATTGAGAGTTGTCCTACTCTACCTGTCACTTTGAAGCAACACTGCCAATTTGAAATTTTGAGGATCGCCATAGAAAGTAAATTGAGACTTTTCAAATTTTCATAACTTTCTCATTTCTTAACCGATTTTGATGGAACTTTTTTTAAAATTGCTTCTCTCTATCCTCTCATTTTATTAAAATAGATTTTCCCCCCGGTTTTCCCTTAAGGATTTTGTGTAGATAGAAAAGAGTGTTCGTGTGAGAGCGATAACTAGTATGACATAATTATGACTCTTAGTGCTTTTTTCTGGAGTAAAAGTATACTCTCTAAATGTGCCTTTGCAGAGTTGCCCCAAGCTACGATCCCATAAGTAATGTGTGGAAGTACCAGTGTGGAGTATAAGGTGAATAGTGTGTGTCAAGCATGCGCGTAGCCGGGGGGGGGGCGGTGGCCCCCCCCCCCCAAAAAAACAAAGTAAAAAAGAAAAAGCAAGAGAGAAAAGCGGGGGGAAGTGAGAGAAAAAAGCCTAAAAAGCGCTACGAGCCGTTATCTTTCTCTCAAAATTTGCTAAAACGTAAATGTTTTCGCGCTTCGCTTCGCGAGGGAGGGGGGACTCCCTACGCACCCCCCCCCCCCCCCCCGGGGAGCACACTTCGCGTGCTCACAACCGCCCCCCTAAAATTAAATCCTGGCTACGCGGTTGTGTGTGTGGAGGAAAAGTGTTACTAAAAATTGATTATGCCAATATTTCTCGAAATTATGCTACATATAGATTTGGGGTTTCCATGTAAGCTCTTCGTCAGTTATTCGTTAAGTATAGGGTTTAGACATTTCGAGAATGAGGATATGATTTGCCGTATAACCTGTATAATAATGGTTGAGGGGGCAAAAAAGAGGAATTCAAGTAAACAGCAAAGAATTTACAAATGACAAAAGTAGAAAAAAAAAGAGGAGAGAGGTTAATGTCCTGGAAAAAGAGGTTTTAGTGACAAAGGAAGGCAAAGTCAAGTGCCCACAAAAGACAAGTGCTGACATGAAATAATTTTTTACTATGTATCTGTAGTAGGTCTATGCATGAGTTATCACAGAACTGTAATAACTCCTTGGTCTATGCATGATTGTATGGAAGCTGGTTCTGCATGCGCGGATTCGATAGTTCTCTCTCTCTCTCTCTCTCTCTCTCCCTCTTTCTCTCTCCCTCTTTCCATCTCTCTCTCTCTCTCTCTCTGTTCTCGTTTTACGCTCTGTATGTCGAGGCAAAATCAGGTAGTATATCCATGGTTCTATCTATGCAAAACTCCATTTCGTAGCTATTTGCTATTGACATATCAGATATTCTTTGAGTAATCCATTATCACATTAAAGAGTCATAAAATCGTTTCTTGTGCAAACACAAAGTATAGTGCATCCATCCGTGTTCGTGTAAACGTGCTCCCCCCCCCCCCCCTCTCTCTCTCTTTCTTTCAGGCTGTCTGTCTGCCTAGCTGTCTGTCTGTCTGTCTCTGTCTCTGTCTCTGTCTCTCTGTCTGTATCGATTCCCCTACAACCCCCCTCAAAAAAACCACCAAAAAAAAACCAAAAAAAACGATGGCAGGTTTGTTACACTTTTATAGTAGAATAAAAATATGTTTTTTCATTAATGTATCACCAAACGAACCTCATCATCAGTAAACGAAGATAAATACAAACTCGGGCAAAAGTAACCGAAAACACAAATAAACCATTCAACCAAGGAGTTATCACGGAACTCCTTCTTCATAATTATATACCATTTTATCCATGATCTAACTAATGCTCCGTGAACTTTATTATCATACAAGCTATTCAACTCTCTCCTTATATTTTTTGTTTCTTGTTTATGCTCATCGGATAAAACTCTCACTTTATCAAGATAGTCAAGTCTCTCTTGTAGATATAATTGCTTATCTTTTGTTTTATTGGATTTCTTTATGCAACTCTATTGACATTTGTTTTACATCTTTTTATAAATAAATCCCAATGTAATCTAATATCAACTTCTTGATGACAAATATTCTTTCTAAGGTTTTTTTATGAAATCGAAAGTTCTTTTCTTGTATTCCGAATCGTCTAATAAAGAGTTATTTATTTTCCATAAACCTTTTCCTTTTCTAGTTTTTTTTTTAAACTCCACTTTCAACAAAACTGTGTTATGATCAGATAAAAATCTACCCATTATATTGGAGTCGACTATGCTATTCTTCAACCAATCTGATACTAAGAAATATAGTCTATTCTCGTTTCAATAAGAGACTAGCGCATTTGCTGATGAGTAAACTCAAAAGAATTGAGATGCATGTATCTCTAAATATCAACAAGCTCTCTTGACAAAGACTGTTTTCGTAGGTAAATAGCGTGTGAGAAATACTTTAAAATCCCGCCCTTTTTGTCACGTTTATAGTTTAAAAGTATTGAAATCACCTCCCAATATCACTACACCGCGACAAAGGACGGCAAGGTCAAATGCCCATAACAAAAGACAAATGCAGACATGCATGCCGTAAATGGAAGCTGGTTGGTTATGCATGCGCGGATATGATAGTTGTTTCACTCTCTCTCTCTCTCTCTCTCTCTCTCTCTCTCTCTTCTCTTCTCTTTTCATGGTTTGTATGTCGAGGCAAAATCAGGTAGTATATCCATGGTTCTATCTATGCAAAACTCCATCTCGTATAGCTCTTTGCTATTGACATATCAGACATTCCATTATCAGTCGAAAAATAATTTCTTGTGCGAACACAAAGTATAGTGCATCCATCCGTGTAGGTGTAAAGGGGTGAAACGGGCTCCCCCCCCCCCCCTCTCTCTCTCTCTTTCTTTCAGTCTGTCTGCCTAGCTGTCTGTCTGTCTCTCTGTCTGTCTCTGTCTCTGTCTTCATCGATTCCCCTACAACCCCCCCCCCCCAAAAAAAAAAAAAAAAAAAAACGATGGTAGGTTTGTTCCACTTTTATAGTAGAGTAAAAATATGTTGTTTTTTTTTAATTAATGTATCACCAAACACACCTCATCATCAGTAAACGAAGATAAATACAAACTCGGGCAAAAGTAACCGAAAACACAAATAGACCATTCAACCAAGGAGTTATCACAGAACTACTTCTTCATCAGGTGTAGTAAAATGACGCAAAAGCGTTATAACGGTTTAGCATTATATTTGCGGATTGTTACGTATAAGCCTCGCACAGCAAGGTCGTACGGTCTAGTGATTTTCCTAGCCTCTTATTAGTCGTTCGCCCGTATTTGACGCAAGTATGGTGCATATTGAAAAGGAAGACAGAGAGAAGACAAACTTGTATTCCGAATCGTCTAATAAAGAGTTATTTATTTTCCATAAACCTTTTCCTTTTCTAGTTCTTTTTTTTTAAACTCCACTTTCAACAAAACTGTGTTACGATCAGATAAAAATCTACCCATTATATTGGAGTCGACTATGCTATTCTTCAACCAATCTGATACTAAGAAATATAGTCTATTCTCGTTTCAATAAGAGACTAGCGCATTTGCTGATGAGTAAACTCAGAAGAATTGAGTTGCATGTATCTCCAAATATCAATAAGCTCTCTTGACAAAGACTGTTTTCGTAGGTAAAAAGCGTCTGAGAAATCCTTTAAAACCCCGCCTTTTTTGTCACGTTTATAGTTTAAAACAGTACTGAAATCACCTCCGAACAACTACACAGCGACAAAGGACGGCAAGGTCAAATGCCCACAAAAGACAAGTGCCGATGCCCACAAAAGACAAGTGCAGACATGCATGCCGTAAATGCATCGTTCGGAAGCTGGTTGCGTGGATATGATATTTCTCTCTCTCTCTCTCTCTCTCTCTCTCTCTCTCTCTCTTCTCTTTTCATGTTTTGTATGTCGAGGCAAACTCAGGTATGTATACCCATGGTACTATCATGCAAAACTCCATCTCGTAGCTATTTGCTATTGACATAATCAGATTCATTAGAAGTAATCATTATCACATTCAAGAGTCGTACAATCATTTCTTGTTGCAAACACAAAGTATAGTGCATCCATCCGTGTACGTGTAAACGGGACCCCCCCCCCCCTCTCTCTCTCTTTCTTTCGGTATGTCTGACTGCCTAGCTGTCTGTCTCTCTGTCTCGATGCCCCTACAACCCCCCCCCCCCCGAAAAACGATGGTAGGTTTGTTCCAATTTTATAGTAGTTATAGTAGAGTAAAAAAAATTTTCATTAATGTATCACCAAACGCAACTCATAATCAGTAAACGAGGATAAATACAAACCGGCGAAAGTTACCGAAAACACAAATAGACCATTCAACCAAGGAGTTATCACAGAACTCCTTGATTCAACATCCATGAATAGATGTAATGAAAGAGTTACTAGTATCTATGCCCATTTGTGCCCATTTGCCGTTGGCTTATCTTGAGCAATTATCATAGTCAGATGAATCTTAATAACTTGTGGGTGTATTATTTTCTCATATTCGATAAAGATCATACATCACATTGCTTCACAAAACAGCTAAGCTTCAGTGCTTTTCTTGCCGGATACCCTATATCCATTAAAGGTCATGTAAAGTTTTGGTAAGCCTCGAAAACTGTTCGTCAGATTTCTTCAATTTTTGTTGATAAATAGTAAGATACTAGCAATACTAAGACACTGTGAAGATTTCGCCTCCTAAAGTTTAATATTAAACAAATAAGAGGCAAAAACTAATTTATGTGGCGGGACAGGCACGTAAAATCTCAGCAAAGGCAGCATGTGCCATACACTGTACATCCACATGTAAAACCAATGATGAGTGCACACAGTGCACACACGCTGTCTCTATCCGAAGCTCCAAGATTGCTGTGCGGGGAGCCGTCGGGGTGGAAGGGTCCTAGCATAATAGCAGTGATCAAGCATTCCTTACAGATATTTACAGGCGCGCCGGAAGCAGTTTGGGATTGGGGGGGGGGGGGGGGGGGCAAACATTCAAGGGGGCTCACCTTTCAAGGGCTCATGTCTTCTCACCCCTAAAAAAACACACACGCTTTCCCACCCTCTCACAACAATACAGATCCTACTGCTAAATCAAAATTTTACTCAAAAATTCTCTGACAAGCATTTTTGGGGTATATTTTTACTCGAAAATTCTCTGACAAGCAAAAAAAAAAAAAAAAAAAAAGGTTATCAGCATTTTGGGGGTGTATTTTTACAAGCAAAAAAAAACAAAACACCAGAATTATGCTAAAATTCTGCTAAATTTTGTCAAATTATGCTAAAGCGGTCAAAATTCTGCCAGAAAACAGAATTCTGCCAACTCTGGCAATTTAACCTTGCGTCTAATACAAAACCTCCACTACGTTAAAGTTTAAAGTTTGAATGCTTTATCTGTCTTCAGTGATCTCCATGAATACGAGAAATGAATACAAAGGCTTACAATTACGTAATAAAGCAATCAAGCTTTTAATATACACACGATTTTTACTCCTTTACTACTGATTTTTTTTTTTTTTTTTATGGGGGGGGGCTTTTTTTTTTTGGGGGGGCGAAAATGCATTTTGCCCCTCCACTTTTTCGTTTGGGGGGGGCGACCGCCCCCCTGCCCCCCCCCCCCACTTCCGGCGCCTATGGATATTTACACTGAAATTCACCAGAAATCATAGATGGAATACCAAATGATCTCTTACAGACATCTTTTGATACAAGGAGAACAACATGAGACTATATTTAACATGTTTCTTTCCAATTTTCTTTTTGCTATACCAATGCTGTACATGAGCTTTAACACATCCCTTTCTTCATGGCCCCAAAGATAAGTGTGAGCTAATTATCATAATAAATGTAGTTAATTCAATGTTCATTGTGCACGTAAACGTATCCCGTGCATTATAGTTACAGTGAGCAGAGTGCCGGATGCAGCAATGAATTCAGCCCCCCCCCCCCCCCCAAAAAAAAAAAAAAAAAAAAAAAAAATCATTTAAAAAAATTTATCATTGATGCCATTGGTATTCATGCTGTACATACTCAATAGACCTGTTCACAAATATTTTAAAATTTTATGCATACTTTTAAAACAAAGGTTGTTCTTGACAACCTTAAAGCTTGTCAGAGGCTTGCCAGACATAGCAACAAGTAATGTCTGCAAACTGGATTCCAAGTATTGTAGTTCATTCATTAATAACAGGTTAATGGATACCTCGTTACTAGGTCCCCAGGGGAAAAAAAACATCCATACATTTGAATAACTTTGTGAACAGGTCTATTATTGCACTGTATATAATGCATGTTCCAAGTGTATTGTTTGCATAACAATACTATCGTTTAATATATTCTTTGTAAATATGTATATATCATTTTTGGTATCCAAAGTGGGGATTTATATTGAACCAAGATCAACTCTTTATTTCGTTTATGAGCTTTTATTACTATATTTTTGTGGGTTGATGTCAAAAAGTAATTGATGACCTTTCATCTGATTTAAAAACCAATTACCAAATGTATTATCAGTGATTTTAGAAATATGCACCGATATTACGTTTTTGAAAAATTCCATTTTTTACGAGCATACCAGATAATATCTATTATACTGAACTAGTATCTTCTGTATTTTGTTTTGTTGCTGTAATAAGTTTATGTTGTTACTTAACTGATATCTTTTTTTTTTATCAAACAGGGCCTCATGGAAGACCACCACTATTGGTGAAAATCTACTACCCTGTATAAATATCAGAAATAAATAAATGAATAAATAAATTACTTATTTTATTGTTGTTTTTTTATTTTTGCTTGCCTTGCCTTCTTCCTCTTATTTCTTTGTACACTTTTTTATCCTACGATCTTCTCTCTTTCTCTCTCTCTCTCTCTCTACTCTGTTACCCTTTGCTGCTCTGTTTGAATATCCAATTTAAGAAGAGAAACAAAATTGCCATTTTCGATCCTTATACAAGTAATGTTAATTGAGTTTTCTTATTTTAATCTCTTCTTTGAAAAAAACCCGTTATTTTCAATTCTTCTCAAAACAATTGTTAATCTTATTTCTACTTTTCCACTGAACCTGGGCCCTCTTGCATAAAAAGTTGCGATTAAACGCAACTCAAAAAATTAAAGGCAACTTGATTTTCAACCAATCAGGATCGTGTATTTGGGACTTGCGTCCAATTTTTTGAGTTGCGTTTAATCGCAACTTTTTATGCAAGAGGGCCCTCTGTTAAGCTACTCCTTCTTTCGGTAAGATAATATTCATTATTCTGGCACGATGGATTCCGTTCTTGGTCTGCAAGCTTTGATTGAAGCTGTGAAGAAGCGTTGCATTAGGAAGGGGCCGCGGAGATATTTTAAAAGTGGGGGGGGGGCTGAATTATGCCGCGGTATGCATAAACATTATGAATGAGTCTTCTTTTAAAAACAGTGGGCGTGTGGTGCAGGGAAAACAATTTTTGAAGATCTATGGGCAAATTTTAAAATCTAACAATTATTTCCTATCCTTTTCAGCGAATTTGTTGTACTCAGTGGCGGATTTAGGGGGGCACATCCGGCCCGTGCCCCTCCCCCCTTTTGAAAGAAGAGTATGCATTGTGGCGCCCTTTTAGAACGATTTTTTTTCCTCTTGCTTGTCAGAGAATTATGGAGGGGAAGTGGACCTCCATACCCCCCCCCCCCCCCCCCCCTGAGCGAATTTTGAGGTCTGGCGAAATTTTTGTTTTTGTTGACACCTCCCCCCCCCCCTCCCCCCCCCCCCCTCCCCCCCCCCCCTCCCCCCCCCCCCCCCCCCCCCCCCCCCACTTAGCGACTTTTCTAGAGCTGGCGAGACAAAAAAAAATACGGGTCTCCCTTTTCCAAAAGTTGACAAACCTGCATTTGTGGGCCCCCTCTTATACAAAATCCTGGATCCGCCCCTGGTTGTACTTAATGGAAAATCGTCACCTTACCCGTCTAGTCGGCAAATTTTGTCCGACACCCACCTCTCCCAATTTAAAATGGTCTAGCAACGCTCCTGTAGGGGTGTTTATGATATCAAGTGCATAGCCAGTTCACCAACTTGAGGGTCCTTTTAGATTCATATTTTCTACACTTTCATATTTCTTTCTATAAAAATGTTTTAACTTTCATCAGTTTGCGTCCATTTTTTCTCCACACAATGAAGCAGTCGCTGTTAAAGATAAAGTTGAGTTCTAGTCATGCGATTAAAGAAACTGTCTAGAAGCAAGGTGGAAAGGTTGATTTTCTACATAAGAATTGGTGTACAGTATACTGTAAGAATCGGGAGTCATCACAATGATAAAAGTAATTGACACAATCTCGCTGAAAAGCACAGTATATTGCACACAGAAATGGCTACATGGGACTGTACTGTGGCATATAATTATGAAAGAAGCACCAGTAGGGGCGGCGGAACGTTTTTCACAGTGGAGGGTATCTCCAAAAAGGGCACTTTTTCGGGAAAAAAGGGGCACATACAAAATCTTGACAGAACATAGTGATATACCATTACGTATTGACGTTTTTTTGTTTGTTTTTTGTTTTTTTATTTTTTCTAATGAATCCATTCACATCTTTTTATGACTTACTGTTTTAAAGTAATCCTGGAAGTATCGTCATCTTCCTTGACACAAGAGACTGACAGAGCGGAAAATTGTCAGGAAATAGCCACATTTGGTCCGTTTTTAAAGCACAGTCTGCTTATTACTGGCTTCTCCAGCGATGGATAAAATGCCCTATTGCTTTATTATATATATACATATATATATATATATATATATATATATATATATATATATATATATATATATATATAAATATATATCTAGGCCTACCTATCGAGTGGCATCTGTTTTGTCATGAATATATATAAAACTATAAAAGAGTTCACATAAAGAATAGGCGTTGTGACAACTTTACCTGATGGGGCACTCATTTTATCACAGGAGGGGCGTGTCTTTATTTGTAAGGGGCACCTTTCGTTGGAGGCGGGGCAAGCATCAAACATCGCCTAGAAAAATCCGAATGTCGCTGAGTAAAACTTGCCACTGGAAAGATGGAATAAAGCGCACAAAAGAAACGGGATAACCTTGCTAGTCATAAGGACCGTTAGTCATAATGACCGCTATTTGTAAGGACCGCTAATCATAACGTGTAAGTTCTTATACCTGAAGGTCTGCTATTGATCATAAGTTCATAAGGACCATTATTCATAAGGACCGTTATTTATAATGTGAGATGAGGGTCGTTATTCCTAGTTCATTGAAGTTCATTACTCATAAGGATCACTATTCATAATAGAAGAGGGTCGCTATTCATAATAAAGGTATGAGAGTATATAGCGACCCTCATTTCGTATTATGAATAGCAGTCCTTATGAATAATGACCCTTAAGAATAATGAGCCATTTCTCCATTATGAATAGCGGCCCTTGTGAATAGCGGTCCTTATGACTAGAGAGCGGACCTCAAAGAAAGTAAGGTCAGCCTTCCTATTGTTTGTTCCTGTCATGAATGGTCTAGGGGCACATCAGATCACGAGGTGGCAGTTTAAAACTCAGGAGGGGCATTTGTTCACTTCGCAGGAGGGTGGTCCTCATAGAATTTGGCTTGGCTATACTTGAAGGAACCGTAATGGTGGAACAAAGCACACAAAACAAAAGCATCTGCTTTCACATGGGTATAAACTAAGGGCACAAAAGAATATAGCAATGGGCAAATTTACGTTTAGAGGGGCATCCCGGGAGGGGCATATGTTCACCTGGAAGGCCCACGTTTTGGTCGCTGGAGGGGCATTTTTTGTCTGGAGGGGCACTTTTTCTTGGTTTTCGAAAAAGTGGGAGCACCAGCCCCTCCGTGCAGTTCAAAAATAAAGTAGAATACATAGATGAACCGACTTAATCTCAGGTTAGCACATGCTGCACAGGGCCTATCATGAAAATGTATTACAAAGTATCGATATTATCAGGGCTAAATATACTGTCTGCGTATAGTGTTTATTAATAAAACCCAAGTGCATGATATTATTGTAAAGTATTCAAAACTTAAAGGTTCCCTTTTATGAAATTCTAATTCTTGTTATTTTGTACATGATACTCATCTAAATTGAAAAATGACATCCGTTTGCAATGAATACGTATCTGAATATTTTTAAAATAATATTTTCCCCACGTATTCAGGCCTAAACGAGTCTGCTAAGCTCCGCCCCCTTTTAAACCCCGAATTCTCGTTCTTCGAGCATGATTGACGTGTGACGTCACAAACCGACATCGCCGGTGCTTGTTTACAATATCTTGCATATATCACGCGTGCAAACTAACTTGCAGTTATATATCACCTCGAAAACCACCTCTAAATCGAAGTATGCCGCAACGCTGTGTCTTTGCAGGTTGCAGCAACATCACAAAGGAGGGTGTAAGTCTACATTTATTCCTCAAAGACCCAAATATTAGAAGAAAATGGACCTCAAAAGTGAAACTAACTCGCGTCAATTGGAAGGGGCCGAGTGACCGCAGTGTCCGTGTGTTCCGAGCACATTTGTGCGGAGGACTTCCTCGATAGTACGGGGCTGCATGCGGCGTTTGGCATCAAGAAGAGGCCGTCCCTGAAGCAAGATGCCATCCCCAAAATCAAACTTGATCTACGGTATCTATTGATCATATATCTATTGATCAACTATCACTGTACCTACACTAACTTAGTCTACCGGTACTTATTATTCATAGCAGCACAATGAAAACACATTCAAGGTAACAGGAGAGCTAAGGGTTTTCTGGATATCAATGGTAGAATTTACTAGCAACAAAACGCTACCACCCCATGCACCAGTAAAACCCTACCCAAGCCCAATCGCGCCCAGGCCAGGCAGGGTCGGCAGGCGAACGACCGAACGGCACGGCGTGTACACCTGCGCACGTCGAGCTCACTGCCTCGATCAGCTTTCAGCTCAGCCTCATCAGGACTGGGGCATTTTGCAAGCGCAAACAAGATTAATAATTGGTGGATATCCGTAAATTAAGATTTAATCGGCAATCTAATTATCAAAAGGAATTACTAGTTATAATTCCCAAGTCTCCCGTCGATATCTTCTCCGTTATTGAAATCAGGGACGTCTCTGTCATATAATCAGAATCCGACATGTCTGGTTCAAACAAATACGGCCGTGCCCCTAATTCCTCTTTTATTTCTTCTGTCTGAAGAAGATGTTATCGTTCGTTGATATAGGATTAAAAAAAAACTAAAATGAAGGGCTGTAATGGCACGAAGTCGAAGCTAGGATCTACACGAAGTTCAATAGCCTACACACTCACTTTCAGCTTGCGTGGAGTCAAGCATTCTGAGTGTGACGTCACATGACGTCATCGATCGCTGGACCGATTTTCCAAAATTTTTAGGGGCGTTCCCAATTAATTTTTTATTTTCAAGTTTACAGATTAATGAATGGAATTCAGGTAAAATGGTTGACAGATCTGGATTCACAGTAGAAAAGTCTACTATTTGAAGTTCCTTTGTAATTCCATAAAAGGGAACCTTTAATGCTGAATTGAAAACAGAAGAAGAATATTATGTTGAAAAGGTATAAATTTAATCTTAAAACTGCCCAAGGTTTATTTGTGAGCATTTACAGTTTTTACTATCAATGCTAGCTTAAAAGACCTTTCGTATAGGATTTAAACCAAATTGATAAAATATTACTTAGCTAATTTTTGAGTGTCCCCCTGATCTCCCGCGTCCTATACCGGGTTCTTCCCCTATCATAATGATATTACAAAATAAGGAAAGTTAGAGTTAGGGACTATTAATTCTAATCCGGGCTCCCATAGCATCCATATTTCAGATTAATTTTTATCGATTTATGAAACTACTGAATATTATTTGAAGCCCGAGATTTGGCACCCGATAAAGCTGTTGAGTATAGGGATATTGGCGTGAATGGTTCTTGATTACCCCCGCCCATAATCTACATTCTGTTAGGAGTCATTATAGGACTAGCTTGGTGCACGAGATTGAGCGCCAATTTCCAATATAATGATTTTAACACATATTGTCACAACTATTCTGTTTTGTAGTGTAAGGGGGGGGGGGGGGTAGTAGTGTAAAGTATATTTATTTAGTAATTATTTCCATAGACTCAGACAGGGGCGGATCCAGAATTTCGTATAAGGGGGGGGGGGCACACAAATGCAGGATTGTCAACTTTGGGAAACTGCTTAGAGGGAGACCCATATTTTTTTGGTCTCGCCAGCCCTCCAAAAGTCGCTCAGTGGGGGAGGGGGGTTATGGGGTCCAGATCCCCTCCATAATTCTCTGACAAGCAAAAAAAAAAAAAAAGAAAAAAAAAAAGGTTTTCTGATCGAAAAGGGGGGGGCACAATCGCTAATAGGGGGGCACAATGCATTGTTTTCCCTCAAAGGGGGGGGGGGGGCACGGGCCGGGATTGCCCCCCCCCCTAAATCCGCCACTGGACTCAGAGCATTTGTAAAATTTATAAAATACAAGCTGTGTTTTTTAATAGACTCCTCCACTTTTGTTTCTTTACTATGCCGAAATTTTGATAGTATAATTGTATATTATGTAATTATTGTACTTAATATTTTAATTTTTTTCCATTTACGTAAACATTTCTTATCGTAATTTTGTTTGATATTATGTTATACCAATCTGTATATATGTAAAACACTGAAAGACATCTTGTGGAAAAACTTCTTCTTCTTCTTTCGCTATGTTAATTGGCAATCAGTCATATTTGACTATTGTCGCCAATGACTTTAAGTTTTTTTTTCTCTCCTTCTCTCTATTAATGGATATTATTTATATGCTTTCTATAATTTTATCTTTCTTGTTTATTTTTTCTCCTAAAATTAAAAGGAAAAAAAAAAAATTCTTTTCGCTAGATTTACATTGAAAATCCCGAAAAAACAACCGCTATCTTCAGCACGGTTCCAATAAAAAGTTATGGTGTGCTCCAGAGAACAAAAAAAAAAAAAAAAATACAAATTTTGATGTGTCGCTTAATCGCCATGCTATCTTGATGTACATGTAAATCTCATATAGACGCATAAACTAAAGCAAGTTATAAAACAGGGGCAGCAATCCCGGTGGGACACTCCCGACGGAAATTTTGAAGAATGAAAAAAAAAGTACAATAAATAATGAGTAACACCCAGTTTATGCTCTAAAATGAAAAATGCAAACTTTCATTATTCAAAATGGGAAATTTTCTCCCTCGGTCACTACGCTCCCTCGAATACTTTAAAGGGAAATCAAACCTTAATAGCAAGTTGCTTTGAAAGAAGGAGGAAAAATCAGAGAAGCAGATTGGTGAAAGTTTGAACGAAATCGGACAAGCAATAAGAAAGTTATGAATTTTTGAAAGTTGTAATCACTATGCATATGGGAATTTCAAATTGGCCGAATAGGTAATGGCATTGTGATGTAGCTGTGGACAACTCCCCCATTCGCTCTAACCCACAAAATGACTGAAATGTCACTTTTTTTCAAAATGCATAACTTAGTAGGATTTTTTCATTCATGAGGACCTATAACAATATGTTATTTCCAATATATTTTGAGTACTGCCGCGAGGGTAAAAGCGCCTCGAAGAAAACCGCAAATTAATGATATTTTTGTGTACGACAAATGAGAGAGTTGTCCACAAAAATGTCACAATTGACTCACCGAATTGCCAATTTGAGATTCGCATAGATGTAGTGATCTCATTTTTCAAACATCTATAACTTTCTTAGTCCTTGTCCGATTTCTTTCAAACTTTCACCATCCTGTTTTTCTTATGTTTCTGCTTTCACACAAATCATCTTATTACCAAGGTTGGATTGCCCTTTAACTTAGAACTGTACAATATTGCTGCAGATCTCTAAACTGTAGGTAATATTTGGGCAAAGATTCCCCTGTGTTTTACAACAATGTCTAACCAACGGTGTGCTCAAGAGAACAAAAAGAATATAAATAAAAAATGTCTCGCATAAAAAATGTTGCCATATTATCTTTATGTAGATCTCATACAGACTCATAAACTAAAGCAAGTGATAGATACAGGGTTATACAGTCTATATAAGACTGCAGGGTTAGTAAATCGGGGGGGGGGGGCACGGAGTTTGCCCCTCGCCCTGAAAAATTAGAATTTTCTGATTTGTGTGTAAGTGGTGATTTAACGCTTGGATTTTCCTGTGTGATCGAAGGTGCTCTAAAAAGCTGCCAAAACACGCAACATTTCTCCCTCAGTGGCTATGCGACTTCGCAAAATAATGGACATAATTACTGAGGTATCCTTCAAAATTCAAAGTTTTTATATTGCAAGATGCAAATCTTATTCTTCTCTTTTTGGGGGGATGAAATCATGAACCTGGGTGTAAAGTACAGTGTTTAAAATGTTATGAATGGATGGAGTAAAATCCGATATTAATTTCAACTTTTACAATCAGAACAGAAAAGGTCTAAAGTGTATAAATATGGTCATTCTATTTCTCATAAAAATGAAAATGTTAACTTTTATTAGACGCAATCTTGCATACAGTACCATCGCAACTTACAAAACTTTCCTCCTCTACCTGTGATCTATCCCTCTCTCTCTCTCCCATGCACTCACTCTCTCTCTAGACAAAATAATTTTGCAGTCATAATGAACTGTTATAAGATGTCTTTAAGTAAATTCAAATTAAGTATGATGGGGGGGGGGGTATCCGGACACTTAACCAAAAAAATAATCTGTCAATTTTGTTGTCGGATTTTACGAAAAATATGCATCAAGTAACATCAAACTCCGTGAATATTTGCAATTCACATAATTTTCAACCTATGCTGTGAAAGATTTGTGAAAACCAAATGGTCCGGACACACAACGTCTGGGTACATTTGATTTAAATTTCACTGCTCTGCCAAAAAAAGTTGTGATTTGATGTTAAACATCAATAAATAACTTGAAACAAGGTCAAAGAAGGTGTGTACATTGCAGTTGACCTTTTATTTCTCTAATTTTCGCGCTCCTATAGCGTCTTCTTCAGGATATAAGATGAATGATAAAGTATCATACAAATTATTGAAATATTTTTCAATAGTTTTTCTCTAAATTTTTTTATCAAAACAATATTATTTCATTGTACCATTTTTTTTTTAATTTTGAATGTATACGTGTAATATGTAATTTGCTTGATTTTCTTCAATGCCCGGCCGAATAAGGGTTATACATAAGGGGGAAAAAATGAAAATCCATTTTCATTGTCATTGTCATGCATTGTGAAGTCAGATATAGGTTGCTTAGAAACCGTCTCTCATAGAGATCTTATAGGATGCGCATGCGCGCACTTTACAAAGTATAAGCTGAACCGTAAATCTATAATACGTCTATATGAGCTGAACACTCTTTTAACATTAAGCAAAATTCACAATAGAAAATTTAATATTAAAGCTCCACTAAGTGGCATTCTAAAATAAATAATGTAGAGTTTTGTATATATACGGATCATGTAAATACCTTTGTCATAATTTTGTTATTTTGTTATATTTTATGTTGTTTTTTATTCGATCCCTTTTGTTTATGCACTTTTTAAATGATACATTGTTATTTAGGCCTACACATTAATTTCGCTTAAATTCTTGCCTGAATCAAATATTACTCGAATGTAAATATTGTAAATATTGTAAATATCTTTATTAATCAAATTGTTGTACATAATTCTGATGATTTATTTTTTTGATCTGATTTTCTTCAATACCCTTTCAAAGGTGACATGAGAAAATAAAAAAAAAACAGTGTCATTGTCTTTGTCATTGTCATTGTCATTGTCTTGGTTTGTCAAATATATGACATGAATAGAGCAACGTATAAGTATTGGTTAAAGCTCTTAAACTAAGATTGAAAGATGATGTTCATTTTCAAAACTGGCATTCAATGGTTAACGACAATACTCATTGTACAAATTATAGGATTTTTTAAAACAACGCCTGAGTTAGAGATTTATCTGAAAAAGCTATCCCTGTCACAGAGAATTACTTTAGGGAAATTTAGATGTGGGAATCACCGATTGTCTGTTGTAACTGGAAGGTACTCTAACATTGAGATACAAAACCGTACTTGTCATTTGTGTAATGAAAGAATTTCGAATGCCAAGTGTTTAATAATGAGAGAAGTATACAGAGTAAAGCCTAATACCTTAAAGATGCATAATCTCTTTAATTGAACCAAACCAGCACAGACGAGTTGGTTGGATTAGAAAAGTTTTGCAAGAAAATTATGCTTCTTTTTCGAAGCTGTTTGTAATAAGCAGATGTAAATATCGAATAATTTATGTTCGTTTTGATTACTCTTTTTTCTTTTGTATTTTTGTGTTGTTGTTTCATATATATATCAGAATTCATGCTTTTTAATTTAGTTTTTACATTTCTTTAAAGTGAGGGCTTGCCTTTCTAAAAAGTCAGCTATTCTTTTATATCTAAATCAACATCAAACGCAAGAAGTTCACAGAAAGTTTTTTCTTCTCTCTTTATTTGTTATATTTATTTTTTTGTAATGGTCTTTTCTAATTCACTATAATTACAAAATCAAATGTAAACTTTTTGTAATTTACAATAGCTTTCCATTTTGATTTGACTAAATTATCTGCATTTTTAAAATACATATTTTTAAAATTTCAGCAAAACAATTTTGTTTCATTGTACCTTTTCTTTGATTTTGAATGTATACCTGTAATATGTAACTTGCTTGATTTTCTTCAATGCCCGAATAAGGGTTACATAAGAAAAATTAAAATTCATTGTCATTGTCATTGTCATTGTCATTGTCACATTGTCACAATGAAGATGATGGATAAAGCATAGTCGTACATGTATTACAGTTGAGAAATTAGTAATGTGCGCCCATCATTATTACGTAATTTACGTAATAATAAAATTACACATCAAATCGTATTAGTCGCAGAGATTAATAATAGTGGTACTGTACTGGAACAGAGAAGGAGCAGTGACGTGATACCAAATCATTATTAGAACTTGTGGTTGAAAATAAGTAGCGGAAAAAATGAGAATCCATTGAGAAAAGAGTGATCACTGTTCAGACTTTTTTTCTTCAAAACTCCTGCCCTCAGCAATGGTCCATAATTCGGCAATTTTCCTGTCGTCGGCAAACCTTGACAGCGATCGGGTAGGCTGAAGTGTCAAATGCAGGAAGCCTTGTTTCCGTGCCACAGTGCCAAGGTTACATGTCGTTTTTCCGAAGGTTAATAATTCCTTAGGTTCATTTTCCCGAAGGTTCGTATTTCAGAAGGTTCTTTTGTCTCAAGGTTCGCAATTGTGAAAGTTCATAATTCCGAAAAATGAAAAAAGGTTCATAATTCCGAAGGTTCGTAATTCAGAAAAGTTATGTAGAGCTCTATTGCAATTACGAACCTTGGGAATTATGAACCCTTTTTCGTTTTCGGAATAATGAACCCTTTTTTTACTTTCGGAATTACGAACCCTATTTTATTCTCATTACGAACGTTCGGAATAACGAACCCTTGGAGTAATGCATCAATAATTGTTAGGAATTATGAACCCTATTTTATTTTCAGAATTACAAACCCCGTGCTATGGGAAATTTGTTTTTCGGAATCTACGAAACTTCGGAATTATGAACTTTAGAGGGAAAAAAGAACCTTCGGAAAAATGAGTACCCCCCCCCCCCCCCCACCCCTCCATGCCAATAGGTGAAATATGAACATAATTATATATTCAAATTTATGGATATATTTCTTTTTGTTGCAGATTTGTTATAATCATTTTATAGCCCTATCAGAATGAAACTACTAATATTTGTTGCATTTGAAGTTCAGAATGCCTCATTACTAATGTAATCAATTCAGTCCGAACAAAGTGGAATTGTGAACATATATAGACACATTACAATTACGTAGTATATTTTGTGTTAGCGTGTTTGAAGACACCATGTAAAATATCTGTTTCGATATAGTTTGATCGGTTCAGCATGACATGGGCGATACCATTTTAATTGTTTGATGTAGCTGGATTAACTGTCTTCATAAATTCATACTACGAAGAAAAGAAAATGATCCCTACCATCCTGATAGCTTATTTAGGACATCACGTTCTTTTTTTCTTAAGATCGACAATGAATGATTAACTTTTCTTCATTTTCATTTTAATCCGTCAGTTACACTTGTCCTCTTCCCGTGAAATAATGTAGGTGGCTTCCGAAGGTCAGGTGTTAGTTCGGCAATAACAAAGGGGTCAATTCACCTGCTATGTTGTGATGGTGTGTACGCAGACGATCGAGTTGGCCGTAAGTGTTGGCCTGACAACGTACTAAACAACGCTTCCACGATACGTTCCCTCGCTACGACGGGTCTTCGCTCTGTGTGAGTGAAGTGATAGCAAGGGCTGCACACTGCATGTAAACTTGACATTCACCGCTGCTGGATTTTTATGAAGCTAAGACATAAATCATCAAATTTACACTCGACTGTTGAGGGTGAATTTTGCCTTCTTATTGCAAAATAATCTTCATACGTTAGTTTGGGAAATATTCACTGCCGAAAATGACGAAACGTTGTATCTGCGAAATCTGCACATGCGGGTAAATATATATTTTTTTTTATTCTAATCGGATCCACCTTGTTTCTGTTCTGTCTTCTGACTTAGTGATGATATTCATTTCTGATTTGCCATTCTGGCTTATAGCTGGTATACTTGTTCTATTCCAATTCAACTTGTTCAAATGTTCTAAGATTAATCATATTTTGTAATATTCATGCCTGTCTTCATTATTCATTTTTAAGTTAAACATATGTCATTGTGAAAACAAAATGTGAATGTTTCACAATGATGTCTTACCGGATGTCACTTCACTGTACAAAATAAGCTGAATTGTTATAATACATGATTGTAGTTTCGTCATGTTAAGTTTAAATATCATTTTCATCATTACTGTATGAAATTGATCATTGCCACATTTTGGAATTTTCATGCAGACTAGCTAAGGTGCATAGGCCTGCATGGGGTTGAAAACATAAAAATTCTTTGTTCTATAAATCATCACAAATTTATTAACCAAACATGTGATTAAAACAAAATAGTTTTATAGAAATATATACAAATTTATCTGTATGAAACATCAATTCCTTTTCACCTTCATATCCTAGAAACTTCCCTAGTCCTCACTGTAATTTTGTAAAAACTGAGCATGTATTATGAAATTCATGAATGATCAGGTTAATGATTATTATTGCCCCTTAAAAGGCTTCATCCGTGACAAAAAAAAAAAAAAATTCTAGGCAGAAGTAAGCTTAATTGTGACCAAAATAGCCTGCTTAGCACCTGTTAAGTTTATTTAAGAAGAGGTGGAATAGTGTGGCTAGACTGAATGAGCATGTTTGGGTTTGGTTTGGGTTCATGCCCATCTTGTTGCCTTGAGCTACTGTTCTACTATTGTTCCCTAACCCACTGTAGCTTTCTTGCAGTCAACCCACAAAAGGGGGTCTAACAATAGTATTACTATTGATCATAAGACCATGGTCTCAATTGTGCATTGATTACTGGCAGAACTGCCACAATACAAGGTCTTAATAGTTCTTATTTGACTAGATACTCTATACCTTGCCGGAGTATTTAAAGGGCCTTTTTAATGGTTGATAAACAAACAAGTTAGAAGCCCATTGCTTCTTGAAATGACTTTGCAAGAGTGTGTTAAATGTTTGTGCAGAAACAGTCATTGTTTGTCCCTGTGTTATGTAAACATTATGTGCTTGTTTTATTTTTGTGCATCATGTACTTTTTATATATATTTGAAGGTCATTGTTAAATCAAAAATATCCCTATATTTACATGTACAATTCATCCAAAAGGAAAAAATTATCAAATTGATAAATTGTCTTTTAAAATTAGATAATTGAATGTTTGAATGATTAAATCAACAATTAACAATTGATGATGATGGTGAATTGGTGATAATGATGATGATGATAACAATATACATGTAGATAAATGTACTTTTAAAGACAATGATAAATGTACATGTAGAAATATACATGTAGATGAAGAAATCTGTATCATATTTTGAAGTACTCGTTGAGTAAAGTTAGGAAAAGTTTGGGATAAAGCATTACATAAAATTGGTCTGAATTATTAAAGGCAACATACAGTAGATTAATTTTTTTTTTAAAGAATTAGGAGGTATTACCAGACAAATGTTAAGTGCATTTAGACACTTTAAAAATAATTATGAACAATAATATCTTTATATGTTTTTTAATGTGTTTCTAACATGTTTATGACATATTAATGCAAGTTTGAGAAAAATTCAAAATATGATAAACTAACCCTAAAGAGTGTTAAATAATTTAAAGTGAACAATTCTAAATAAAAATCGTCTGGTATATCAAGACTGCACATTTGTTTTTGACAAAATTTGATAAAGTTTGAAATCGACATATTAAATTTCATTTGGTAAAGAAAATCTTATCACTCTTTCCAAATGAATTCAGGTTTGAAAATAATGTGAATAATACCAGTAGTGTTTAATTAGCCCAGAAAACTCTCAAACATGTTCAGCAGCGATCAGGTGTGGTTTAGGAGTCAAGGATAAGAAAGCAATAGCATCCCCATAGCAACAGTAAACAAGTGTGTGGTGGATGGAGCCCTTGGATCAATAGATTGGCTTTCTGTAACCATGGAAGTGAAACCGATAGATGAGAATAGTCGTCATACCAGAAAGGGGACTAATGAGTTGGCAAATAATTACCGGTATGGGGAAATTGAGCATGAAATTGATAATCGGATCTGTTCAAATAGTACTTGATGAAAATTGTCACGGTGGTCTGTTGATGAAGGAACCAGATCATTAATTTTGTACAAACGTTTTCACAAGTGAAGTGCAAACATGTTAGTATGATCATTGGTTTTGATGTAATTAGCTGCCACAATTTTGAAATTCTTTGCAGGAGAAAAGACCACCATGTTATTACATGGCAGCCTCACAGCAAACTGAAGTACAGTTATACGTCATAATGCTTGTACCTTTGGTTGAATGATATTTTTACAATTAACATTATAATTCTGTTATGAATATCATTGACCCTATTTGGTATAATAACTAAAAGTATTGTGACAGCGTTTAATTTTTTAAATTTGAAATTCATTAAATTACCAACATTCTGGAATACCTTTATTAGTATTTCATCTGTTTTTCAAGTTACACATGTAGGTATTTATTCTATTATACATGTAAAATGGGGTGAATATGGCCACAAACTGGACTTCCATAGTTATCAACTGTTTTTTGCGTGATGCAGATCCCACATCATCCTTTTTTAGTTCATGATGAATAAAAAAATGAAAAGATATTGCATGTTTCTTGGGAAAAATTATGTCAACTTTTTGTTGTTGTTTATATTCACCCAAATTGTAAACCATTTTGAGGCACCAATTGAAATGATTTCTATAAACCATGATGCCACTGATGCCACTGCTGTATGTTTGCATCATTTATTATCAACCATGTCAAACCTTTATTTTATATTCTTGTCCTTTTTGTTTTCAGACGGCATCGCTGTCCCCATCGACCGAAGGGTCCCCAGAGAGCCAATGGACCCTGTACCATCTCGGAATACTCCAACAAGTACAAGGCGTATCCTGGAAATGGGATGCGGGATAATTTCAAGCCAAAACCCCAGATGATCAAGAGTGGTGACCCTATATCTGATGCTACTACCAACAGGTAATTATCATCTTTACGATGAAGTGTTTTGTTCTAGTGGTATATGATGAGATTTGGAAGAGTTGCTATTTCAGGGCTTAAAATTATTTCTACATGTTTTTATTGTTAAAATGAACTTTATAATGACTGATCATGCTGTGTAACTATTTTCTAAATTTGTAATTATTAAAAAAAAAACAACCTAGGAACCTTCTACTAACTGTTTCTAGTTTGATTCAAAAAGAATCATTATTATAGGTGATTGTGATTTACTTTGTAATAGTCTTTCCTATTTTTTAAAATGTTTTCCCCTTTTCTTTTTGTTGTTGTTGTTGCTGTTGTTAAAACATTACTAAAAAGCTACCTTTATGCATTATATAAACATGGTCCTTCAAGAACAAATAAAATCAAATGTTAAAACTTCACATACACAATTCAGGATAGTAATCAGATACAAGATATATCTATCTCTCTGGGAAAAGTATGGAAATGAAGAATTATTTATGTACAATTAAAGATAATGCAGTGTTGGTTACGATGGATAAAGGGGGAAAATTTATCTGTTGCATCTAAATAAGTTAATTGATTAAGAACACAATAATGTATTTTCTCAAATTATATGTAGGTCTTTCGATTGCCTTTAAAGTACATGTATCCCAATATTATGAACTTGAGGAAATAATATTGTTTCACCTCTTAATACTTTTACCTACATTGCCCAAATCTCATTTCCATTCTTCTTTTACCTGCAGGCTCGACTACATCCCGTATGAAGTAGAAAGACCGGCCATGCATGTCCCAGAACAGTTTAAACCAAAAGAGGGTAACATAGACCTCTTGACTTCATACACCAAAGACTATCCCCAACGCAAAGCTGAGCCTGCTAAGAGTTACCGTGGCAACCAAACCAGGGCTGTATCTCCCGGTGCATTCAGAGGGAACCCAACATATGTTGGTAGGTTCATGAACTAGCTTGCCTGTCATATTCGAAGGTTTATATGGATAAAGAATTTAATACATGCATCTGTTAGCTGAGAGCAGAGAAAATACCTTAAAACAAAAGTACATGTATACTGTAAACGTAGAATGTTTCATGGTGTGGAAATTTTCGCGCAGCATGAAATTTGTGCAAAAATAAAAACATGCAAATATTTTTGTGTATGTATTCTTTTGCCCATTAGCCTAGCATGAGGACAAAATTAAAGACGTGAAATTCACCTTACTTGGCCGAGTGTGAAAAATTAATCGCTTGAAAATTTCCACTTTTACAGTATCAAAGTGTCTGCGAGCTAGAGCCATAAGGGCATTACATGTACCGGTAAGTCATAATGCTTTAAGAGAGTTATCGCCCTTATGGGCTCTCAGCAGATAGTTGCTTGTAAATTAGACTTCTAGATGAAGTCTAATTTACAATATATTTACAAAACGATACTATACAGAACATACATATCTTATGGCAAGTGACAGATATTTAATAGGCTGTTTCTGTTGTTCTGTTTCACAGATGACTACCGGAAGTGGGACTTGCCTCCCAAGGAACAACTGAAGGATCACCATGCCTATGTCCCACCCAATGCAGCCTTCGATGGTCTCTCCACATTCACCAGAGATTTTCCTGCCAAGAGAGCCAAAATGAGACAGAGCATGAAGCCAAACGATGAGGCGAAGATTTCAAACACTCCTTTTGATGACAAGACATCACATCGCATGACATACATTCCTCACGCAGCACAGCCCAAGTTTGTTCCTGCCAAGCCCCAGTATAAGAAGAATCCACACAAGTTTGAGGGGTTGACAACGTTTCAGAGGGATTTCAATGCCAAGCACGGTTTTGTGCCGGACAGCTGCAAACCAAGCAACACGCCACTCAGGTCCGATCAGCCATTCGATGACAATACCACATTCAGGCAGTCGTACCAGAAGTGGGATCTCGAACGTCCATACCAGCATGTCCCTGAGGCGTGGGTAAAGCCAGGTGGCAATATGGACTTGAAAACCACCCACAACCTGGCTTTCCCTGTGCACAAAGTCCAG
This sequence comes from Heliocidaris tuberculata, assembly GCA_025618425.1. Classification (NCBI taxonomy): domain Eukaryota; kingdom Metazoa; phylum Echinodermata; class Echinoidea; order Camarodonta; family Echinometridae; genus Heliocidaris; species Heliocidaris tuberculata. The sequence continues at coordinate 11,260,449 of CM046839.1, forward strand.
CCAGCCCTACCAGTTCGTCCACACTCTGGCCGTCACGGACAAGACGTCCCCTTTGATGACAGAACCCAATACAATCAGGATTTCAAGAAGTGGAATAGTATGCCAACCAGGAGAGGAGACCCAAGCCAGCGCCCCTACGAGAGACCATCAGTCCCGTTCGAGGGTGCATCACACTACCAGACAAATTACCTGGCCAAGCATGCGCAGCCTGCCAAGAGCATGGCTCCGGACAATATTGCAAAAATGAGCTCGGAACCCTTTGATGATCGTACCAACTACAAGGCCGACTACATCCCCAAGGCTTTCTCTCCCTGCCCTGCAGTAGATCTGCCGAAAAGTGGATTTCAATATAAGGAACTTGATAACCGAGGCCATCAGGTGTGGATCAAGAATCAACTGAATGGATCAATGCAGCGATCACAGAGAACACCACCTCAGCAACTCAACATTGATCAGCAAATGCTGGCATGAGGAGCACACGAAGTCTCATGGAAGAAAAAGAGTATATGACTTTAAATCTCAGCACTGTTCTTGTTAATTGCCAAAGCTTGTACAGACCAAAAATATTTACTTTCAGACAATTGTAAAAAGAATGTATATTATATAGCCAGAAAAAAAAATCTTAAGGCAGTATAAAGTCAAGTTAGCACATCGAGGAGTTACTAGGCAACTCCTTAGACCAAATGAAAAAGTATGGTGATATAGAATGAAGTTTAAAATAGTCAGTAACAAGCAACATACATGTACATATAAAGACCTGCTCCATTAACTAAACAAAGCATCCAATTGATATTTGTTTGCCATCGATCAATCAAAGATCAGCCTTATGCTAACTGATGTTATATACATATATACATATATATATATATATATATATATATATATATATATATATATATATATATATATATATATATATATATATATATATATATATATATATATATATATATATATATATATATATATTGTTTGATGATAGTTCAAATGTAAAAATACATGTAGGTAACTTTATAGAAAATGAATTGGTACATAAACTTATATGAAAGAAACCTAAACAGAACAAATCAGACACTGTCATATTCAGCATGCAGCAAAAAGTAAACAGTTTATCAGCTATCTGTACCTATGGCAACACGGGATCAATAGAACTCAGCATTTGATTGCACCTGTTGGTTATATTTGAACATTAATTTGTGAATAGGTTCAATCACTGTGAGAGTGTGAGATAACGCTATTTAGAACGGCAATGAAAACAAAATATCAGAGATTATGGAATATGTGATGTCTCTAGGCATATTAATATGTTTTGCTTGTTACCAAGGGAGCTGTATTGAATGGGATGGAAATAGCTGAAGCCAAAGCCATGCTTCAGTGGGGAAATATCAAAGGACATGGGTTGGTAAGAAGCAATCAAGCATTGCCATGTCCTGAATGTTTATGTTTGTTGTCTAATGAATGGGTCATATTTTAAAATGGTATTTCCAATTGATTTAATAGTTTTAGCATTAACATCGGTACTATTAAGACAATTAAAATGTTTTCTAGTGATTACAGTACTTAACTTCACTTCACTAAGTACTAGTACTTACCAAATTGAGTGAAGTGAAATGATATGCGCTTTTTTAAAATCACATAAACATAGCTGGAAATTGCTATTGTTCTCATAGCAAGACTGTAAATCAAAAATTTGAGTGGTAACTTTGTTTTTAAAACAAAGTACCATGACCATGTACAAGATGATGTTTCTCTTTATCTTTAATTGCACCATAGCAATCTGATTTATTTGTTTAATTTCTGATTTTTCAAGCTCACAGGTTGACAGAGACTCAAAGGTCACTTTTGATATTTTTGCAATTTATCTGAGCATTGATGCCCATGCTTTATTGGTGTGTCTAATAAGTGTGAAGTACAAGTACTTCAAATCGAGTATATATATTTATTAATGACGATTGGGAAAGATTACGTTATCTTGTTTGAATCATGCATACAATACAGTCCTTTTACATGTGCATGTACATGTACTAGATCTTACTGGCAGAATAAGATTGCATTCATTTGTCTATCTGTCTACTCAGGAGAGATATCACTTTTTAAAACCATGTTCAGGAATATGATTTTGTGAAATGAATCAGTTTTGCTCTTTTAACTCTTCAAGGGTGTATATATTATTGTTGAAATAGATAATATCTAAGGCTGAGTTTCATACTGTAATACCTGTCCTATCTGCCAGCTGCTCTAAGCATATTGTGTTTGGAGCCAGAAGGCCTCATATCATATTAAATAGAGTTAACGCCCTTCTGGTTCCAAACAGACAATATATTCTTCAATGTATTTTGAAAGAGAACATTTGAATGATTATTGTTTATTATTTAGAACGTGTGAAAAATTGAATCAGTGGCCCCTTTCTTTTCGCTGCATAATTATGAAAGTGTAGAGAGTAAGCGACTAGTCTGAAATGCTGTATATATTTTTAATTGCTGTTCGGTGGAAGCCTCAGGCATGTAAATTCTGTGAAGACATGAGTATTATACTGGTGTAGATCTAAATACCAGTTTGTAGAGATAATTGCTTTTTGTGATATGTTCAATTGATATGATCCATGCCTTGTCAGCATGTAAATCTTAAAAGACAACTTTATTAACTTAAATTTCCTGTAAATGTTATTAAGTTTCTTCCAAAAATATGTACTTTTCTAGAAGTGGTCAATGATCGCTTTTTCTTATACTCTTTTTTTTTTAAAACCCATTCTGAACCTATACTTTGTTTCTTAAAAGTATATGATTACTTTTCTTCATCACATAATTTATTATAGAAAGATCTAAGTCAAGAAACCAATCGTACAATTTGAATGAAATAATGTGTATGTTTATATCATAATATTATTGTGTAATTTATGAAATAAAGAGTAGAATTATGGTCACTGAAATTTTCACGGACTTGTTTTCTTAGAGATAAAGTTGAGTTCTGGAGAGCGTTTCATCAAGCGTTTTGTCAGCGATTTTTACCGAAAACTGTTATAAGCTACTGAAATCCTTGCATCTGATTGGCTGAGAGCAAATTTGTCAGTAAAAATCACTGACAAAACGCTTGATGAAACGCTCCCCTGGTCATGCAATTACATTGTGAAAGAAACCGTCCCAAAGCAATTGACCAAATCTCATTGAAAAGCACATACACTGCACATAAAAAAAATGGGTATATGGAACTGCACACACATGGCATGAATGTTCGTCATATTTTGAATATGAGGTCGTTTGAAGAGCAATCCTTTTTTAGGGGACATTTCTTCTATGATGTTCTTTCAAACTGACATAAAAGGAATGAGAAAGCCTACAAATTATTTTTCTCTTTTCCCAGAACTCAAATTTCTCTTTAATCTCCTTGGTTGCAGTGTATACAAACAGCTACCATTAAACCAGGAACTTTTTCAAATTTCCCAAGCTGTCCAGATTTGTGAAATAATTAGATAAAACACTACATTTTACAGATTAGCCAAATCCTCTTGGTGCGAAAACAGCCTTTGTCAACATTTCACAAAAGTTTCTGGTTTTAGAGTGAATGAATATGTGAGATGCATGTTTTTGAAGAAGTGGATGTGGATGTGTGGGGTGATGATTATTTAGACCATGCTTTGCCTTCTCATCTAGAAAAAAAAAAAAAAAAAAAAAATATATATATATATAGCGAGAGAGGTGTGGATGTGTGTACCATTCGGTTGAACCATGTTAAATTTAGATATGTGAACAGAGAATGATGGAACTGAATGAAGCAGGTCACTCAGTGTATTTACAAGCTCTCAGCTCCTGGCCTTCTTCAGGTTTATTTGCTAAATCAAACAGAATGAAACAAATAATAATAAGCAACTTAACAAAACTAAAGACAACAGAACAGAATTATCATAAAGCTGGCAACATAAATCAACAGGAGTAAGTGAAATTGAAAAGATGTTACTCACCAAAACAATAGAATTTTCATAAAGCTGGCAACATAAATCAACAGGAGTAAGCAAAATTGAAAAGATGTTACTCGCCAAAACAACAGAATTGTCATAAAGCTGGCAAAATAAATCAACAGGAGTAAGTGAAATTGAAAAGATTTTACTCGGCAGGAGTAACATCTTTCAATTTCACTTACTCCTGTTGATTTATGTTGCCAGCTTTATGATAATTCTGTTCTGTTGTCTTCAGTATTGTTTAGTTGCTTATCATTATTATTTGTTTCATTGTTTGATTTAGCAAATGAACTTGAAGAAAGCCAGGAGCCGAAAGCTTGTAAATACACCGAGTGACCTGCTTCCTTCCGTTCCATCATTCTCTGTTCACACACACACACATATATATATATATAGTAATAATTATAATATGGCAGGGCATTTGTTTGAATAATTATGAAATATTCTCATTTACCTGTACTCCATAAGAGAATCACATCTTTCAATAAAAAAGGGAAACATCTCTCCAATTTTATCCACATATATGGAGGACCTAATTTTTGAATCATAAATACACTCCATATTTTCCTTTTTTTATTTCTCCTATCTTCGTCTATTGCAGCATTCTCCCTTTTAACTCTCTAATGTTATCTCTTTCTCTCTATCTCACCTTCTCTTTCTTCAGTGTAGTCTCTCCATCTCGTCTTTATTTTCGAATGCCTCTCATCTTCTCTCCCTTTTTTTTTTGAAAGTATCTTCCTTCTGCCCTTTTTCTCAAACTCATGACCTAAACAGCTTACACACGGGATGTGAAACCTAGCTGTGGACCAACAGTCTGGAAAAAAAAATCAAACTACATAAAATTACTAACTCATACGATTAGGTGGGAAAGGATGTATTCCCGATCAATGCCATTGTGAACAAGGAGAAAAAAAAAAAAACCTGTCTGGATGGACATAATGGGAAGGGTTCCAAATGGTAATCTATGACTGAATGGAGTGTTAAAGTGATGACAGAAAGTTGTTTCTTTGTGCCTTTCAACTTAATTACATGTTCATTCAAGTATACAATGTAATCATATCAAGCAAAATTACACTTTCAGGACAAATGGATAATCATATCAAAGACTACTTCAATTTCAATAGCTAAAACTGAAGTGAAGTGCATGCAAAAAGCAGGACTTCGGTAGGACTGACAGCAAGACAAAGTAAGGTGTATTTTTTTAAAGACATTTACTGCAACGCACAGCATCATGTGACATGATATTTACCGCAACTCATCAATTAGAAGTTTGTACTGGCAGAAAGTGCATAAAATCATTCATTGGTGAAATGATATTGTAATACATCTCTATTACTTTACCATAACCAAGGTTGTGACTAGGAAGGACAAGGTATTTAAAATCAAGTTGTCAAGATTACAGACGATTCAGCAATGTAGACAAGGTGGTTTATTACTTCTTTGCCACATTTTATTGTAGGTAAGACATCATAAGCACAGTGCTTAAATTTGAAGTGGTCATGGGGTTATTTTGCCCCCCAACACGAAATGCACTGAAATAGAACCTGTAGGCTTAGCCCTCTAACTGTCCCAAGTATTTCTCTTCTTCCTGAAATATAAGTTAAGTGTACCAATCACAAAATAAATATTTTTCTCTATGTTTTAGAGATTTCATGTAGCCATAATATATTCAAAATATGGGCTTCAAATACAACTGTTATAAAGAGATATTGCAAGTTTAAATACAAACATAAAAGCAACTTGTGAATAGACTAGTCGAAGGCACGAAGCACACACATGCGCTTGTTGAGGGAGGGCATGGAACCCAAGTCTAAGTTGGGCTTTGTGCGCACATTTTAATGTTATTTTATATTTTCTTCACACTCCTTAATTGTTAACCATGTAGCAGTGCCGGATCCAGGATTTTGTGAGGGAGGGGGCCCAATATTCTAAAAATATTCTGACAAGCACAAAATAGAAAAGAAAAAAAAAAAGGTCATCAGTATTTTGGGGTGTCTTTTCACTCCAAATTCTCCGAGAAGCAAAAAAAGGCCCCCCCCCCCCCCCCCCGATTCAGCCCCTGACCCATATATAGAATGCCAGGTACAGTTTTTGAGGTTGATTTTGTACATTCTAACTGTACACAAATTATTTCTTTAGGTGTAAATGCTACCACATACTCGCTTGTACATCGAGAATGATACATGTACATGTAAAGCATTGTCTTGCCAAAGGACATTACAGCCATGCTAGGGATTGAACTAACAACCCTCACATCCCTTGTTACATGTTAAAACCATTTGACTGCTACACCTTCACAGAAAAATCTTTAACATAAAGGTGATGATACTGGAAGGCATCTCCAATAAACTGTAGAATTAGGATTCAACTTCAATATTAAATTCTAAATCATTTCCATTGTAAAGAGATAAAAATCTGGTATCATTTTACTTTGATTGATATCAAAGAAAGGTGACAACATCAGATTTTAACACAGAGAAATAATCCGGGCTAATCAATGCTACCCTGAAAGATGGAAGAAATGAATTTAATATTACTTCAGGTACATGATTGTCTTGCATGCAATGTGTCAATCCTTATTACAATTTTTAAAATACATTTCAATAAATCAAATGTAGCAATTACAGCAAATGAAGATTCAAATTAGTGCATGTATTCCATTTGAAAACCTTCATACATCTGATTTTACATTGCCATTGACAGTTTGACTGACTTTGACACTGACGTTGTGAGCCAAACTGAAAAAGATCCTGAAATTACTTGACGGTATTGTTATTGTTTCTTTTTTCTTAAAAATATACCATGAAAAACAAATAGCAAATCATTGCAATACAAAAATATCTCAGAATAAATTTACTAATTCATACCATCATCTTTCTGTCATTCCTCTAAACCCTAATAAATCATTCTGACTTCTAAGTTTGACGGACACACATATATTTTCCCAGAGATTAGGCAGCAAGAACTCCAGGTCCCTTGGTGGAAGATCAGGGAAACTGTTCATATATGGAAGCAACTTCTGAAACCTACTGAAGTCCAGTCTCGACAAACTGTCGGTTCCCTGGAACTGAACGTGAGACTTGTTGGCCTGCTCCACAATCAGCTCAAAACCAAGCTCTGCGGCAGCGAATTTGATAGACTTATAGGCCTTAGAAACTTTAGAATTTAGTCTTGCCCTGTGATTGAAGTACTCCACCACCATCTTGTTGTCACAGTGGATCCGTACGATGGATCCAGTCCAGTCGTGACCCCAGGTCAAGATAGCCACAAGGACTGCTTTCATCTCTAGGTGTTCCATGCAGCGGTAGTTGTTGGACAGCCACTCGTCCTCCCACTGACTCACAATCCACTTTTTGTCCCAAACGCAACCAAGGCCATAGCGACCTGAAGCATCTGTGTAGATGTTCAGAAGCCTGCAAGGTTTGACTTTGTTGAACTCTGCGTCCGATGAACATGCTGGCTCTGACTGACAAGAAGTGCCCTTGAGATCATTTTCGTTTCTCATTACTTCATGATCTGTTGATGTTGTTTCTGTAATCTTCATAACATATTCAGGGTAAAATCCTTTGTTAATGGACAAACATTCAATTCCCTCTTCATCAATCTTCAGACTATTTGATCCTGTGGTGGTTTTATTATCATTCAGGAGATGATGCATTTGTGAAGGTCTTGAATCTGAATTACTTTTATCATCTTGAATCTGTATACTATCACTTTGCTCTGGAACAGTCCTCTCCTGCTGATAAGGCACATCATGAGGAAAACTTGAGCAAGTCCTATCATGTATTTGAATGGAGCAGCTTCGAATGGCACAAGGTGAGAAAAGCCACAATCTATGGCAAAACTGCTGTTTTACCAAACATCGCATTTGTGAGGAAAAGAACTTCATGGGTGAACTACAAAGAGCTTTATGACTTGCCATAATCCAGGTTCAATAGAAAAATTCTAGCAATACTTGCTCATATAATGGATTTCTCTTCTAGCTTTTTCTGAAACAGCTCTTCATCCACTCGATGCCTCATCAGGTATCTGCCATTGAAGTGAAAGACAGGGATGTCATACTGGTAGAGTCGCTTCCATTCCTCGTTTCCTGGTGCAGTAATATCAACCTCTTCCAGTACAAACTGAAAATACATACAACATATACAAGAAGTCAGAACAACACCACGAGTGAGTATACTTCAATCCATTCCATATAATTAAACTATTACTTGCTGTTACTAATGCAACACTGCACTATTTCCTAATGGTGGGCAATTCCATATGGGGGAAAAGGGGCACACAAAAGTGCATGTAAACCTCTCTTAAATTATGATGTTTCTGCAAAGAAAAATGTCTCCACTTCAAGGAACAATGTACAAGTTTGCAAACACTTCACTACTCTATTTCATTTTAAATATATGTATTGATTTTTTTTAAGTTGAAGGACATAATATGCCAAATTCTCTCATGTAGTTCAAATACATGTATTCATTCCTTTAAAAAGGTAAATGTAATCGCTAAGGCTTTTTAGAAGCAAGATATGGATGACTGTGTCTGTACAGGAAGGAGTATTAAACCAGTTCCATAATCAACAACCTAGCTCAACATATGAAACAGAAGATTTTAATTTTCCTCATTCTTTCTTCAAAATGATTTTAATGTTTATTCTGCAGTATCATACAGTAGACCCAAAGAAAACAAATTAGCAATTTTTACCTTGTCTGAAAATTTCTGTAAGACATCCTTGGCTTCATCACAAAGTGAACATTGCTCCTGAAAAATGCACAGAATTAAGAAAAAAAGAAGATAATTACATACAATGATAGATTAAAAGTAATAAAGGGGGCAGGAATGGGATTACATACAGCTATGATATTGCATGATTGACTTGTATGGCAATGTCATCAAAACTTTGCATGTTACCAAAGTTCACCGACAGTTATTATCTTGATCTACATTGTACATTATGTTTACAGTACGATTTCGAAATGTGATCTGTCCCCACCTAATGAAAGAGTTACCCCAAATTACCTAGACATCCCGTATTATCCACGGGAAATGGATGAAGAAATCTCAAAATATTGCTTTAAAAATTTGCTTGCTTTCACAAAAAAGGCAAGCTGACCAACACTATTTATGGAGACAGTGCCATCAAACTTGTAACCCAAATTTATTTTCATATTATAGTTCCTAGACTACAATATTTTGATATACTCTTATCTGATTTGGAGTTCAATTTATGCAACTTTGCCTTAATTTCATAACATGTAGTTTTCAGAAATGATCTGTAAAACAAAAAGCTACAATGCTCTCTCAGTCTGTGCACAAACTTTTGACTTGATGAGATTGTTTGACAGATTTTCATTTGTTGCATGTTATAAACTTTGAAACACTCACACATATGCGTGTTTGTGTCTAATTTTCTGAAACCATTCAAAATTTTAGTTTCACCCATCGCGTTTCTTAGACCTACTTTCATGACTTTTTATGATCTACTCAAATTTACAGCAAATAAAAAGTTTTACAGAACAAGAGTGCACCTACATGTACATACAATCAAGATTGAAATTTCCTGAACATTGATCTAACTGTATTAGATCTAAATAATTTTTACATGTAACTTAGCATTTAACTTTAATTAAATGTCATGAAACCAAATACATCGGTCTGATTGGTTGAAAGTTGCGGTTTTGTTGTTTATGTTGTTTATGTCGGCTTGTTGAAGTTGCGTTGTTGCATTCAATTATTTCAAACACAACTCTCCAATGCAAGATCAGATCAATTCAACTTCACTGCACGAGGCCAGTTTGATTTCCATCTCCTACTATAATCAAGACAATCTCATTGACCGAGTCCACTAACTAGCCGGCCCACCCCCTCCCCCCCCCCCCCCCCCCCTCTACCACTTACCACCACCGCCACCACTGCCCCCCCCCCCCCCCCCCCCCCGGTTAATGAGAATAAACACGAAAATCATACCTTAGTATACAGAGTAAGCACGGGGAGCTTCTCGCTAAATCTTCTTCTAAGATATGGTGTAATAACAGCGCCAGATCTAACTAAGTTTTTCCACAGGAAATGCATAATTAAATAAGTATTTTCAGCAAGACAGATTTTGTGGCGGACGACTCTCTAATGATTAACATTGTGTCGGATAATTCGTCCATATCAAACTCAGTACATACAATATCGGCTGTATGTGTAGCCAGCGACTTTTTCACCGGGGGTGCTGAGGATGCCTTATTATTAGGCCTATAACTCCAAAGTTGTCAGACGAAAAAGAAGTCCTCATAATTTAGCTCTCTCTACAGCACCCCAGTATTCCATGGCAAGCAACAACAAAAATAGTCAAAAAAGGTTCTTAAGATTTAGGGGTGTCTTTCCACTTCAAATTAATTGTGTTCACTTACAGCACCCAGTCCTATATTATACTATGCAGCATCTAGCTCCCCAGAGGGTCATGTCTAGGCCTTAGTATTTAGAAAAAAGTGTTTGATTATTATTAAAAATAAATACATCGAAAGTAGTGAAAATTTTGTTACACATTCTTTAGTAAAAAAGAAATTGACAGAACTAGTGCATTAATGCAGAGGTAGCCGGATTTATGTCACCTAGCTGACGTACCTATGATGCCCCTTTCAAATTTAAGAGCCCGATCGAGGCACCTGAAAATATGACGTTGTTTTAATCATTTTCTTTTATATATAATATTCAAACTTCTCGATCGCTCAATAACAGTGGTCAATTGCAAAATTTCCTGGGTTAAATGCACAAGGAATTGCGTTTTTTAGGGTTAAAAATGGGAAAATTTCCGCTCAGTCACTTTGCTCACTCGCTCGTACAATAACTTAATAAATAATAAGTTTGGGCACTCGGGGGGGGGGGGGGGGGGGGGGTGGGGGATGGTGCGCAACTTCATTGTTTGCCCCAGGCGCCATAATCCCTAGATACGCCACTGTGTTCAATATCATATTGTAAATAGTTTTGATGTTGGATAGAATTATGATGAATGTATAACAAATATCTAGGCTTATATTCAAGTTTCATTCTATTTCTTTTTTCTTTTTTACTTTGACGGAAGTTCAAAAAAAAAAAATTGTTTTCTTCAATACTCGATCTGCACTTGCAATGAACAAATAAAACGTCATCAGTATGTTGTCAGCATAGGTTGTCAATATCCGCAGTTTTGATGGGGGCGATGTATTATGAGGCCGAGATTGATTTAAAGAGGACTAGACTGTAGATGCCCAGTAATCGCCGCGCCCGGCCGTGGATAGCAGCACAGTTCGGTCACCCAATGCAAGCTAGGCGCCTAAACTCGGCGTCCTAGTTCGTTAAAAACCGCTGGAGGTACCAGCGCTCCATTCATGATCCAGCCTAGTGCAGCTGTCCGTCCCTGGGATGACCAAGAGACCGGACTCCTCCGTCAGTCACCTCTAGCTCTTCCTCCAAGTGTTCTTCTACGATTTTATCCACTCACAATCTTGGATAGGTGTGTGTGTAATTGAGTTTTTTTGATAGACGTGTACCAGTCAAATTAGACCGAAAATTCTGTCTCTCGTTCATTAGCCTCTTACTAGTCTTAGTCTTAATATTTTGACAGCCGCCCCTGTCAAAATAATAAGATTGAGAGGCTAATGAACGAGAGACAGAATTTTCGGTCTACAAATCAAATATGATTATTTATGTCTAGCTGCATGGGCCTGGGACCGACCTCCATGACTTTCTGAAAAGCACCCTAAACATGCTAAAAAGGATTAAGTCCAAGGTTTCCGATACCCTAAAAACCTGCTAATAATTTCTGATTTTTAGATCCTTATAATATTTATAACAGGGATTTTTTAGAGCTTGCATAGTATGGTGGTGGATCCAGTGTCCGAACACTTTTCAGAAAATCACGATAGCAAATAAAATATCAAACGAATATCTGTCAAACTTACATAATGAATGCTTAAAGTCCTACATATAAAGAAGTTGATGAAATTTTAAAAAGACAACGTAGATTTAAATTTTAATACAATATTCCCTTCCGAGTGAACCCCTTCCCAACGATGCGGAGTTTTGGTCCCTTGAAAAAGGTACTGTATTTCCGAACGTGTGAAACCTATGGGAAAAAGACACAATCTTTGTTTCAATAGTGTGGTTTTCATACGCGTAATCCCACGCACATGAAAACCCATTTTAGGCGCGTAACTGTACACGTTCGGTAATACAATCTGTTCGGAAATACAATCCTTGACTATATTAGTAGATCTACATGTATGTATTTATATAAGGGACCTAAAGCTACGCACCCCGCAAATACGCGCAATGCGACTCCTACAATGCGCCAAACTTTTGTTGTGACCGAGCGACGAGATTATTATTTACGCTCGCTAAAAAGAATGAGTAATTTTCCTTTAATTTTGGTGATATTAAGTCTATTTCCAAATCGGGATGAAATTCACGTCGGCTTAAAAATCAAGATCTGCATTAATTTATTACATGTGTGTAGCTTTAGGACCCTTTCATTTTTTCGACCAAATTCAGTATCCACATCGACTTGAAAATAAATGTTATTGATATTTGTCCGTCGTAAATTTCTCAGGAATTTAATTTAAGAGTATGTAGAACCAAGATATATAAAAAGAAATTCGCATAAATCATTGAAAGGTGACTTTTTAGCCGCTGGAAACAAAGTGCGTAGCTTTAGGTCTAGGTCCCCCCATCATACATGTACATGTACACCCTATGCAAGGATTGGTTCTTCTTGGCCATTTTTTGGCCCAAAAGGAAGAGTTAAAGACAAATACTAAATAGGGTCTAACTTATTTACTTTGGAACAAATTTTAACAGAATGATGTTTTCATTGAAAGAATAGAAAAGAAGCTCTTTGGATTCATGAAAAAATATCCACGGGAAGATTTTCAGCCCGGCCGGGCTGCTGCTGACTGGCTCCCGAATGGTACTGTCAAATTTCCTACTCTTTTGGGGGATCTTTTCTTCACTAGTGAATTTGATACTGGCACATGAATATATAAATGGAAATCTTGAATTTGCTTTTGGGCCCTCTTGCATAAAAAGTTGCGTTTAAACATAAGTCCAAAAATTAAACGCAATTCTGAATTTCATGATCCTGATTGGTTGAAAATCAAGTTGCATTTAATTTTTTGAGTTGGTAAGGCAATAATCCTCAACTAACAATGACTTTCTTAGCAGTCGGTTAAAATGAATCTTCAAATAAAAAATCAAAACGTGAATTTAATTCCGGGGGCATGCACACCTTGATCAATTCTCATTGCTCGTCACCTCAAAAGTTTGGTGTGCACATGTACAGTATGTGTCGTATTGTCTATAATTCTGAAGAAGAGAATGATCAGGCATGTGATATGTAGGAACTTTACAAATTATATAAGATGGGAAAATTGATTTTTTTTTTTTTTTAAGTTGGGGGGGGGGTAAATTCTCAATTTTCTGACTAGCATTGATTTCTAAAGTCTATCTCTGCAAGAAATGTAAAACTACATCAAACAAGAAATTTTACTTTGACCATTTAGAACAGGGATTTGAAAAGGGTAAATTGACCAGCTTTTCTTCATCAAAATTTGGAAAACTTCGAACATAAATTATCATATCTGAAAAATAGATACTTGGATAGACAAAAAACTACATACATTTTGAGAAAATTCACGTCTTCATTTAGAGTTATAGTTTTGTACATTCACAAGCATAGGAGATTCTTAGACATGTTTGCTTATTTACAGTGAAATTTTAAGAGAATTCAGAAATGCGTCATGGGACTGATGAGCGTTTGACAACAAGGAGTACTTCGATGATGGCAGAAGACCACGAGGGTAGTAGCCTCTCGGATATCTTCAAAGAAGCCTTGTGTAACCGAGAGCATGGGATCCTGCATCTCAACTACAAAGGACTGGTACAGTTCCCGCCTCAGCTTACAAGTCAAGATGACTACACACACATTCAAGTCATCTATGCTAAACGAAACCTGATTACTCATGTTGTAAGTGTATTTATCAAACGTTTATACACCAGCATTGTAATATACTGAATCATATATTTGCAGTGAGGCATGATGATGATGATGCCAAACTAGATAAGCATTTTTGCTATTTCCTTCATAAATATATTTCAGGTTTTGTGAAATTGTTGTATCATATAATGCTCAAGAATAATGATAGTGATCATTTGATAGTATCATCATCACCATCACCATTATCATCATTATCACCATCATCATCGCCATTGATCATCATTATCATCATCACCATCATCATCATTCTCATCATCATCCTCATCGTCATCGTTATCATTACCATCATCGCCATTGATCATCATTATCACCATCCTCATCATTCTCATCATCATCCTCATCGTCATCGTTATCATTACCATCATCGTCATCATCATCATTATCCTCATCGTCATCATCATCGTCATCATCATCATCATCATCATTATTATCATTATCATCATCATTATCCTCCTTATCATCATCATCAATCAATCAAACTCTTGATGATGATGCTAGCATACACATCTACTACTACTTCCATTATTATTTTGTGGTCATTGTTGATTAATTAGATTCTTGTATATTATCCAATAATGATAGTGGAAATATGATTCATTTACATGTATGATGATGCACAGACAAATAAATAAACAATAATCAATACAATTTATCTTTATCTCTTTCAACATCTAGCCCTCTGAGATTCACAGGCTGTCAGGCCTCAAAATTCTGTAAGTAATGAACTGTAACTATGTTTGTAATTCTTATAATGCTTCTGTAATGATTTTTATAGCAGTCTTCACATCCTAGTATTAATTAAGTTCTCTAGTTTCCCTATCAAAAGAAATTAGGATGAAACAAACTTCTGTGGACTTTCACTTGTCTATTGACAAATGGTGAAAATCAAGGTCATAAAATGTCTACTATTTCTTATAATTTCATTTATAATTGTAAACTATGGCACACCATCCAGATTTCCTTTCTTCTTTTTTTTTTTCAAATAAAAAAAACATTGTTTCCTCCCATAACTCAAGGTTACTTGATAAATATATGAAGTGTATATTCTCCTGTATTGTTCCATTACAAATGAATTAATTACTATAATAACAAAATTATTCACTAATGATAAGGTTTTGAGAAGCCTATTATGAAATTCTTGTCTTTTTAGGTACTTGCATTCTAACAACCTGTCAGCTCTTCCTGATGGTAAGGATAAACAGTTGTACCCTCTTTTTTTTAAATAGAAATTCCCAGGGTATGTTTGTATGGCTGTAACTTATAAGTCTGGTAGAGATATTCCAGTTGTGTGTTCATTTTGGAAATTGTATCTAGAAATATTGATAGAAGTACCAACTAACAAGGAGGTTAAGCTGTGCTATTAATTATCAAATTCTTAGAAGAAAACATGACATCAAATATAAGATGTTTATTGAAGTCCCATCCTCAACAAATTTTATTTACTTCTATGACTTTTAAAATAAATATATAAGATAATTTTGTAAGATTTTTTTTAGATGTCTAAGATAATTGTATAGATGGAAGAATAGCTTGGCAAACACCATCTTGCAAGGAGGAACCAAAGAAAGTGGTAGACCGACCAAGACCTGGATTGATAACATAAAGCATTGGACAGGGATGTCTTTTGAGCAGCTAACTAGAAAAGCTGAAAACTGAAAGTTATGGAGAACCTGTGTCTCAAGATCCATTACATTGTTGCCCCAATGGCCACAAGCTATGGGATATAGACATATAGATAAAATAATTGTTATGGCTCGTGGATTGATGATTTCAACATGAGTTGTAGAAATATGCCCACACGTTAAACTTGTACCAGTAATATATCATTAGAAAGATGAATATATTGTTTGTTTATGTAGTTGTCTTTATTTATTTTTAGTGTCTTTGTGTGGTTGTTTACCTGTATGTTTAATGGATTTTTTTGTTGTTGTTTTCTAGAAATGAGTCTCTTGAAGTCCCTGGAATCCCTGGACTTGAGTCAGAATCTGTTCAGCAGGTTTCCTGATGTTCTCTGCCGTTGTTCTGGCCTCAAAGAGTTGTACATGACCGTTAATCGTCTATCTTCCTTGCCTCCAGGTGAGAAATCATCAAAACTTTTATCACCTTCCAGACAAGTGAGAATATATATCCCTTATATAATAAGGTTTCCTTATAACAAGATAATTTCCTTGGTCCCAAGTCACTGTATTGGCAAAAATTTGTGAAATTATTGTGATTACTTAATCTGTAGCAGGCTGGTATTGATTAGAATACAAAGTTAACCTCAAGTCACTTTACCTAACCTTCTATGGGTTAATGGTTAAGGAGTGAAGAAAATAAAAGAAAACATAAAACCCCCTTGTGCAGAACCCAACTCTGACTTCGGTTCCACAAGGGTCCTATTGTGTGCAAGCACGTACAGGTGCGTCGACTAGTCTACTTGCAAGTCGCTGTAATGTAGATACAGCGATCTATCTCTTAATAGAATTAACATTTGAAGCTCATACTTTGAATATTGTTGTATAGTGACATGGAACCCCAAACATACAGAGCAAAATATTTTTTGATGATTGGTACCCTTTAATATTAGATGTTTGTAGCTGGCCTAAAATGTATGTTGTGGCTATGGGGAGTAATAGTTTTAGGCTTGTTTTGAAAACTGAAGTAAATGCAAAAATCGGTTGAATTTTATCTGCTTTTTTTTATTTAGTTACTTGCAATGTATATTATTTTGTAGTTGCTGTATGAGTTGGAAAGAAAGCTCAATTTAGGAGGCCTTATTATTAAATCTCAGTTTTATGCAACAAATATGTGAGATTCTAATCTCTGTGTTGCTTTTAAAGAATGTTTAGGGAGTGTCTTCTATGTTTTGGTTTTTAACAGAAATTGGAGACCTAAAGCAGCTGACTGTATTAAACCTAATGGATAACCAACTTGCAAGCATCCCATCGGAGATAGGGCAGTGTACATCCCTCGAGACGCTTCATCTGGATCGGAACAAGCTGAGCTCTTTACCAAGACATCTTATTTCTCTCAATCATCTCAAAGAACTTTCTGTAACAGGCAATAATCTTCTAGTCTTACCTATGAGTAAGTGGACAAACTTTGTATCAGGACAATTATCCCCCTGAACAACTAACCTGTCAAATAGTAACCTTTGGAAAACTGTCTCCCTGAACGAGCCCCAGAGTCGGAGTTAGTTTGTACTTTTTGCGTGGTCATGCTCACAACAGAATACATTCAAACTTACTTTAGCGACCACCTGTCTATAAAGACCAGAATTTTTGTTTCCCTTGAACAGTGTTTCTCATTGAAACATGTATTAAAGGAACCTGTACATAAAGACCACCTGCTCATAAAGACCGCTTTTCTTGTCCCCCTGAGTGGTCTTAATGGACAGGTTTCACTGTAATTCTTAATCCAGAATTTTATCGGTTGTATTTGGATTACTGAGGTGTATTCCTGTACTGATATAGTCAGCATTTTTCTCAGAAGTTCCATTCAGACTTTCTTGCCTATAAAAAAAAAAAAAATATATAATATTCTGGATTTATATAGCATTTAAAAATCTACAATGTCTCTAAGGGCTTTTACAGACATATTATTACCCTGTGTGAGAAAGAGTTTAACTAACCCTTCTCCACCATTTTTTTTCCTTTAATGGCTTTCAGGATTGGGCTGGCTCCCAAGTCTACAACACCTCTATGTCGATAGTAATCCAAGTCTGTGCACTTTACCCTTCACATTGTACAACAAGCAGATAGGAGTTTGCAGGTGAGAACTTTCTTTCAGTTAACCAATATACATGACGCCTGATATGTCATTAAAATGAGAAAAGGAAATGAAAACCCTAAATCATTCAGGCCTGGGTAAAGTTGAAGAATGATGGAATAATAGTCTTTGCACGACTCTGTAAAAGAAACACATGTACAGATGAACATTGTATCAGCATATCAAATACACTATTGGACTGAGGACCAGATTAGCCTAGAGTTGACAGTGACGATAATGAGATGTGAGTCAACTGAGACGTAGTGATTTCAAAAGAAATCAATCAAAGAGCTGATAAGCCTGACTTGAGCCAGTAATTTTGGGTTAAAGGAAACTGGTAAATGGACTTGCAAAAGGACATCAAAAGGAATATAATTCTTATATTCCATACTTAATGATAATGATATTCATTTTTTTTTTTATTGCAAATTTCCGTGCACATTCGAAAGTGATGCTTTGGAAATCATTACCTTTGTATATATACTATCATCAAAACGACACATGTATAATGCAATCCTTACTACAGAGCATGCTACAGTGTGAGTAATGTGTCAAGATGGACCATGCAATAATCCAAATACAAGTTTCTCGCTTTAACATACTTTGCACTGTTAACCCTTTCAAGACAATTGACCACATTTTGTGGTTTGCCTCAATAGCTTTTGATTCAGAGCTCTAAAAAATACACCAGATGCATGAGTAGAAAGAGCAAGAATTTCTGCACATAGTATGTCCATTTTTGTTGCATGTCCATATTGCATTTGATGCGAGGAATTTGAAAAAACAAGAACAAGCTTTAAAATCCTTAAATTGGCAACACATTGAGAGGCTCAAATCCTTATTTTTTAAAATCAAAATTGGAATTTTTTTCAACTTTTGGACAAAATTCCTGACAATGTATATTGTTTTCAAAGACATCACACCTTATTAGAACCATGTAGCACTAATAGAAAAATATTATTGTTGCCAATTTGAAGAACAAAATGTGATTAATTTACCCTAAATGATTCCTGTCTTGAAAGGATTAATTCCTTCCTTAATAGTCAACATGTTAATGTGTCATTCTTTGTTTCATGATGAAGATGTGGGTCAGTGAAACCACCAGGAGATAAATGTATTCAGATGGGAGGGCTGCGTGGAGTTCTACCTTCAGAGATACAGGTGCATTATGATGAGAACACAACCATGGAACAGCCCAGTACACTTCTTGAGTTAGCATTCACGGCTGTCTACCAGTATAAAGGTTAATTTACTTCACTTCTATTTTATGTGGTACATAAACAAAGAATGATCACCTTTGCAGGAGAAAATGACCGTTTCAAACCCCCCCCCCCCCTTTTTAAATTAATTAATGAAATAAATTTTGAAAAATGTTTTTACAGGGAAAGGGAACATGAAAAGAAGGTGATAGGAACCCCCTCAAACACTCGCCCTCAAATCTGAGGCCTTAATTATTTGCATTTCATCCACCTAGTAAAGCAGTTGCCCCCAAATGATGTCAGTAATCCCTCAATAGTTAGACTGACACTAAACCACTGCTTATACTGGTATAAATCTTTATTAACTGTCTCCTTAGGATGACATTAATTTTTTTTGTTATGTAGGAAGCCAGTGGTCCATAAAATAGCATAGATGGCCATGTCACTGTGGACAGTAAATGTATAGGGTATAATGTATTAGTTTACTGTTTCTAAATATTTTTATGCCTCTGCCCACCAAAGGTGGTGCCGGAGGCATTATGTTTTCGGGTTGTCCGTCCGTCCGTCCCGCTTTCTCGTTCAAGGTATGAACTTCAAACTTGGTGCTAGTATGTATCACCATGTAGGAAGACGATCTGATTAGATTTTGGGGTACGTAGTTCAAAGGTCAAGGTCACAGAGGCCAAATTTTCTGAAATTTTAGGAGTTAGGCTCGTTCTAGCGATAACTCAAGAACCATTTGAGGTATGAACTTCAAACTTAGTGCTAGTATGTATCACGATAGGAAGACGATCTGATTAGATTTTGGGGTACGTAGGTCAAAGGTCAAGGTCACAGGGGCCAATTTCAGGTGTTGGCCTCGTTCTAGTGATAACTCAATAATCATTTGAGGTATGAAGTTCAAACTTGGTGCTAGTATGTATCACCATAGGAAGAGGATCTGATTAGATTTTGGAGTATGTAGGTCAAAGGTCACGGGTCAATTTCTGAAATTTCAGGTGTTAGCCTTGTTAACGTGATATCTCAAGAACCATTTGAGGTATGAACTTCAAACTTGTTACTAGTATGTATCATCATAGAAGGACGATCTGGTTAGATTTTGGTGTACGTAGGTCAAAGGTCATAGAGGTCAGTTCTGAAATTGGAGGTTTTAGCCTTAACGTGATATCTCAAGAACCATTTGATCCATTAACTTCAAACTTGGAAACTAGTATGCATCACCATAATGAATGAGATGAACTGATTATATTTTCGTTCATGTAGGTCAAAGGTGACAGGTCATAGAGGTCATTATATAGGTGTATGTGAAATTAATGTTTTTTTACCTTTGTTATCACCATATCTCAACTATTTTGTATTCATGACAAGGAGATACATGTAAAGTGATCAGACTTTTGGGTTATAAGGTGTAAGGTCAGATGTAAAAGAGGTCAATTAACGTGTAATTTAGAGGCTTTTTATTCTGGATATCACATGATTTCAAAAGTAGTTTGAGCCATCAACTGAATTTAGGCGGAGGCATATAGGAGACGCAGTCGCATTCATCTTGTTTTTTCATATTGCATATTAATGAGTCAATTTTTTTTCCTCAAATTTCCATGTTCTCTTACTTTTTTTTTCTTCCTTCAGATGTGCTAGATGTGGGTTCCCTCCCCAAGAGTCTGACAGACCTTGTTGCGTGTCCTACTGCACATTGTGTTGCACCTTCTGGATGTGATAAACTTATCTTCACCCAGGCCTATGTGCATTTCCTTCAGATACCCTGGATACAGCAATACGCACTGGGTGGGAACAACAACATGTCCCTCATGGCCTTGTGCTGCTCCAGGAGATGCTTGGAGATGTTAAAGAAACATCCCATCCCGACCTGATCACGCGATTACCCACAAAAATAGTCGCGATTGAAAGTTAGCAGAGCTTGAAGCTTCTTTGAGAGGTTTTCTCTGTAGAGGTGCCTTTGAGATTTGGACCAGTGAACACTGGATGAACTGGATGAACTGGTCTTGGTTTGATTCAAGCTGCAGCATGACATTCATCTGCATTTGCCTCCTCATACCCAGGAGAGAATGGAGGAGAATTGCTTTGGTCCTCTCGAATGCTCTCGGATGCTGTGAAGCCATATTTCTTTTAACCCTTTTGTTCAAGACCATTAGCCCTAAAAAATATACCAGATACAGGAGTGGAAAAAGCAAAAATTGCTGTACACACTGTGTCCATTTTTGTTGGATGACCATATTGCATGTGATGCCAGGAATTTCAAAAAGGAGGATTTAAGCTTTAACCCTTTCAGGACAGGAATTATTTAAGGGTTAAATTGATCACATTTTGTTCTTCAAATTGGCAACAATAATATTTTTCTTTTAGTGCTACATGGTTCTAATGAGGTGTAATGTCTTTGAAAACAATATACATGGTTACATATTTTGTCGCAAAGTTGAAAAAATTGCCAATTTTGATAACAAACAATAATTTTGAACCTCTCAATGTGTTGCCAATTTAGGGATTTTAAAGCTTATTCTCATTTTTAAAATTCCTGGCATCAAACGCAATATGGTCATGCAACAAAAATGGACATAGTGTGTGCAGATATTTTTGCTCTTTCTACTCATGCATCTGGTATATTTTTTAGAGCTCTGATTCAAAAGATATTGAGCCAAACCACAAAATGTGGTCAATTGTCTTGAAAGGGTTAAAATCCTTATATTGGCAACACATTGGGAGGTTCAAAATCATTGTTTTTTTTGTCAAAATTGGCAATTTTTTTCAACTTTTCGACAAAGTTCCTAACCATGTCTGTTGTTTTCAAAGATATTACATCTTATTAGAACCATGTAAAATTAAAAGAAAAACATTTTTGTTGCCAATTTGAGGGAGGTTCAAATCATTGTTTTTTTTGGCCAAAATTGGCAATTTTTTCAACTTTTCAACAAAGTTCATAACCATGTCTGTTGTTTTCAAAGATATTACATCTTATTAGAACCATGTAGAATTAAAAGAAAAACATTTTTGTTGCCAATTTGAGGGAGGTTCAAATCATTGTTTTTTTTTGGTCAAATTGGCAATTTTTTCAACTTTTCAACAAAGTTCCTAACCATGTCTGTTGTTTTCAAAGATATTACATCTTATTAGAACCATGTAGAATTAAAAGAAAAACATTTTTGTTGCCAATTTGAGGAACAAAATGTGATCAATTTAGCCCTTGAATAATTCCTGTCATGAAAGGGTTAATTATGACCAAGCATGAGCACTTTTCTGCTGAGATTGAGAAGCACGTGTATCATGATTTTGTATCAGAATTTGTTACCTTGGTCGATAATATGTACAAAATCAGACATGTACAGTTTGATGTTTTTTGCAAGTTTTTGATTTCTTGAATTTCTTGAATGTAATACTCATGTGTATTTCATTTATTTATTGCAATCATAGGTTGAATTTTATTCAAATGAGTAAAAATAGTTCTAAATACATATGTTGTACATTAAAGCAAATATATGCAAGGTATATAACTTCATAATGAAAACAGTATTCATTTTATCAAATGAACTTTCTTCTTCAGAAAATTGAGCAGTTTTGACATGGAAATCAAGTAAATCAAGTAAAATATTGTTTGGAAATGTTACACACTAAAAGAGCGTACCGAAAAAGAAAAATATTTTGAAGGAAAAGGAAGATAAGCATTGACCAGAAAGATTTAAAGGCAATAGATAGAAAGAGTGAAAAAAGTGGAAAGGATTACTTTGCAGGACCAAAGTAAATTTCATGTAAATAACATGTCAGCTAGTTTCAAACACAAAAGATGATCATTTATTGTGATAAAAGAGGTATTTTACTCTTTTAAAATTTTGTTAATTTGCATTTGAAGTGTAGCTACTTAAAAATGTAAATTTTAGAGAGAAAGGTTTTAAAGTGAACTTAATTTTTTGATGAATAATGGGGATTCTCTTTTAACTTGGCTGCAAATTTCAGCACTTACTGATTGTGTACCACTCTCCTTTAATACTGCCATGACAGTCAATCTTACCTTTTCTACATGCACAGAGTATCTTTCGTAGTAAGTGCCTACTATTCACTCTTATGAAAATATTCCTCCTCTTGCCTCAATTACTTCTTGATATACCTCCCTGTAAATGTACCTTTAACAAAATGCAAAGTCAACAATAACTTACTGTATTCTTTAGAAAGAGATATGTACTTCTAATCTAAATGCCTGTAGATGTGCAGGCCCTTTTTTTAGTCAAGAAAGGTTTTTTACTCTTACGGGTAAAACATTGTACATACACAATCCCACAGTAGAAATATTTACAATATAAAAGCGAGGTTAATTATTAACACAATCTCACAAAAAGAATATTTGTAATTTCAAGTGGGGTCAACTATTTATTGTGTTGTTTTATATGCCACTGTGCTTGACATACTCTTTAAAACCAGGTTAAAACAAAATAAAACGTATGACCAAAAGAAATACAACTCATTGTATAATACATACCAGTATATGCACTATCAGATCATTCATATTTTATATGTTTAGTTGTTACATGAATTTTATTGTTTTGAGCTCTATTTTACGAAATCCCAAGCCCAATCATTTATTTCCACTAGGGCATAGTGAAAAAAAATTCTTTATTCTATCATTTCCTTTTATGAAATATTTTGTAATCATCTTTTTGTTTGTGCAATTAACTACGCAGTTGTATACAAAGAGGTATCCACCTAGTCTGTGTCTGAAATATGAAAAACATTTTACTATGGGTCTCCACTCTTTTTGTGGGGGGTACTCGTTTTTCTGATGGTTCATAATTCCAAAGGTTCGTAATTCCGAAACACAAATTTCCCATAGAAGGGGGTTTATGATTCCGAAAATGAAATAGGGTTCATAATTCCAAACATTTGATTCATTTCTCTGAAGGTTTGTTATTCCGAAGGTTCATAATTCTGAAAATTGAAATAGGGTTCGTAATTCCGAAGATGAAAAAAGGTTCATATTTCCGAAAATGAAATAGAGTTCATAACTCCGAAAATGAAAAAGGGTTGATAATTCCGAAGGTTCGTAATTCCGAAAATTCAATGGAGACCTAACATAACTTTTCAGAATTACGAACCTTTGGAAATATGAACCCTTTTTCATTTTCGGAATTAAGAACACTATTTCATTTTCGGAATTACGAACCCTATTTCATTTTCGGAATTACGAACCCCATTTCATTTTCGGAATTGTAAACCCTTTTTCATTTTCGGAATTATGAACCTTCAGAAGTACAAACCTTCGGAATTACGAACCTTCGGAAATATGAACCTTCAGAATTATGAATTTTTGGAAAAACGACATGTAACCCTTTTTGTTTAGACTGATGTTGTATAAAATTATCAGTGCTCTGTGATTTCTTATTCTATATTTAGCAATATATTTGTATATAAGTATAGTCAGATGGAATGAATAGAAAGTATGAATATTTCAGCGCTTAATGTCAGAGATCTGTTTATGTTTCAATATTCATCTTTTTTCGCTTGCTTCACGACAATTTATTATGATATCTGTTTTGCATGTATATGTATTTTTAATTCATCTATACTAGACTAATATCTTCCCAGGAATTGCTATTTTCGTATCCATGATTTATATCCATATGTGTTTGCAATTCATCTGGATTAGACCTTTATATTCCTAGGAAATATTATTTATGTCAAATGTGAAATGAATTTAGTTCGTTCTTTTTTGTGATGCATTAGATATATTGTGATTCAGTGATTTGTCTTTCATTTGAAAGTGTGAATCCTTGTAAAGAGCTTGCATCGTAGTGTCATCTATTGTTGTTTCCCTCTACCCAGGTGTTGTAACAGATTATTCTTAAATTGCACTGTGTGCTAATTGACAGAAACATAAACAAGGGGTGGAAATTTTCAAAACGCTATATAACGATGCTTTTATAGCGCATATCATTGCCATTGCGTCTCTATTCACTTTAAGAGACCTTATTTGGTATCATGTGCATTATGTGAAACAAAGTATTATCAATTATATGAATTCACTTTTCTTTGCGTATTAAAGGTATGGCAATCACCTACCACATGAAAACTGAGCTTTTGAAGAAAAAAAGATGAAGCGTTCTAGCCTGAAGTTCTAGTATGGAGAAGAACAAATTATGACATTTGCTTGTTATTCATGACAAGATATGTTTAATAGATCAAATACAGGTACTTTTCAACCTACTTTTTTAAGAATCTTGATTGACTAAAATAGTTTATATGCCAAACTGGCATATTTCCAACAGTACTATTTTCTTTGTAATTTATATAAGGTTTAATAGTTACCCTTGTATTTGTAATTTCATCGGCATCAAATTTATATGATACAAATTATGATTATGTTATCTCTTGTAATCTTATTCTCTACTATTTATGGCATTGATTTATTTGTATTTTCCTTTTGTATTTACTTGTATAGCAAATTTGATGCAGTAAATTTCATTGGCATTAAACTTAAAGTATATGATACAAATTATTTATGATATCTCTTTAAATTTTCTTGACTTTCACTATTTATGATATTGAGTTATTTGTCATGGAAATTTGCTTAGGTAGCTTAGCGAAACGTCGTGCCGCATAAGAACGTGGGAAAGACGCATGTGACAAAATTATTCAAAATCAAAGTTTTATTCTATTGAGGCAGAATCAAAATATTACAATGTAGAATTAATATTCAAAACTTTGAACACTTTTATTAAAGCAAAATGATATGAAAATTTTTATGTCTGATTCTAATTTCAGAAGCACATACAAAACTTGCAATTTTCCTCTAAGCGTCTTTCCCGCATCTTTATGCGCCATTGCATTTTGCTAAGCTACCTTATGGTATTTAATTTTATAGAGTATTTGACACAATTCAATCACATTAGCAGGTGGTCCATATTATTTACCTCTAAAGGTTATATTATCATTTATATTACATTTGGCAAGTAGATCAGTGTGTTAGCTGGGAAAGGAGAGCTGATTTTCAAGTGTAATCGATTTATGTGTTGAATATTAGGAATAAGCAAAATCATTACAAAAAGTTTCATAGAAGAAATAAATAACCTCGAAACAACTTTATATAGGCCCTTTATGAATGGTATTGGAGTCGGAATTATGAAAATTAAAATTTAATTTGGGAAGTTTGGGATGGATAGCAAGTTGCAGTGAGCAGTGGCGGATTTAGGGGGGGGCAATCCCGCCCGTGCCCCCCCCCCCCCTTTTGAGGGAAAACAATGCATTGTGCCACCCCTATTTGCGATTGTGCCCCCCCCCCCCTTTTCGAGCAGAAAACCTTTTTTTTTTTTTTTTTTTTTTTTTTTCCGCTTGTCAGAGAATTATGGAGGGGAACTGGACCCCATACCCCCCCCCCCCCCCCCCCCCCCCCCCCCCGAAGCGACTTTTGGAGGGCTGGCGAAAAAAAAAATTTTGGTCGTCGTGCTCCAAAATATGCAGCCCCAAAATAAGTGGGCGTGGCTACAGATCTAGTCTTGAACTCCTAAAGACGTCTTTAGGAGTTCTGTGCTCATATTACATATTTAATAATCGTAAAGAAACGGGTAGTTAGCAAAACTGTGATGATTCGCTATCATTGTTAATAATTCATTGGATTAATAGATTATTCAATTTCAATATTCTTTTGAAAAATATCTATCACTGTAGTTATCAAGATACTTCGAAAGCTATACATTTTAAAAATGAAAATACGAGCGCATGGAACTGATCCTAAAAGCGCAAGCACCAGGAAGGAGAGACTTCGCTGGACAGTAAAGTGGATTCCTGCCTTGAAATTTGAACAAATTTGGTAGGTTTAAAAGTAGCCCTAAGCATATACAATCTTCTTAATTACCTATTAATCATTTTGTAAATCTAGGATGTGATGTTAGATCAAATTAGGTCTATCTTTGACTTGGAGGGTTCACGTCATCCGAAGAGACTGTGCCCGCGGAGCCGAGTCCTCCAGAGCTCCAGAGGAGCCCGCGCGCTAGCGCTAGCGCTAGCGCGGCTAGCGCTTATTTCATAATCATAGCTCGTAGCGTACGTGCAGCGACCTGATGACTGCTTAGTAACGTGTGATGGGGGGGGGGGGGGGGGGGGGGGGGGACGTATAGTTATGCATTGTTTTCAGTGGAGGGGGGGGGGCGTATAGCTATGCATTGTTTTCAGTGGGTAAAAATCATTGAATTGAATTCAGTGGTTTATGCAAATTTCAAGTCGATATCGAACTTATTGTTGATCGAAGGCCGTGTCAAATCTTGTTCGACAAAATGAAAGGGTCCGATCCCATATCATAAAAGCTATGCATTGTTTTCAGTGGAGGGGGGGGGGGGCATATAGCTATGCATTGTTTTCAGTGGGGGGGACGTATAGCTATGGCCTATGCATTGTTTTCAGTGGGTAAAAAACATTGAATTGAATTCAGTGGTTTATGCAAATTTCAAGTCGATATCGAACTTGATGTTGATCGAAGGCCGTGTCAAATCTTGTTCGACAAAATGAAAGGGTCCGATCCCATAAAAGCTATGCATTGTTTTCAGTGGAGGGGGGGGGGGGGGCGTATAGCTATGCATTGTTTTCAGTGGGTAAAAAACATTGAATTGAATTCAGTGGTTTATGCAAATTTCAAGTCGATATCGAACTTGATGTTGATCGAAGGCCGTGTCAAATCTTGTTCGACAAAATGAAAGGGTCCGATCCCATAAAAGCTACACACACGTAATGAATGAATGCAAATCTTGATTTTAGAGCTGATTCATCTGAATTTCACCCTGATTTCCAAATAATGATAATATCACAAAAATAAAGGAAAATTACTCATTCTT
The DNA here is from genome assembly GCA_025618425.1 of Heliocidaris tuberculata. Classification (NCBI taxonomy): domain Eukaryota; kingdom Metazoa; phylum Echinodermata; class Echinoidea; order Camarodonta; family Echinometridae; genus Heliocidaris; species Heliocidaris tuberculata. The sequence continues at coordinate 11,288,193 of CM046839.1, forward strand.
TTTTTGCAAACCTCAATGATATTCTCATTGCTAGCTCAGTCACAGCAGAACGTATTTGCGGGATGTATAGCTTTAGGACCCGCGTAGCTTTAGGACCCCTGCCTGGCCATACTTGTCAGAGTTACTCCTGTTTCATCCCTTTTGCAGACTCATATACAAATTCCACGAAACTTTGCACAGCTTTAGTAGACATCCTGTAGACTATACTGCCTATGAAATTTCAAGGTCGCACATTCTAGAATATCTTGCTTTTGTTGCAGAGCTAGGGAGCTATTCAGAAATCAACGCAAGTGCTCACTAACTACATGTATGATCTTAACATAACCACTTATGTGAACCACTGATGTGAAATTTCACCCCGATTTCCATAGTGATAATATCAAAAAAGTAAAGGAACTTACTCATTCTGTTTAGCAAACTTAAATGATGATCTTGTGGCTCAGTCACATCAAAAGTTTAGTGCATTGCACATATTTGCGAGGTGCATAGCTTTAGACCCCTTACTATATAGTAACGATCAAAAAATAATTCTTGAATTTTACTTTTGCTGATAGTCTGGGAGCCTGTCCCAAAATAGTCACCCTCTTTTACCCATAAGATTTGACCCCTTAAAGTTGCTTAGACCATCTAAATCATTGACAAAAAAGGTTGTCAGCCCGATTGTAGCTGTCAGGTTTAGCCCCCAGAGCCCCTCCCCCCCCCCCCCAAAAAAAAAGCCCCAAAGTTGGGTCGATTTCACCCCCATCTCCATGCACCAAACTTTGTCAGTAGGAAGTAGTATGACTGGACAATACAAAACACAAAAAACTGACAAAAATTTCTGTCGGGATGGGGTGTCAGAGGGCCGCTAAATATTGGGGTAAATTTTTCCCCTTGAAGCCCAGGGACCAAATTTTGTCAGAAGGAAGAGCTATGGATGTACATTCCAAAAATATAAAAACTGACAAAATTGTCCATAGGAAAGGTGGTAGGGTCGGACCTCCTGAAATGAAAACCCCAAAGTGCCCTTTGACAATGTTTTGCCCCCCCCCCCCAAATGCTCTAATTATGTAAAGAAAAAAACATTTTCTTACCTTCTGACTGTGATAACTCACAAGTGTTCAATTCAATTCAAACTTTCATGACATCATTTTGAGTATAATAATCTTCTTGAGGTGCAATTTGGTGTTAATTTGTCTTTTGATTAATATATTATTATTAAATTGTGAAAAATATATTGCTTTCTCAAAAGAGGCCCAAAAATATTGTCAGGATTATGTAGACACACCTATTGTCTATCTGACAAGGCATAATAGAGGAGCTTGCTTGCTATCTGTGTAATTAACACATGAATAGTACATTTCAGCCTGGCAGTCATATACATGTACCACAGATACCTGAAAAGCTCTTCTACATGTATTATGCCTTGTCAAATAGGTGAAGAGGGACAATGGGCATGTTTACATAATCCTGACAATATTTTTTAGCTACTTTTGAGAAAGCAATACATTTTTCACAATTTACTAACTTATTAATCGAAATACCAATTCACACCAAATTGCACCGCAAGAAGATTATTATACTCAAAATTATGTTCTGAACGTTTGAATTGATTTGAATAAAACACTTTTGAGTTATCATAGTCAGAAATTAAAATGTTTTTCTTTACATTTAGAGCATGGGGGGGGGGGGGGGCAAAGCGTTGTCAAAGGGCACTTTGGGGGGGGTCTGACACCCCCTTCCTGATGGAATTTTGTCAGTTTTTATATTTTTGGAATGTACATCCATAGCTCTTCCTTCTGACAAAACTTGGTCCCTGGGCTTCAAGGGGAGACATTTACCCCAATTTTTAGGGGCCATCTGACACACCATCCCGATGGCAATTTTTGTCAGTTTTGTGTGTTTTGTAATGTCCAATCATACTGCTTCCTACTGACAAAGTTTGGTGCATGGGGGAGATGGGGTGAAATCGACCCAACTTTGGGGTCTTGGGGGGGGGGACGGCTCTGGGGGCTAATCCCGACAGCTACGGTCAGGCTGACAAAAAAAATTTGTCAATGACTTAGATGGTGTAAATAAGTTTAAGGGGTCAAAAATTATGGGTTAAATGGGATGACTATTTTGGGACAGGCTCCTGGCCTATTACATGTAACTTAATTATAGCCAAAGATTAAGTTAGGGGTGGCAGGGGTGTTATTTCATGATCTTCAAAGTCACATATGGTGTTGTTTAATGTATTAATAATAATATCAATATTCTCAAAACTGTAGACTGTATCAGACATTAATGAATTAAGGTTTTGACAAATTATAGATGGAAATCACAGCATTAAAAAAATTGTAAGTTTGAGATTTATATCTAACTAGACCTACATGTATGATGCTGTTGCAATGTGCATTTAGTGCAATATTGTAAGCCTTGTTTTGATTAAATATACACATCAATCGGTCCGGCCAGGTTATTTTTTTAATGAGCTGTCAGCTGTGATCGCAATCATCACTGTAATTGTAAATAATTGAGTTTGCAGAGGAAAACACTGAGTAAGCAAGCCATTATTTTTTGTGAGGCTTTTATTTTCACAAATTGTACTGTCACAAATCAGACAACAAAAATGAGCTTGCATTGCATGTGCGAATCTATGTTGTAATTATAACTAGCCTGTATTGATTATCGTGAAAACAACTAACAACTCGCAAAAATGTCCGTGTCTATCATCCAGAAAAATATTTTCATTTCATTTCTTTTCCAAATCTGGACCATGTGCGAAATTCCCAAAGTTTTGTCGTTTACAAGACTTTGAATGCAACATTGACTTCAATCATCATCACTGGAAATCATTTGTGTACTTCTCTTTCTTTTCAGAGTGTATTCATAATGGCAGGATCAGGAGAGAAAGAGACTTCTGAGCAGTTCTTTAAGAGATTCAATAGCCAGGTGATCCATGGATTCGTCTCCCTTTCTATGTCTCTAGGAATTCAGTCAGGTCTCTTTGATGCCCTGATTAAGCTGAAGGATGAGGAGAGGACTGCAAAGGAGATTGCTGATACAGCTGGCCTGAAGGAAAGGTAGTTCTTAGATTCTGCGAAGTTCAAAGTATTTTGTTAGTGACGATGTCAGATATTTAAAGAGAAGGTTGAGTTCTGGGAAAGATGAAAAATAATTTGTAAGCTTTCTCATTCCATTTTATGTCAGTTGGGAAGAACATCATAGTAGAAATGTATCCTGAAAAGGATTGCTCTTCAAATACTGTCATATTCGAAATATGACGAGAAATAGCTGAAGTAGCTGAAATCATGCCACATGAGTGTGCAGTCCCTGTCCACATTTCTATATGCAGTGCATGTGCTTTTCAGCTAGATTTTGTCAATTTCTTATCATTTTGATGATTTCAAAACCTCACAGTGTACATCCATTCTTATGTAGACATGATCAACCTTTCCCTACTGCTTTTAAACAGTTTCTTTCACAATGTAATTGCATGACCAGAACTCAACTTTATCTTTAAAGTGTACCAATCACCTAAAAAATAATTTGTGTACAGCTAGAATGTTTTAAATCAACCTCGAAATAGTTTACCTGGCCTCCTATGGGTTAACGGTAAAGGAGTATGAAGAAATTGAAGGAAAACATAAAACCCCCTCGCGCGGAACCCAACTCCCAGTTCGGTTCCACGCGGGCCCTTATTCTATGAAAGCACGTATGGGTGCGTCGACTAGTCTCCTTTACAAGTCGCTGTATTTTTATTTGGAGTGCATTTCAACTTGCAATATCTCTATGGAATCACATTTTGAAGCTCATAATTTGAAAATAGTATATTGACATAGAACCCCTAACATACAGAACAAAATATTTTTTTGTGATTGGTACACATTAAGTATGACTGACTCAAAAATCTTTAACAAAATTATGACTAAACTTTAAAAATAGATTTTGAAAATAACTGTAAAGATATCCATATGAGAATCAAGTGACCCCACCAAATTTCCATCTACTGTAATAGACCCGCTGACCCATATTGTACCTATTTTAAGAATCCGTAACCTTTTGATAATTCATCGATTTTACAATCACCTCCATTGATGAAATTCCTAAAAACCCAGTGAATTCTAAATATGTCCTTTCAAAATATGTCTTAAAACGCTCATTGTAAGATTACCAAGTATAGATTACCTTTTCTCCATTTCAGGTATGTGAAGGAATGGCTTGGAGTCATGATTGCTGCTGACATTGTCGACATCAACCCGGAGACAGAGAAATACAGTCTTCCTCCTCATCGTATACCTTACTTCCAGACTGGTTCGGATGTCAGCGATTTAGCAGTCTTACTTACAGCATTACCCATGTTTGGTGGGGTCTACAAAAAGATGTTGGAGTGCTTAAAGAAAGATGGCCCTCAGGGTAAATATGAACTTCTTACTGATTATTGAGTAAACCTGTGCTTCTCGCAACCTAAGACAGTAAATCCGAACACATCAATTCCGTCGTTCATCACACATGCTATTCTCCATAACCTTTTGCTACCCAGCATTATTGATAATTCATGACTCTGGGTTCTAGAAGATGCTATTTTATTGACAAATTTCTGCAAAGAACACTGGGTCAGTATCAAAAGCATAGGCCTATCGATAACAAACTTACAATTAGAGAACATTTTGTCTGTCAATTATTGAAGTATGATTCTTCTAAACACATCAGCCAATGAAATTATTGAAATGATTTACCATTACGTTTGAATTTCATTTTTTTTGAAAAATTTAGTTTTAGAAGGTTTTATTACACTTCCAGTCTTGCAGACGTCCTGGATACTGGTCAGAATGTTCGTGAGACCAAAGGCTTCATAGACCTTAGTTCTTGGACTTGGTCTCGTGTGTCATGGTTCATTTGGGCCCCTTTCAAAAATTAGGATGATATTCCTTGTTTTGCTCTTCACAGGACTGTCATACTCGGAATACACAGATTTCCATACCATGATGTCCAGTCTTAGCGGCAGATGGGTTCTCAATCACCTGGTCCAAGACTTCATTCCGTCCATGCCCCAAATAGAGGAACGAATGAGTAAGTCACACTAATTTTAATCACCAAGTCTTCCCATACAATGATGATGATTACAATTTTTTTAGTTGTATGTATGGTACTGACACTCGTCTTTATAGCTGTTATGGTATTTGGTTCATAATTTATGAAATACACGCTATTTCTAGAGGAACTACCAATTAATTGACAGAAAATATATCACAACATAAAATTTGACTGATAATTTACATCTTGGGACTTGTGTAATGTGATAATTCAGTGGATATATATATGTATATATAGTATTTGTGCAAGGCCTTTTTTGATTTCTTAAACAGCGAGAATAAATCAAAGATTCAGGTAAAACATATTTTGTCGTAAAGATTTCATTTCCAATACCACATGCTCTGCTTGTTAGAAAAATGGATGCGCAAAGATTGGCGACAGTATGGTTATATAATAGATAAAGGATTTAATGCGATTTTTGTCTTGCCTGCGTAGCAGAGCAAGGCTATATGCGTCACTATTTCGGAGGCGGCGACATCCTCAACAATTATGCTGTTATCACAATAATTTTGTATGAATATGAGGTAGAATCACCAAATTCATACCACAGGTACATCTCTTAAAAGCACAGGTCAAATTTGCAAATTAATCGAATCTGACCAAGGTCAAAGGTCACAATGTCAATGAACTTTTTGCAAAAGGCACTCTAATCACAATAACTTGCTATGGATTTGAGGTAGAATCACCAAATTCATACCTCAGGTACATCTGTCAAAGGCACAAGTCAAGTTCGAAAATGAGTCAAATCTGACCACGGTCAAAGGTCAGAAGGTTAATGGACTTTCTACAAAAAGTGTTGTAATCATAGTGACTTTCTATAAATTTGAGGTAGAATCACCAAATTCATACGGCAGGTACATCTTTTAAAGGTGCAAGCTGAGTTTTAAAAAAATAAAGCTGCCAGACCAAAGTTCACATTCTCATTCGCTTAGCGAGATGCAGGCGAGACAATGCTTGGCATTTGCCTTGTTTAATCAAGATATTTAAAGATGCTCCAGGATAGAAAGACACTTTTTAAAAGAGTTGTATTTTTTAATCATGTATTTCTTGTATTTTTTCAGTGTTTTTGTTGAAAATAGTCTTTTTTTACTGCCTGCTGTTACTTCAAGTTTGAATTATTTCATTGTCTTTTTTGAAAAAAATACATATTTTTTCACCCTCCGCAGTTACTCCAAGTCTGAATTATAAAAATATAGGGCTCAAACACATCTAATGTATTTAAGCATTATGTTCTATGTGGAACAAAAGGACATGTATTGGTGAATGGTAAATTTTTTTTTGGGGGGGGGGATGTCGACAGTTTGAAAATTTCTTATACTTTGCATGATTTCTCAATCTTTTTTTGTCATCCAGAGTCTGGTGTCCGAATACTGGATCTTGGTTGTGGAAGAGGTTTATCTACACTGGTACTTGCGGAGAACTTTCCAAACAGCACCGTCGTTGGACTGGACTTCTCGGAAGAGGCCATCAACTTTGGGAAGGAACGAGCCAAGGAAAAGAACCTTACCAATGTAGAATTTGTCTGTGAGGATGCAGCATGTGTACCCGACGATTGGAACAATACGATTGACTACATCTATACATTTGACGTCATCCATGATCTGGCACATGCGGACAAGGTTCTGTCATCTATGAATCGTGTCCTCAAACCCGGTGGCATCTTTTCCATTATAGATCCTGATTGCAGGACGAAACACTCCGACAATGCTTCTAATGAGTACTGTTCTAGGTTGTATACCATGAGTTTATTCCATTGCCTACCTATCTCACTATTCTTTGAGGGTAGCATAGGGTTGGGCACATGTTGGGGGCGAGAGAAAGCCACACAGTTTCTCAAGGATGCTGGGTTTCGAGTTGATTCTATCACCAAACCTATCGGCAGTAACCAAGCACATTACATGTGTACTAAATTATAGTGAAGCAGCGGCTGAGATAAAGAAGTGGAAAATGCTTCATTGTGAATAAAGCAATTTTGTTTTTGGAGCTATTTTGCCTGAAAAAATTATCTTTACCTTCCTAATGGGCTTCATCTTGAATGAAGAAATTTTATCATTTATTCTTTAAAAAATACTATCTTTGTTTCTTTTCTATTTTTTAAAATAAAGAAATTCTAATCATGTATCAGTAACATGTAAGCCTTAATCTTTGCCCATATTTACACCTACAGTACATACAATTTTGCACAAATATACTTGTACATGCTGATGAAAAGAATTACCTCCAGTGTATATAACACATGTATGTCCTGCCATAAAATGTTAATTCAGTTTATTTTTTCAAGCAAACTTTTATGCCTTGTGTGTGAATATTACATATATTGTACTTTTTCCACTGGTGATGATGTGAGAGACATTGTGTTTTTAGGTTAATCAGAAGCATGGAAGAATAGAAGGGTCAAGTGGTTAATGGTAATTCAATTCAATTTTGGTTCATTAAGGTAGTCCAAAGACTAAGATGCAATGTTTACATAAAATGGGCATTAGAAACAGAATATTGATAAACAATTCAAATTTTTATAAAATTACGTACTTCAAACTGTATTCATATTCCAATGAAATGATTATGATAAAGTTTGCATCAGGAAGCAAAAGGAATGAATAAGATAATTTTTCAAATCCACTTTTAATACATAATATATCTAAATAAAATGTTTACTGGAATATTCTGTTTTAAAACTGCATTGATACAGGGTTAATGTAAAATATCAAGTTACGTTGAATGAATTATTTCAAAAAGCAATATGAATGTAATATAATACGCAAAGACTCTTCTATTTGAAGATCTATTTAATGTGTGATGAAGTACATGTATGTCTTTGAGAGTCAAGATGTGACTGAGATATTAACAAGTAAATCTTGTACTTTTACTGTCAAAATCATGTTAGGTTACTTGAGCATTCGCTAAAGGTCATTGACAGGCATTTGAATGTGGGTGGTTTCATATTATAAATGCAGTTGAATTCATCTAGTTTTAGTGGGCAATCCAACATTGCTAACAAGTTGACTTTGATGGAAACAAAAATCAGAGAAACAGAATGGGAAAAAGTATGAACACAGTCTGACAAACAATTAGAAAATAATTTTTTTTTCCGAATTGTAATTTCTATACATATGGGAATCTCAAATTGGTGAATAAGTCATTTGACTGTGACATATATAGGGATAACTCCTTTATGTACACTAAAATATGGTTAATTTCCTGTTTCCTCCCAAGTGCCATTTCCCTTGAGGCATTACTCAAAATAGATTATGGATAGAATATTGATAAAGGTACTATAAAAAAAAAAATGATTCTACCTAATCCATACATTTTGAAAAATTAATTTTGTGGTCATTTTGTGTCCTGAAACAAATGAGAGTTGTCCACCACATCATTCTTACAATACCCATTTAGCCAATTTGAAGTTCCCACATGTATAGTGATTAAAACTTTCACAAATTTCACATCTTTCTTACTGTTTGTCCAGATTCATTCAAACTTTTACCTGTGAGCTACTTTGATATTTTGCTTTCCTTCAGAGCAACTTGCTATGAAGGTTGGATTTCCCTTTTAATAATACAGGCCCATAGATGTACTCGTCATCATCATCATCATCACTGACAGCCACAGCGGAGCTGTAGACTTCACTCTGCAGCGTCACTTGCCCATTTCTCAGTCATGATCAAACTCACCATATCAAGGACCTTGGGACCATGAAAATTACCTTCTTATATCAGGGTCAAAAAACAAAAGAACATAAATACCTGGGACCAGCAAAATTACCTTGTTACATCAGGAATCTTGTTATACTGGAGCTCTTTATAACGATTTTCCACTGTATCTTTTATATCAAGGTTGAGGTTACCTGCAAAAATTTTCATGAACTTGTGAAAGCTGTAACCTTTCTTTGGACAGGGCAGCATCCATCAGATGTTAGATGTACCAATGCTTCTATTTGTTATTCTGGGGTCAATCTAAATCAAAAGGTGCAATTATCATAATTGTGGTCCGTACTTTTTCTGACCTGCCTTTTGCTTCCAATAAACTATAAGCATTTCTGACAATATCCTTGTTTAATGGATCATCAATCCAAGTAGAATAAGTATTAAAGGGGAAAGTTCATCCTGGTATTAAGTTGATTTGAATTTTAAAAAAAAATAAAAAAAAAAAAGAAAAAAAAAAAAAAAAAAAAAGAAAAATGAGAGAAACAGATAAGTTTGAGCAAAATCCGATAAGAAATAAGAATCAAACACAAATTGGTAACTCCATGATGTACATGTATCTTGCAAGCTCCTCTTCCATTTGCTCAGTACAGACAATTTCACAAATTTTAATTTTCATAGTTTGTGATGAAGGAATCTACAGAAGAGTAATGATTAGATATAAGGTACATATATGTTTGCATATTTTCTTTAGAGAAAATGGAAGTTCATGATTTTTTTTCTGGTAAAGGGCAAATGGGAGAGGAGCTCGCAAGATACGTCACGGAGTTGGCAATTTGTATTTGATTGATTACAGTTTCAAAAATTCATAACTTTCTTGTTTCTTATCATATTTTGCTCAAAATCTTCACTGATCTGTTTCTATAATTGTCTCGCTTCTTTTAAAACCAACTTGTTATTAGGGCGGACTTTCCCTTTAAAGTTGGCAACTTACACGTAGTTAATTTTTTTACTTGGTGCATAGCAGACCAAAGCAAAAATGATTAAATCCAAAGAAAATATTCAGGGAAACCCATGAGAGGACACCATGGCAATGTTTGAAAGTTTAATATAAGCAAGGAATTGTATGAGATTCCACATACATGTAGCTTGAATATATGATATATCTTTAAGTCAGAAACTTACACAGAAGCTGTTGTGTGTCACTCTATGGTGATTTTTTTTTCTTACTTTGTCAATCTAAGAAGTAAGGAAAAGTGTAGGTCAACCTTTAAAGGAGAATTCACCCCAGAATATAAATGTAAGTATGTTCAAAGTAGTAATATATTCTTATCATTGGCCCGTATCACTTTAGAAATAAAATATCAGAAAAGGGTATCGAGACATTCTAGCACACGGTATCATCTGCTAACACTTTACATGGGAGGATGCCGTTTTCTTGATGATGTGGAGTTGTACATGAACCATTGGAAACCGTTCCGGTCAGGGAGATATTTTTAATCCTAGAGCTAAATTGCTTCTCTTCATTACAAAAAAATCCCCATATATGATGGAAATATATAACAGGTGTTTACATATATTCTAAAATTTGAAATTTATAGATTTCTTTTTAAAGTCTCTGGTTTTGCTAAAAGAAATCTATTTCTCGGGCTTGCCTGGCAGAGCAGAACATAATTTATACAACGCGCATTCTGACTATTGAAGTCCGTTATCTCAAAGCAGGTGAATGCATAGTTTGTCACTATTGACGCTCGGGAAAGTTCTCCATAAATTTGAATTAATTTGTTCCATTGCGTACGTCATAGTATCAAGAAAATAGATTTCTATATAGTAAAATAGTAATTTTCAAAGAAATATAAAACACACTTTCGTTTTTAGAATATATGTATATGTCTGTTAAATATTTTAAATCTCAAGTGGGATTTTGTATCAAGAAGGAAGACAATTTTGCATTCGGATTAAAAATATCTTCATGTACACATCAAGGAAATGGCAGCCCCCAGGTACCGCTAGCAGACGATAAATTTTGCTGAGAAAATCTTGATTTATACCCATCTCGTACATTTTAATACGAAACTACGTGGGACAACCAGAAGGATTACATCTTTGAATATATATAAGGACATATTATGAGGTTAATTCCCCTTTAAGTTTACCGAATGGGTAATGGTTGAAAAGAGCTAGATAAATACAGCGTTTTTAGACAAAAAGAGAAAGGAGTGAAGCACGGGAGAAAGGAAAGGAATTGTAAAATATCATTTTTTTATTAGATGAATGATGATACATGTACATGATATCAGAGGAGTTTTATTTCTTTCAACCACAATTTTTTTTTAGATGAGACTTTTTCAAAGTGACTCAATGTTTCTCCACCAACAATATTTTTTAGTTTTGTGGAAAATATTTCTCTCTCTCTCTCTTTCTCTGTCTTCTCTTTCTCTTTCTCTCTCTTTCTCTCTCTCTCTCTTCTCTCTCTCTCTCTCTTCTCTCTATCTATCTCCCTCACCCTCACTCTATCTTTCTTCCTCTCATCTCTTTTACACACCCTCCCTTTCTCTCCCCCTTTTTCTCTCTCTCTCTCTTTCTCCCTCCCTCTCTTCCTCAGTTTATTATATATCACTTTTTTTCTCTCCTATATAGATGTGTCCATTACATTTTCTTCATCTGTGTATTTCTTTTTCTGAAGTCTTCAAACCCTTATATTTTTCCTGAAAGCTGTAGTGAAAGTTTTTATAGCATGACTTGAATGTTTAGAGTCATTTCCGCAAGATCTCATATTATACAAAAGACAAAATTTCCACAAGTATGTATTCTTGAGCCTGGCACACTTTGCGGTAATTTCAGACGTAATTCGATCTTTTGAGAAAATAATACGACCACAATTTGCACTGCACTGAAGTCCGGTACAGACGTTTTCATGATACCACAAGATATATACACTCTTAAAATAGTTGGGCAAAAAAATGCCCAACTTTTAACCAACACTGGGCAACATACTGTCCACACAACTATTGGTTAAAATCTGCCCAACTGATGTTGGTTTGTTACACAAATTGGTTGATTCATCATGAGATTTGGGCAAGAGTTACACAACGTTGGGCCATATTTAACCAACCTTCAGTTGCCCAACTAAATTTACCCAACCTTTTAAGAGTGTAGAATGGTATAATTTCGAGACACATAATCAGTTTCATTATCAGTGGTCCAAACATTAAAGCAATTACATGTATAAACGGAATGGTTAATCTGACTACTGTATCGCAGAAGCTCTCTTCATAATTTTATGGGAGAAAAGATGCCTATTGTATATGCTTCAGCTCTTCTTTCTCATTCCTATAGTATTCTATCAAATCACAGACTACACTGTAAAAAAAATGCGACATGTGACATGTTTATTTCTGTGACAGATTTAAAACACTGCGACGTGTTTATATATTGTACGGGTTTAAGAGCTAAACACATGTGTTTAAGAGCTAAACACATGTGCCTATTTTTTCATCTTTCAGCACGCCTTAGGTGTTTACTAGATAAACATGTTTACCTTTTAAATGGTTCTAATATATAGGCTAAACACCAAATGTTTACACCTTAATCATTTAGTGTTTACACCTGTTTAAATACTAAACAGTGTGTGTGATTATGGTGTAAACACCACGTGTTTATATATTGTAGCTAAGTTAAGAGCTAAACACATTCTGTGTTTATTTTCATCACACCAAGGTGTTTATTAGATAAACATGCTTACCTTTTAAATGGTTCTAATGTATAGGCTAAACGCCAAATGTTTACACCATAATCACACACACTGTTTAGTATTTAAACAGCTGTAAACACCAAATGATTATGGTGTAAACATTTGGTGTTTAGCCTATACATTAGAACCATTTAAAAGGTAAACATGTTCATCTAGTAAACACCTAAGGCGTGCTGAAAGATGAAAAAATAGGCACATGTGTTTAGCTCTTAAACACATGGGTTTAGCTCTTAAACCCGTACAATATATAAACACGTCGCAGTGTTTTAAATCTGTCACAGAAAAGTGTTTAGAAACTAAGCAAATTTTTTACAGTGTAAATGTATAATTATTTTATCCATTCTGCATTTTAGCTGTAAGTCTTTTCACCTCGCCTTCTCGTAACAACTTCCCCATACATTTTTATGTGTAAGTATATTGTGTGAGCGTGCAACCATATTCTATTCTGTTGGTGCCCTTTTTATTTCTATATTTTCTGTCACTCTTCTTTCCATTTTCCTCCTCATCCTTTTACCTTTTCATCATCTTCTTCCTATATCTTCGCATTGTTCTTATATTTTCCACTCCTTGCTGTTTCGGCATCTTTTTTTAAAGCGTTCTTTACCTCTTCTTCCTCTTTTCCCCTTCGCTTTTCATTTCTTTTTCCACTTTTTTCCCTTTTTCTTTTCCTCGTCCTTATCTTAACCTCATTTATTACAATCAACATATCACCGCGTATATTCAATACGATACTTGCATGCTCTATATATGCATTATTAATTCGGTACATAATGATTATGCCTTGACCATTCGCTTTTGGAACTATTAATAACGCTTTATGAGGTTAGTGTGAAACTGAAACATAGCCTAACTGCAGTTAAATGCTTTACACACTTCAGAAGTGATGATAGATTTGCATACAAGAGATTATAACTTATCATTTATTCATATCATTCACATGACTATGGCATTTTAATGGGGTGAGCGGGGAGGTTAAAAATCATGATTATTGAGACAAGGCTTTATGGTGTGCAGCTGGTATGTATAGGGAACCCATTGGAAACGTTCGATTACACAAAATTTTGCCAACATATCACGGCATCAGTGGTGTAAAATTAACCTTTAACCTTTTGAATCCGCGTGAGGTTAGCAATCTCTTCAATTCAATAAAATGAAATATAATATCTATTTATAAAAAGCAGTTATTTTCAGCCTTTGCGTGACGTTCAAGTGTTTTTATACAATTTTACGTCATAATATACAAAGTAAGAGATGAAAATATAAATTCATGAGTATAGGCCTATACATGTCATTTAAAATATGATATATTGTAATCCTATACACAATGTACATTATCTGTGGGTTATTGACATCTAAAGGGGAAATATTTCTCAAGCGAATATAAACAACTTGATACAAAATTAAATTTCAAAAAGTGAAAGACTTTTATCAGGCGAAAGAAGAAAGAAATAATTTTGCATCGCGATTTCAAAAAAAAAAAGCGAAAGACGGGGACTTCATGCAATATACCCCATACTTTACCCTTGTATATTATTTATTTTTATGTCATAAAGCTTTAAAATTACGAAATAGTTTAATGATCTTACAAAAATATTACTAGTCAAAACTCATTCATGTTCCCTCCCCAGTCTTCAGATTCGTACTGTGTTAAATATCGTTTTTGCTAATTTCAATTTCATATCAAAAAAAAAATTTTTTTTTGAATGAATCTAGAATAATAATGTAAAGACGTAGTCAAGTGGTTAAACACTTGGCACTATGCAAGACAACATTAATCTACATTGATTTTGCCGCTCTCGACCCAGGACCCTCTTGCATAAAAAGTTGCGATTAAACGCAACTCAAAAAATTAAACGCAACTCGATTTTCAACCAATCAGGATCGCGTATTTGGGACTTGCGTTAAATTTTTTGAGTTGCGTTTAATCGCAACTTTTTATGCAAGAGGGCCCAGGTGTAGTAAGTTGGTACCTATATATTAGGATATATTTCTTGAAATGTATACTGCGCGCTAATAACGGATGCCGGATCTGCACCCAAGGAAATAACTTTCAAATCACTTTGTATATTGGCGCATGATATAGAGATATTATGCGCGATACAAAACCGAATAGTTTTTTTTTTGTTTTTTTGTTTTTTGTTTTGTTGTTGTTTTTTTTTTTTTTTGGGGGGGGGGGGTTCAGCTATAGTCTATTATAGTGAATGTTAATTTGGTGAGTTAAGGAAAAGGAGTGAACTTGATATGAGATCATTCAGGTAGTACAAGAAGTTGGATCATGAAAAACAATGCATAATAAGTCTTGCAATATTTCAATATGAGAGAACGCAAAAATGAAAAGAAAACATATAATAGAGAGTTTTAGCCCAATGTAATGAAAAAGTAAACAAATATGACAAAGGGAAATGCAAATTTATCGTATTACTCAACTTTATAACTAAATAATAGTGATACTTTAAAGATTGCACCAGCATTTTTGCAAGCAAAACCGTAGCTAGTGACAAGCAAAATTATATTGCCGACAAGCAAAACATAATCAAAATAAGAAAATATATCTGTTGGTCCTCCATCATTTGCCCATCCCCTCTGCTGTAACGTCATTTACTACCCGATTTTCAACCATAGATATTTTATCTTGCTGACAACAATAAAATAAATACCGAGTTAGCAACTAATTTGAGAAAATCGGTTACTTTCCGTCAAGCAAATCACAATTCAACTTAACATTACTTAAGATATGAGGACATGGTGAGAATTCGTTTACCTATGAAATCAGTTTGGCTTTAAATATAACGCAGAAATGTATTCCATTTTGACTGTATTATACAGGGCAGACTATATCGTGCAGTAAAACCTCGTTATAAAGAACACTGTTATAACAAACTCTCATTATAAGAAGGTGTAATTTTGTCTGTCCCACTTATTTGTATTTTTTCGCCCTGATATAGGTTTTGATATAAAGAGGTAAGTTCCTTGGTCCCAAGGAGTTTGTTATAACGAGGTTCCACTGTATACGCAAAGAGGAGTGGCCAAACCATCGCCACTCACTTTCACTACAAAACCATGAAGGGGAAAATCCCGGAATACTATAAAGCGACTAATATCTGTTTTCTTGCTGATTAAGAAAACAGACATTCATATATTGACATCATCGAGATTCGTTGTGGTTATTGCATTGCCGAAACTAACCGGGAGCTGTGATGACGTCACATTAATCTTATCACTTAACGCGTATTTCTGTCGTTTTACTTACAAGGAAATCAATATTTTTCATTAAAAAAAAAAATGTATTCTACCGTTCGCATATAGCCTTTGCCTATATCATGTTTCGTAAACTCATAATGATTGTAAGCTCGTTTCAAAGTAAGAAAACTTAATTATCAGGTTTTGATCACGTAAACAACGAGTGAATTATTTAGACTATGTAGTCGTGTAGGGTTTTCCCCGAAAGTTTTCCCGCTGGTTATTCGAACTTTCTATAGCTGACTTGTAAGATACTTAGTAGAAGCTAAATATTATTTTAAAGAGTCTAGCATTGTAACCACATAACACAACAGACCAATACACCTGCTCATATTGAATTTCACTAAATATAATTAAGTCTTAACCATGGTAATAATTTTTTTTTTTTTTTTTTTTTTTTTTGGACACACACTTTTACCTAGGATACTAATGAAACAATTATCTGTGTATGGGGTTTGATATCCTTATCTTGGGGATTCTATAACAGACCTTTTAAAACTCTGTCCGAAGAACTGATAGGTTAGTCTGCAGGCACAAGCCCCTTGTGAGTCGTATGGTGTGACAGAGTGTCTGATCTGTAAGACTAACATGCACAAATCGATAAGTCAATGTTATGAACTAAAATCGCTTTAACAAAGAGACGAAGAATGGTGAGGAGAACTGAATGAAAAGTGTACAACCAATTTTGAAAAAGTGATTTTCAAGTGATTTTTTTGTTTATAGTATAATTGAATGTGCACTTAAACAAGGGTGGAGATGGATGGAAAGAGTATATCGCAGGTCTGGAGGTTAGAGCCAAGATAACACTAAGGTATGCACAGAAACACATCAACAGTATCATGAGATAGCCGTGGGACATTAATAACCATCATTACTCTTATACATAACAAAGCACGTGAAAGATTATCTACAGATGGGCCTTATCCATAATCATTATAGAAGACAAAAGAGTGAATCGATCAGAAAGTTGATCAACAGTCAAAGATGAATAAAAAGCAGAAGTAGCTTAATTATATTTGAGTAATAAAAATTCATAACCGATCAGCGATCATTACTACAGATAATTTGACATGGTGAAGGGCCAATGGAAACGTATATGTGAGTAATGATACACCTAAGCAGTGGCAAAGCTACACCGGGGCACATTACCCCCACCTCCATCCACAATCAAATGGCGAAATGGGGGTGGGGGTGGGATAGGCATCATGAAAAAAGTATGACTCCCTAGCTCCCATGCACACACTACACCTCACTCGGTGGCCTATAGTTCTATCGAATTTTTCCATCTAGTAAATCTGGTGCCCCCCCCCCACCACCATCCCCATGACACAAGTGCCCATTCGATGTGCGACCCACGATACACCACTGCACTATGCTCCTTTTTTTCCACTGATTTTTCATTTACTTTATAAATTGTATTATCTCTATTATCATGGTTATTTTTAAATTAAACGCAAGGCCTAAATACGCTATCCTGATTGGTTAGAAATCAAGTTAAGTTTAATTTTTTTAGTTGCGTTTAATCGAAACTCATTATGCAAGAGGTCCCAGATCTATAATGCGCGGTTGTTTGGCAACCAAGAGGAAAATTTTCAGTAAATAACCGCAGGCTTTGTTTTGGCCTAATTCTTGACCCGTTTTAAGCACAATATTTGCTTTCCAGGGAAATCTTCAGTGACAGACTGAAAATGGCACATTTTCTATAGAAATTATTTTTCGCCTATAATGTCCCCTTACCATTACTGAATTCTGAACTGAATCGCCCAGAAAAGCCACGTTTGCCTCATCGTTTAAACGAAATCAAGAAATGTTGGCTCGAACATGATAGAATGTTCCTTAATGTTTCCAAAACCTCAAAATGCCTTGTTTCCAAAACCTCAAAATGCCTTGTTTCCAAGCATTGTATCAGTATCACATTCCTTTTGGAGGGGAAGTAAGTTGGGTAAAACCATCTGCACATGGCGGATGTGAGTGCTGTTAAGAATCATACTTTTTCCGCAGATCATTAAACACCAAACAAGGTCTTGGTTTTGAGTTCTAGACCGGTACATTTTAAGGGACAAAAATAGATATGTAAAAGCCACGAGAGTTTTTGTTTAGGTTTGTCTTGTTGTAAACGGAGCTGTATAGGTTAAAGGAATGAATTCCTTGAATGCATGCTGTGAGCGCCGAAATCGGTATAGCCTAGCTAGAGCCGGGGTAATAATATTGGAGCGCCTTGAGCACCATTCATGGTGGATATGAGCGCTATATTAATATCCAATATTATTATTATTATCATTATCATTATTATTATTATTATTATTATTATCATTATTATTATTATTATCATTATTATTATTATCATGATTATCATTATTATTATTATTATTATTATCATATTATTATCATTATTATTATCATTATTATCATTATTATTATTATTATTATTATCATTATTATTAATATTATCATTATCATTATTATTATTATTATTATTATTATCATTATTATTATTATTATCATTATCACTATCATTATTATTATTATTATTATTATTATCATTATTATTATTACCATGATTATTATTATTTATTATTATCATCATTATTATTATTATTATTATTATTATTATTATTATTATTATTACTATTATTATTATTATCATTATTATTATTATCATTATTATTATTATTATTTTATTTTTATTTTTTATTATTATATTTTTAAAATATTATTAAAGCTAATACAACATTTGGGAATCCATTGAAAGAAAAGCTGGATCTGCGGGCGACGGAATCTGTGTGGTAGAGGTGCCGAAACCCACCCAGGGGCGTTCCTAGAGAAGGAGGGGGCTGTTGGTGTGACATCCTCCTATTGCCGACAATGTTTTTGTTGTTGACATTTTCGAAACTTGATGACTTTCTTTCTTTTTTTCTTTGGCCTATTGGAAAGTATTTTGGAATCTCTGTCGGCAATTTTGAGAATCGGACTACCGATTTTTACCCCTGTCGGCAAGTTTAATTTTTCTTTATCCATGCATTAATTGTACTGTGTTTTTATACCAGCATCATCATTCTTTCATATAGAGGAGGGCATATTCGAGCGGGAGGGAGGAGCATGTGCCATTTAGGAGGGGAGGTGGTGGTCATTTTTTCGTCTTCTTTTGCTGTTATGATAACACTGGTATTATCATTAAACAATATTAGAGGTAACTAATCTGCCTGATCATTAAAGAAGCTTGTGAATTGGTATAGGTTATTAAGCATATATAGCCTATAGCCCTATATATAGAGACCTATTAATTTCTTTTGGTATCTAATGGAAAATGAATTAAGAAGCCGATCTATGACACAATCTGTAATCGCCATTTGTCTAACGGTTCTAACCACATCCTTTGATACACATCCCTGGAAATATTGAGAAATAAATCATTGGAAGATGTGATGTATTAGTTTGTTCAGGATTCTAAAATAGGACATATTCTGATACCAGGATTTCCGAACAATCTACAATCTACCGGGGCAAATAATGACGCAGAAATTTCTATTTCGGAAAACAAAAGGAGACGGGAGAGAGAGAGAGAGAGAGAGGGAGAGAGAGAGGGGGAGTGGGGGAGGGGAGAGGGAGAAAGTGAAAGAGGAAAGGGGAAAGAGATGGGGAAAGGAGGGCTATATAGGGCATGAGACGTGGAAAGGGAAGAGGAGGGTCGAGAAAGAGAGAGAGATAGAGAGAGACAGGGACGGACAGACATACAGGCAGAGAGAGAGATATAGACAGACAGACTGACTGACGATATATATAGAGAGAGTGAACTAGAAATAAAGAGAAAATAGGACAGTATAACTTTATTTATTTTAAAAAAAAAGCGTGTCTGTAAAACCGAAAGGAAGTATCGATTTGAAAGATGACGTATACTTGATTTATAAATTAGCCTCACACAATAATTTTTGTTTAAAAAGTATATAAATGTATTAGGGTAAGGAAACATGCGGTTAACAGGCGGTGATCGTCATTTTGATTCTTCCTGAAATGCAAAGTAACCTTCATAAAAAGAACTTTTACCCTACTTTCCATGCAGTTTATAATATGGATACTGACCAATCGGAAAGACTTTATTTTCTTTGTCATGCTTTTGTGGACTTTTTTTCTCCTATATTTTAATCTAATTTGACGCGATGTGATTCCAAATGCCGTAATTCTCATGTGATTAAGAAAAATTTAAATAATGCATCCTGAGGGCACACTGCATGCAAACAGGAAGATTTTCTATAGGGCAAAGATTATAGACACGCCTAAACATAAAACCGACTCATTTTTTTTATATTCGAATATGCATATTAAAATAAAAGATTCAGTTTTGTGTTAATTGCCACAATATATGTAATCATTAAATTAGTGGAGGAATGTTTGTCCGACAGGGAGATCAATAATTCATGAACGTCAGAACATTATTTCGCAGTGACTATAGTTCTTCGTTCTTTCTGTTATATCTCATAAAGTGCATTCTCGGACAAATTCGCATATTTTGTATTAAAAATAGTCTTTAAGGGTAGGTATCACAAGCAGGGGCGTCGATCCGTTTTTCAGATGGGGGGGGGGGGGGGGTGGGGCAAGACAGCCTAACGCAGCGTTTTTCAACCGGGGTGCCGCGAGAGAAATTTAGTTATGAAAAATATATTTTTGAATAACTTTTAACCAAGGAATAAAATTATGTCAGCTATATAGGTGAGGAAACTATTAGAAGGTAAGTTATTCCTAAAATAGCAATTAAAACCCAACAAATTATAAACATCTTCTCAAATATTTTCTGCTCAGCCGCCATGCGACCTCACAAAGTGATAATTTGGCTACTCTGTATAGGTGACTGTATGAAGCCAAACTTTCAAAATAAAGAGAAAGGGAAACTGGGTTTACGTAACGTATCACCTCATTATGTAAAGCCCAGATAGAGAAAACTTGAAAGCTGTTCGCAATCAATAATGAAATTGAGATCAGTCTGAAAAATCCTCAAACATGCATACAAATCAATTATTCATGTATTACAAATAACTAAATAATGCATCTGCCCTAAAACTGAAATTCAAAAGAAAATTTGGAGAAAAAAATTATTCACTCGCTTTACTCGTTCGCAAATAAGTATAAATTTATGATCTGGGATCCCGTTGTTACTACTTTTGCAATTAATATTTATCCAAATTAATAATTTCAGCATGAATTAAGAAGAAATGCAAAAGAAATGTCCGTCGCCCTATATAACACCCCTGCAGTCCTTGCAAATAAAGGCCAAGAAAGTTATTTTCTTGCTGAAACACTTGGATCACCATCAGCTCAGATGTTTTCCCCGCCCCCGATGCCAAGTTCCAGACAGGCCTAGGCCACAGGATGGGGTTGACGCGAAAATTTTAATTTCTTTAAAGGGTGCCGTGACTTTAAAAAGGTTGAAAAACGCTGGCCTAACGCAACGATGTTCATTTCGCACTCACTTCAATCATTATAGCATTGATAAAGATGATTATGATAGTGATGATGATGGTGATGAAAATAATGATGCAGCAGCTGCTGCTGCTGCTGATAATAATAACGACTTTGATTATAATGACAATAATGATGTTAATAATAATAATAATAATAACGATAATAATAATTAAAAAAAAATAATAATAACAATATCAATAATAACAATAAAATAGTCATTTTTATTATAGGATTTCCCGGTCAATTTTAAACTCTTGCCAATCAAATTCGTAAAATGGTCAATCAAAGGGAGGGAGCGAAGCGACTGAGCGTGGGGAGGATGTGGGAAGGGATATCCCCCCTCCCACACCAGGGAATTTTTTTCTCAAAATGTTTTTGTTGTGTGTGTGTGTGTGTGTGTGTGTGTGTGATTAAATGTTGTCTAAAGTCACGGCAAATACAACAAAATATTATAGGAATTTGTAAAATTCGAAAATATGACAGGCCTACAAAGCGCATACCGACAACTGTTACCTGCTACTAGCTAGGTAACAGTCGGCAGTTCGAAGGGGTTCCAAGTCGGCATGATAGTGTATATAAATACGTATCATCAGGTGAGAGTCAGAAGGACGCTATCATAATTCAAAGATGTTTCGTTGAGAAGCAGAAAAGCGCTATCGCCACAGACATTATACCGCGTATGCCCCTCTGGCTCTCACTCGAACATCTCTGAATTATGATAACGCCCTTCTAGTTCTCAAGACAAATAAAAGTCTTCCCGCCTACAAAAATTATATTTGACAACTATTTGCCATGTTTATGATGAGATCATGAGAATTAACCGGCTATCAAACATTGGTTAGGCAGCGCTGCAATATAAGAAACTTGTGTATAACATGATACTGTCTTGACATTTGTAATTTAGGCAAGGTCGCAAATTATCTTTACTATCAGAATGGAGAATTTAGATGGGTACAGATCCCCAACTAACCCCCACGTCCTAATTGACACGGATAAGTTTTTAACCGAACTTACTATCAGTTAAGTACATGTAAGTAATAAACAGGTTATATAATATATTGCATTTTAGATAAGTTGTTATCGACGGAACCACGGGCGTAAATTTGCAAGAATTCTGTTTTCCATGAAAGGGTATCCCTCCCCCCGGTTGAAAAGAAGGAATACACGGATCTACGCCTATGGACGGAAACCCCTAATTGAGAATAACAATGCGACCGAACAAATTTTCTTCGATATTTTCGCATTGAAATTATGACATATGTCCTTACTTCTGATCATTAAAGAATGTGATGCTATTCCAAGATCAAACATAATGTGTGGGGATAATTTTTAGTTTTAAGTTAATGTATCATAATTCTTATTTATTTTATCCAAAAATATATGATAATACAGGCCATCCCCCAAAACTAATATTCTTATTTATTTATTTATTTTTATTTTTTTTTTTTTTGGGGGGGGGGGATCCAGACTGTGTTTTGTTTCACCCTATAGCTTCTTATATTTCCTGTATATATTTTCTTCCTTCTCACTTACCTCTTAAATTTCCTTGTTCAAAGTCACTCATTTTTCACTTTCATTTTCTCCGCTCGTATTATATATACCCCACTGTATTTCCCATCCTCTCGTAATGCTAATATTTTGATAGATCAACAAATGATGATACATACTCGGGTGCACAACCGGATTACGTCCCTTCTTAAAAACATTGCATACCTTCAGTACACAATACAAGTCAATAGATTGTTTTTTTTAACCTGAAATTTTTTTATGTTGTTGTGGCGTAGTGGATAGGTCACCGGACTGTATATCACAAGGTATACGGGGTTTTAATCCCAGCCCGGCACAAACGTCCTGCGTATTATTATTTTTAAAAACTTTTTTTCTTCTTCTTTTTTGCTTGTAAGAAATTTTTTTTGGTTTTGCGCCCCCTTGCTTTTATTATTTTTTTTAATTTAACTTTTTTTTTTCCAAAACAAAAACTTGGACCTTACCCTGGTATGGGGACACAGCATTGCAATATAGATGGGGAGCGTTTCATCAAGTGTCTTGTCGGTGATTTTTACTGACAAATTTGCTCTCAGCCAATCAGATGCAAGGATTTCAGTAGCTTATAACAGTTGTCGGTAAAAATCACTGACAAAACGCTTGATGAAACGCTCCCATGGTATTCCACACCCGCACAATTATACACACCACTCATCTTCCCTGTCAACAGCAAACCTGCCCGATTGGTTAAACAAATACATTGAAAAACGAAACGTTACTTTGCTAGGAGGCGTTTTGATTGCCTCGGCAAGTTGGCTAGTGCATTTGTAGGCAAGCTCTCTCCATTACTAACACAGATCCAAAACAAACTAGAGTTCTGACTTATCGATTGAGGTTTTCATATTCAATTTATAAATCATTTAATTTGTTCATTCACAGAATGTACCTTATTCATACATGACAAGAAAACACACATGTAGGTTTTACACACAAAACATGATTATAAAATTCTCGTATCTTTACATTATTACACACAAAAGAATTGACTAATTCTATACCATCAGAAATAACTTTTACACACAATGTCTGACGTAGCAAAATGCAGGTTGTTAGAGGAAATAATGAATTCTAAAAGACAAATATGGCTACAGCTATCATAATCTCTCTGTACACAGTTATTGTAATAAGCTGCAAACAAAATCGAGTAATACCATACAAGCACACATGAAAGTGTTCATAAATTGCACCAAAAAGAAAATACTATAATTCTCACAATGATGGGATATTTTGAGACAAAATAACAGGACCTTTTCTTGAAACAAAATGATATTTTGGGATTGTAAGAGGATTTGGTTAGTTTTGTTGAAAGCAGAATAACTTTAAAATCGGTTTAAACCCAGACTTGTAGAATGTGGGTTGAGTACGAGTCCCCAGATTTATGAAATGCCAAGTGTAAACTACATGTATCTCAAACAATTGACCACCATTCAGCAACCAAATGAATATAACTATTTTTTCAAAAAAATCAAGTCAAAATAACTGTTATTCATTATTACCATTTTATGACTTTGTATTTTTCATTTCAAAAATATGTTTCATAATCACAGTAATTTGTATACAGAAGATGACACTTCAAGTTCCTTAAACCAGGGGACAAACTGAAGCCTGATTCGACTTTTTTGTAGTCCACTTCTAAGAGCATAGGCCGTTTCTATACTACATGTATTCATTTTATTTTTCTGTGTCTGTGTCCTGTTCTGCCATGCCAATTCTAGTTGGGGCAATATGGGCCGAAAACAATTTATACCAATCAGCACACATATCTTACAGACCATGTCAAAACAGGATGAAAAATTAATCTATTTATGTCCTCTAACCATAAAACATTTCCTTAAACGTAATTGGTGGGTTTCCTATATAGTCTCACCAATATAAGCATTCATAATACAGGAACAAATAGTATCCATTTCCATGAAATCCAACACAAGGCGTAGTTGTGAGAGTAAAAATAGCTATGCACAATCTAATCATGGTCAATTCTCAATTTGTCTTGGTCCATAAATCCATAATTCAGGAAATAGTGGTTTACTGAAAGAGGATATGTTAGAAAAAATGAACATTGGGTGCATGTCCCAAAAAAGCGCATATTCATTAATGAATGGTGAAATATGAGCAGAATGATGATATGGTTCATAATATCAACACTAAAAACTTGTTCACAAATGGCAAGGTAAATAGTTAATCATACACAAATATCATTACAAAGTAAAATTTTGCATTAAAATCAAATTAATAAATTTTATGTATTTATGCGATACATCTTCCACAAAGTAAACTTGGCTTGGCATGTATCTAGATCAATTTCAGGAAGGACTACATACATGTAATGTATAAACACAGTCCAACCACAGAGCACACTCGTTTAAAATTCTCAGGGCGGAATCTGCCACCGATGGCATGGAAAGAGTTAATGACAAGGTGTTATATTCTAATGAAAATCAATAGATAATATAAAAAAAAACAAAAAAACAATTGAATATGAATAGGTAGAAGGCCAAAAACCTCATACATCAAAAGCCAATGCTATACCACAAAGTGTTTAATGCACTCTCTCCCACTCTCTTTCTCGTTGAGGATACTCTATTATTTTCTGCCTTGTGGACTTGGTTTCCTTCCAACCATTCAATTCCCAATTTGAACTTGGGTTGTTTGTGCAATCATTCAAGATATCTGGCCTGGAAGCACATACAGAAAACAGTTAAAAAACTTCTTGGACGTGTATTAAGCACTTTTCTCTTTCAAAGTTCAATCACATACTATTGTTGATGGCAATACCTTAAAATTCCAAATTGTTGATGAATTATGATTTATATTCATTACAATTGCACAATGAAGAACCAAGCACGTATCCCACCCACACGCCATTTTCTTACCATAACATGAATTTATTATCAGTTTTAAGGTATAGCATTCTTGATTCCCGGTTTTGAATTAAAACAAAATTCTCCAGCATCCACCCAAATTTTAACTCCATGTACATGTATGTCAGCTCAATATTACAGTCAAATTATTATTATTATTATTATTTATTTGACCATTCATAAAAATAAGCACAGGTACAATACAACAAGGCAAAATGGTATAATGTCAGAAACAAATTTGATACACAATGTGCAATGGCTATAACGCAATGAGCAAAGAATGATTTGAGAAACGATTCACACAAACTGAGTACATCAACATGGGAGCTCACAAGCATGTCCCATCAAATACTACTTGTAAAATGGCAGTTTGGTGTAGAATTATATCACATTTTTACGGTACCTCCTGTATTAATCTGCACTAGTATCGGTATTAACAGACCCTACATGTAAGTAGTCAAGAAGAAGGTATGAAACATGTAAACTGTAGATAGCATTACAACATTCCTGTAATGGTCCACTAATCTAAATAATTTGTATCGACATTTTACTAATTGAAAGTAATCCTTGCCAAAAAAACTAATTGAGGCTTTGCTCAAGCTCTCATGCAGTTTCTGATTTTTTTAAATGAAGTACAAAAGCAGAGTCTGTGCCTCCAGACTACTTGGTAGAAGTGAAAGAGAAGGCAACAGCAATCTGGATATGACAACTGAAAAGAAGAAACTTCAGATTCAAGAAATATCTGATTTGTTGCTTTTTGAAGTTGGTTTTTGAGAAACCATCTTAACCCTTTCATGACAGGAATTATTTGAGGGCTAAATTGATCACATTTTGTTCTTCAAATTGGCAACAATAATATTTTTCTTTTAGTGCTACATGGTTCAAATAAGGTGTAATGTCCTTGAAAACAATAATTGTGGTTAGAAATTTGTTGAATAGTTGAAAGAAATTGCCAATTTTGATGAAAAACAATGATTTTAAACCTCTCAATGTGTTGCCAATTTAAGGATCTCAAAGCTTATTCTTGTTTTTAAAATTCCTGGCATCAAACGCAATATGGTCATGCAATAAAAATTGACATAGTGTGTGCAGAAAATTTGCTCTTTCTACTCGTGCATCTGGTATATTTTTTAGAGCTCTGGATCAAAAGTTATTGAGCCAAACCACAAAATGTGGTCAATTGTCTCGAAAGGGTTAACCTGATGACTACTGAATTCTCTAATTCTCATAAGAAAGCTCACAAATTATTTTCTACCTTTCCCAGAATTCAAGCTTCCCTTTAATACGGTTTTCGAATGCAATGGGTTAAATAATGGAGACTAAGACTCAAGCACTGGTCACTGCTTTCTTTATGGGTATAAAAAATGTGAAAGTTGTTTTCCTTTTGTAACAGACCTGTTCAAATTTATCACTTTCCTTGAAACATACACATATGTTTCATTCAATATTGGGAGAGAGAGACTGAAGCCGAGTTGACTATCCGTGAAGAGTCACGATTACTCATTCCATGATAACATAATACTGAGTCATTATCCACTAACCTTGGTTCAACCTTGACAGAGAACATATTTTGAGTCATAAAATCACGAACTAGACATTTTATGAAAACAAAAAACAAAACAAAACAAAAAAACCAACATTCGCACCAACCAAACATGCTTAGAAAGTGCATCTGGTTTAGGTCCTGTTCAGTCATCGCTACAGCAAAATAGAAGACATATTACATGTAAAGGACTTGGCAAGTGGGGCTAAAAAGAAAAGTAGCTGCGCAAGACAAAGGCCCCTATGCATACTTTGTGATCTCTGTGTTACGATACTGTAAAACCATAAACTTTCACATGCATTTAAAGTTTGGCAAATTTCGCGAGTGGTTTTGACTCTCGAAAGTTTCATGCTGCGAAATAACCGAATCACAACTGACACAACACTGCATTTTTCCCAATTAGCAAAAGTTTCTAGCTGTGAAAATGGCTGTCGTTTAGAAAATCGTGAAAAGTTTCATGTCGGGAAATTTTCTGGTTTTACAGTAGGGAGATTAGGGACAAGCGCTACACTTTTGTCCTTTAAGTTTGCTTTATCATTTTTAAAGGCAGTTTACTGCGTCATTCATATCTGAAGGAGGCTCATCTTAATCTATCATGTCACATTGACAGTGATCACACTGAGAATTCTTACACGAAGAATTAACCAGAACATGAGGTATCTGAATACGGTATGATGGCCCATGTCAATGTCCGTATCTTGAAGTTTAGGACAAAGACATGACTTGGTGAGGCCTTGATGAATGATATTCCACACATCCTAGACAACCTGAAAGGCTAATTACCCATTATTTGCTTCGTCATCATCCAACACTTCACGTCTTGTTCTGATCGTTTTCATTTGAATTGATGGCATTTCCTTCTCCCCGTTCTGCTTGGAGCGAAACAACGAAAACCACCCCTTCTTTTCTGGCTTCTTTTTTGAACTAGGTGGTGATTTCTTGTGCTGCTTCTCAGGAGCTGTAGATTTTCCTGGCACCATTTTAATAGGTTTGATGGCTCTTCTGGACAATAGTGATGCCTGAGATGAATTAGACTCTTTCTTTATAGGTTTTGAGAGGTTTCCAACCTCCATGGTACTGTCGCTATCTTTCCTGGGTCTTGTGATAGCAGTATGAAGTCGCAACCAAAAGTCACTATTCTTATACTGGATATCCACATGGTGCCGAAGCAGGCGTGGATATTCCTTCCTCGGAACATCTATGTAAACTGGAATCACACTATAGTTACTGGATAAGTGCATTTTACCACGGAAATCGCTACATTCGAGAGCTTTCATTGAAATCAGAAGTATAATATTCGCAGTGCTCCGAATGGCTTGTAATATGGCTGTCTGTTTATACTGGCCAGCAATCTTGTCTCTGTCGTAGTTGTACCCTCGTAAACCCGATTTCTCCATTTCTTCATAAATTCTGCTTGCTTCCTCACTGTTGCACTCGTGGTTCCAAACAAGAAAATCAAATATCTTTTCTGGCTCTGAGATTTTCTCATGCATGCTCTTAGATTTGACCACATTTTCATTTGCATCGTTAACAGAATGGTACAGAGTGGAATTGCCCAGGGATTGGTTTGTATCATCAGGTGCTATAGAAAGAGGATCCTCAATTGGCTTGCTCATTTTGGACAATCACTGTTCATACAATTTCCTACATCAACATCAAAGCTCAACTCCATCATGCAGTTCCACATTTACGTAAGCATTAAGACCGTCCTTCCATTTGATTGAAACCAGTTAAAACTGGAGAAGCATTCACAGCCACATTCGAATTACAGAATGAATCTAATTTTGGCTGTAAATGCAAACCAAGCAAAGATCAGTACAGAAAAGTTCTTCACAACTTGAACAATGGATACAACAGGAAATCGAATGACACTTAACCCTACTAATAAAAGATTTCCTCAAGTCACTTTCCACTTGCTCATTCCATTCTTTCCATTCCCACAGAGAGAGAGAGAAAAAAAAAACAGTCTTCAGTAAATAGAGGTTGTTGGTTGGGCATGAGTTTCAAGTACAAATCTCAAGATCTTCCCCCAGTCTCCCTGGCAAAAATGACTTCTAGTTTCAAGCCTTGTGCATGAACATCTTCCCACTGGTTCTTCTTGTCTGTGTTTTTCTCCCTCTATTCATTCCTTTACTATTTGCTCCCTTCAGTGAGCTGCTGGGTACATCTGAGAAAAAAGACAACTTGGTGCCCAATCTCCAGATGAAATCACCTCTCCAAGACTATGGTGGCAGAGATGAGCTGCAGAAGTAAAGGCAGATGATGCAGAAAAGAGATGAAGGAGAGAAAGGGAGAGCGAATGAAAGAGAAAGGAGTGAAAGGGAGAGAAGAGGAATTAGAAAGATGGAGAGGAGAGTGAGAGTAAGAGATATGTGATAAAAAAAGGAGGAAAAGGAGAGACAGGGATAAAAAGAGGGAGAGAAAGGGAGGAAAGGGAGAAAGGGAGGAAAGGGAGAAAGGGAAAGTCAGGAAGGAAGAGAAAAAAGGGAAAACACTGTTAATTCATTGCAATATTTCATTAAAATTATACCAATTTTCACAAAATGAAATAAAGAAAATCCTGTATCTACCCTTAGTAATTTGGTACATTAAGCAAGATTTGGTAAATGGGGAAACTGGTAGGATCCATGTCCCTAGTAAATAGACAATTGCATTTACTACACACATTTCCAAATATTTTTCATCCAAAGTTTATCCTGGGCAAAGAATTCCATGGATAAAGCTCAAGCCCAGAAACAAAGTGATGTCAGGTGGATTCTAGGTTATTAATCAAATCAAATTTATGTGTATTTTCAGTGCATAATCAATGAAAACATGTATATTTCACCATTCATTTACAACAAAGAATACAACATACATGTAAGTCCTGTACATTCTATAGCAACGTCATACTGTTAAACTCAAACTCTAGACCGTCACTCTGTGCCCAAGTCTGCAAAGCTACATGTATTGCTGTTCTGCAAGTTGTCAACATGACTATTAATCACAATCATTTCCTCACGTTTATGAAACCAAAACTCTGTTTGGTTTCTAAATGAGGTAATGAAATGAATCTAAAAAAAGATGCAGAAATGTCTCCAGTATAAATGAGATTGTAAGTGCAATTGTGAGACGAACTGTGTAACTTGACAGGATGACATACGATAATATAACATTACTATGGCCAACGATATTCCTTGTACATTGAAACCTGTATGTAAAGACCGCTCAAGGGAGACAAGAAAAGTGGTCTTCATGAGCAGGTGGTCTTTATATACAGGTTCCTTTAATTCACATTTCAATGAGAAACACTTTTCAAGGGAAGCAAGAAATATGGTCTTTATAGACAGGTGGTCTTTCTATACAGGTGGTTGCTAAAGCACGTTTGACTGTACATCCCAAACCAAAATGAATTTCATCATTTAGTAGGACCAGTGTAAACAAACTTTTTGGTCGACAGTCCTGAACTCTTTTCGGCTTTGGTGAACTGCAAAAGTATGCTTTTCTCATAGCAAACTTATGTTTTTATTGTTTTCCTAAGAGAGCTCATTTGGATCTTTCCAGAGCCAGAGTTGAACATTGGGCCCGGACAATGGAATTGGAGGGGCACCTTTTGTTCGCCAAATAAAAGGTGCACCCCCACTTGGGTACTTTCACTGTTCGAGCCCAATGTTCCACCACCTCTGATAACTGCAGTGGCATGGCCAATGAAATATCTTGGCTACACCAATGAACTTGACTACCCCAATTTTACGAGTATAAGTCATAAAATCCGGTGACAATATAATAATAATGCTGTAAGCGCTTTGGTCGGTTACATTGTAACTGGTAAGACACTACATAAGAAACGGCTATTATTATTATTATTATTATTATTATTAAAATCAATAATTTAAACCTGACCTCGTTTCCATATAAAGTCCATTCCAATTTCCCAGCATTGATTATATAGTTGGATTTTTGAATATATCTTATCCCCTACAAAATCAAATACTGCTATTTTACATGTATTTGTACGTGAAGGTAAATTGAAATTCATGTCTTTAGGGGGAAAAACAGCAGATAAGGCATTCTGGCATTCTGATTCTATTTTTTTCTTTACTGCCAAGGAAAATATGTTTTCTTTGTTGAACTGTGATACATTTTGTTCTCTTACTCTCTCTCTCTCTCTCTCTCTCTCTCTCTTGTAACACATGGTGTAACGACACTTTGCCACTTCCGTCCTTTGTCTTTGACCCCATGAAGAGGACAACTTCACATACATGTAAGCCAAGCTACGTGTTTGTCAACCTCTGCTTCATGTGGGCCTAAACACTACAAAATGGCAACAACCACTATGAAAATATAATAGGAAATCAAACAAGATTTATAAATCATTCAAATTTCAAAATAACAAAAAATAATTGAAGACTTCTTAGATGTTTATAATTGCTTTTTGTCTTTTTTTTTTTTGCTTAGGATCCCAATTTCTTTACAAAAATTGCACTTTTGCTTGTTTAGATTTTTTTCCAAATCTACATGTATACTGCTTTTATTAATCTATATTTTCGTAATATTGGTCACTGTTATTTTTTTATTATCATATTCTATTTTTGAAGGGGTGAGCCACCATTTCTACATGTCCATAACTGTTTGTTTGTTTGTTTGTTTTTTTTTTTTTAGGGGGGGGATTAATGGGCTATGAAAATAGACCAGGGCCTTGTCTTATAAAGAGATGAGATTGATTCGAATCGATCGTAACTTAAAATTAATTGCAACTGTTTACTTAAGAGATAGAAGTTGTGATTAATTTAAGTTACGATCGATTCAAATCAATCTCACAATTCTTTATAAGACGGGGGCCCAGGTGAAAGAATGATCATCTCTGTCACATCAAAACTTCAACCTTCAGAGCCCATTTCTCTTCTAGCTTTCACTTCCATAATATCTATATATATGATGATTCGCAAGGCTTCAAGTCTTCTTCTTCATCTTCTGGTAGTCCTGTGTCCTTCAAACTTGAAGATTATTACAGGCGAAAATGCTGTGTGTGCTGTGTTTGTCCTGAACAGGTGCATTTACATTCAAACAATATCATAGAGGATGCAAGTAAAAATCCACTATCAGTGTCTCTCTCTCTCTCTCTCTCTCTGCTTGGCTCATCATCAGCCTGTGCCAAAAGTCTTTCAACAGAAGCATCCAGTAAAACATTGAAGAAATGCAATCTTCTATATAACCAACATATTTTACAACGGATTGAATAAAAAGTGGAAATGTTGCACATCCTTCCGCAACCAACATTTAAGGCCTCCTAAGTCTCCCAATAGACATTCTTTGAACAAAAGCTTGGACTTGATAGTGACTTATTATATATCTGAATACAGTTTTAATGCATGGATGATATTCAGTTCAATTCAAATATTTATAGCATTGTAACAAACATGTATATTATTTAAGGTCTAAGACTTTGTATGTTTTAGTGATTAAGAAAATGTGGTTAGAGCAGCAGAGTTTGTTTGCATCTCTTGATATTTTCTTTGATAATGACGATACAGGGAAAGTCAAAGTAGAGAAAATTTCAAAGCACTGCTTAATATCAAGCAGAATCTTAAAATAACTACTCAAAGCACATTTTCAATGTTCTGGCATCCCCTTTCACAGTTAAAGGTGAAGTCCACCCTGGTTTCCAGTTGATTTGAATGAAAGCAGAAAAGGAGTGAAACAGATTAGGGATAGTCAGAGCAAAATCAGACAAGAAATAAGAAAGTTATGAATTTTTGAAGTTGTAATCAATCAAACACAAATTGGCAACTCGGTGACGTATCTTGCAAGTTCCTCTCACATTTGCTCTATACATAAAATTTCATAAATTTTTCATTTACTTACTTGTTGATGAAATACATTTGTTTCATACAGATTTTGTGTAAAAAATATGTGCCGTGATTATATCTAGGTTGCACGTATAATTAAATATTTTCTTTGGTAAAAGCGGAAATTTACGTGTTTTTTTTCAGTACAGGGTAAGTGGGAGAGAAGTGCACAAGATATGTTACGGAGTTGTAAATTTCATAACTCTCTTAATTATTATTGGATTTTGCTCAAACTTTGATTGATCTGTTTCTTTAATTTTTCTCCTTCTCTTAAAACCAACATGATATCGGGGTGGGCTTTCCATTTAAACGATACATGCAGTATACCTTAGAACCATACTGAAGCCAAGAGTAAGGCGACCAGACATATAGGCTCCTTCAACATTTGCACAAAGGCTTTCTTTCATCAAGGTTATAAAATTATGGTTGTGACTGGGTATTAGGTCAGGCTAGGGTTAGGTAGAGTATTTGGTATAGAGTTAGGAATTCAGTTAGTGAAGGAAATTGAACGCCAAGCAATTGTAGCAGGAACATGTGTCAAAGGACCACATTTGAAACAACAGCACGATTTCAATGTGTGCAGGGTACATAATTATCAGCCACACCTTGCTACATGGTGCTCCCTTCTCTTGAGTGCAAGTGTAGTTTTACAATGTCCATGATGCAAATAACAGAACTTACCATTTAAGTCTATCTATCATGCTCTGCTGATTAGTCCATTCTAGAAGTAGTTTCCATAAAATCATGTTCAACCTCATCCACCATGGCAGTATCGGCAGTCTGAAATGTTGAGAGTGGTTGACTGTTTACTGGTTGACTGTTTACAGGCGGACTGGAATATGAGCATTCAGATGATCTGGCTGGCACGCATACCAGTAACTTGCGAAAAGATTTCAATTTCTTCTTGGACTTGCGTTTACCGCTTTTGGATTTCTGTGGGTAGCTACTAGATCTTTTCAACTTTCTCTTTAGTGCCTTCTTGTTGCTTTTAAACAATCCCCTGAATATCTTGTGCTTTTTTCTGCATTTGACAGGAAGTGGTTTTTCGGAGAGATCGTCGTTGTTGTTGTTCGTCAGGTCCACCTGTGCCTCAGAGGATGAGTCATTCTGGATGGAGTCAACAGAGGACTGTGAGCTCACACTTATACAGGAGTGGTTATTGAGAATGTGAGAGGCTAGTTCATCCCAAAAGGGATCGGTGTCAGAGAAGGATCGACCAACCCTGGTGCTCAAGCCCCGTTGCTCCTTCTGAGGAATGTCCACATAGATTGGAAGCACCTCTGGATGATTCGCATTGGTCTTTTTGCTCTCCACCTCATGTGCAATGCTTCTGTACTTCTGGAAGACCTTATTTTTGAAAGAGCGAATGGAGATGAGTTCTAAGATGAAACTGGAGACCTGCCACGCTTTGACTAGCTGGCGCTGTTTAATGACACCTGCCACGCAATCCCGCTTGCTGTGGTACCCTTTCAGCTTATATTTCCCTTCCAAAACTGAGAAGAACTTCTCTGCCAATTCCTTGTCCTTGTCACCATGCACAACAGCAAAGTCATAGGTAGATGAACGAGAACGAGCCTCTGGCACCCTGCTTTCGGGCTTGCTTTTACTTTTGGAGCAAGCATTTGTGTCCACAGCTGACGTTTGAACCATGTCCATTGCCATATGAAATTGCTGCTACATCTCAGTTGTGGCTCACCAAAAAAACCATACTCGATCAAGGACGCTCACAATAAACACACCCGATCCGAAACCGACAAAACACTACCACTGACACTGACCGCAGTGGCTGCATGCACTCAAGTGATAACAAACTCCAAAGTATCGGATATAAAAATGCAGCTAGAATTCAATCAGAGACAATCATGCATACTGCCATATCCTTCCTTCTCCAGCATACATGAGTAGAACCATACCCCTTGGCAGCATTTCCTGTACGTAAATATACAAAAGGAAGTGAATGGATAGCATCACTTTCTAATTTATGATCAATCTGTACATGGAAAGTCTATTTTTATAACAACTGTAGTATCATCACCTCAATTCTGTGAAATTTTCAAGGTAAACCAAAATCTTGAATATAAAAACTAGATCTTTTTCTTTGTTACATCTGCCCAGACCCAGAACCCATCATTCCTATTCAAATTATACGGTATAGAGGTCCCAAACTGTGGAATGCTTTGAATGACGATGACAGATATGTCCAGTCCTTAAATCCTTTTAAACTCAAGCTAAAAAAAGAGGGGTCCACTCGCTATTCATAAGGACCGCTAGTCATAGAAAACGGCTATTCATTTAACAGGCGTTATGAATAGCGGTCCTTATGAATAGTTATGAATAGTGGTCCTTGTGAACGGAAGTCCTTATGAATAGTGAGGTAATTTGTCTATGGTTTGCTCGCTATGTAGAAGGACTGCTATTCATACAAAACCGCTATTCATTTTAGTCAGCGTTATGGATAGCGGTCCTTACGACTAGCGAGGTTACCCCAAAAAAGAATACATGTATGTTCAAAAATTAATCTCTAAAAGAAGCATAGACCTGTGCCCGTTTTACTTTTTTTGATTGAAATGTCATTTTCCTTCATGAATATGATGTACGAATGTAAGCTGTTCCCATGTTATGTCTTTTTTGTGCCTTTTTTTGGTGCTGTCCCGTTGTTTACTCTTATCTTTACTTCCCTCTTCTATCTTTCCCTTTCATTGCTTCCTGTCTATCTTGCCCTTATACACTGTCTTTTGATTATTTTGTTTTTGTTTTTGTTTTGTTTGTTTTGGTAAGATTAGTTTACTTTTGTTTTATGTTATATATTTCATTTATAGGTATATATATGCTTTAGTTATTCATTAAGGCATTGTTTGTTTACAAACATATTTCATGTATATCACTATATATGTGACAGCACATACAGTACAGTTATTCTGACTCACTCGTCACAAGCTCTGTGCTTTTTGAGCTGTTGCCTTCCATTATGTTTCCATGCAAACTGGATATTTAATAATAATAATAACAATAATGAACGTGGCTTATATAGCACATATCACTTACATAAGAAAGTCCCTATGCGCTTAAAGAAAATATGTGACCCGGCACCACAAAACCACCAAAAAGTCGCAACCCGTGATTTTGTGTAAACAGCTGAAATGGAAATTTGGGTTGGAAAATTTTATTTTGGGATTTTTGGTTTTTCTGAAAGATCGTTCTTTTCTGTACCTTATATCAAAATCTGGAAGCTTAAAACACAGCATAAGACGAATTTTAAACAGTTTTTCTAGACCAGTTTTTTTCGCACAGCTTCGGTTTCTTCCTAATTCTTCGCCTTCCCGTATGATCTTTTTTTAATGGGTACCGCTCGTAAAATCACTGCAATATCACGGGCCTTAAAAATTACATTTCCCTAATAATTTTTATACTGATAGAAAGAAACTCTCAGCAATCTCATCATTCTGATATAACAGTTCACCAATAGTCGCGAAAGCAAATTACAGAGCAGTTTTAAGTTCCATTTCGATGACGAAACAGAGTCTGAAAAAGGACGAACGATCAAGTTTATTCATGTGAGCAAGGAAAGACTATGTAAGTTCTATGTAAAACAAACTGCATAGGTTAATCAATGTGAACAAGAAAAAGAGTAGGTCCTATTCAAGTCAATTATAGGCTAAATTACAAGTTCAGTGTATGATAACAGAAGGACTACACAGGTAACAAACCAGTATTATGTAAAAGGGAACAAAGAAAGACAACCGAAAGGAGTGAATAGGCATTGTCTAGTGCAGGTGTCAGGCCACCGAGGTGCGCTTAATCTCCCATTAGAACACTCTCATTTGCATCATAATAACTTTCGAACAACTAAAGTTCACAATTTGAAGTCTTGGCAATGGAATGAATAAACTATGTTTAACACTTCTACCAAATATCAACCTAATCCGACAATTCATTCATAGTGGGTGCTATGGCCTTTTGATTCACTCTCCATTGATTTTCTCTCGTTTTCTTACTCCGCGCGCTTGAATAGGCCTCAACTTTAGAGCTCATTTCCTCCCTATTTAATACCAGCAAACCTCTCTTACAAGCTCTTTTCATTCGCTGAATTAAAAGGGTTAGAAAGTTTCAATTATAATGAGTCATATATCATTTTAAAGCTGAGACTTTGTTCTATCCAAATATGATAAAATCAGAAAAATTATTTTTTGTGACTTTTTGGTGGTTTTGTGGTGCCGGGTCACATATATAAAGAGATAGGTCAGAATAGAAAACAAACATGCCTGGTAGATGGAGTTATAACAATAAAAACCAAATAATTACTTACAAAGAATCAAATAATTAATTACAAAGAATCAATTAATCACTTACAGAGAATCAAATAATTACAAAAAATAATTTAGTAAAGTAGACCATGAGAAGATTTTGTGTGTCACTGAAACTACCAGACAGCCTAAGGAAATGATCCAATATCAACTGACAAGGAGGTATGTTTTCAACAGAATCTTGAATGACTGTTGAATTTGCCTGTTTTACAATATCGGGTAGGCTATTCCATAACTCAGCGGATGCCATTTTAAAAGAGCGAGTGCCATAAAAT
Organism: Heliocidaris tuberculata; assembly: GCA_025618425.1. NCBI lineage: Eukaryota > Metazoa > Echinodermata > Echinoidea > Camarodonta > Echinometridae > Heliocidaris > Heliocidaris tuberculata. The sequence goes on from CM046839.1 coordinate 11,325,699, forward strand.
TGAGTTCGAATGTTTGGAGTTACCAGGAGGGACTTGTCTTTTGGTCTTAATCTTCTTGGAGGGGTATATTTTACAATGAGGTCTTGCAGTTAAGAAAGAGCTGTACCCTGTAAACAATGATATGTCAGTATATTTGTATATAGACCTTATGTAGTTTGTTGACATAAATGTCATTTTGATCTGAACTGAACCGACTATATTACACTCCTTCAAGACGAAAATCATGAGCTAATTTTTTTCCACTCATTTTCATGTCTTTACTGGTTCACACTACAAGACAGATGTGGTTGAAATAACTATGCAGGGCACAACATTATAATGGGTACCAGGTGCACTAAATCCAGACCTCCCCCACCAGGGCTTTAGCCAGGATTTCAAAATTGGGTGTCCAAATTTAAAAATGAGGGTGTCCAAAAAAAAAATGGGTGAGCACAGCCCTCCTTGCTTGTTTACTCCTAGCTAGTTGGAATTATCCCCTCAGTGTTTGAAAAAGCATCCATCAAATGACTTATAAAAGGCAATCTGCAAATTTATCTTTAACTATTAAAAGGGGGTCCATCAAATGATTTTGAGCAAGGCATCTTGCAAATTTTGCTGGGCGTCTTCCACGAGAAATGGGCGTCCAAAAGACGCCCAGACACCCCTCTGGCTAAACCCCTGTCCCCCCCCCCCCCCCCCCCCCTCCACAGTAAAAAAAAAAAAAGGCAATTTAAACAGACTCACCATGAACATGACCATAAATCTCCCCCCCCCCCAAAAAAAAAAACAAACAAAAAACAAAACAAAACAAAACAAAACAAAACAAAAACATTGTGAACATAAATTAGTTTGTAACCCTGGTACACATCGTTATTAAATTCACGAAGTGGCACAAATGCCAAAAATAGCATGAAATATCAATTTTCATTTTTTTCAATTTATAGCATCTATTTTCTATCATTTATTACATAACGAAGTTTCAAGTATCAATTTTTTTATATATTCTGAAAAAAAACACGATATAATCAAAATGACACAAACCTCAAAAAGGCCAACCATTTAATTCACGAAGTGACATGAAGGTTCGCACAATTTTTTACGTTATGGTGAATGGAGCTCACGTATGAATAAAGAGCGTGCATGGTACACGCGCGCATCCAATGTGTCACTTTGTGAAAAAAGAGAAAGGCGAATTAATGTGTAGTGCATGGCACGGACAATCGTGTCACTTTGAGAATACAAAAGCGCATACGGTGCGAACCAGATTATGCATATGATTTTTTTCACAAAGAGACATGAATGTTTGCACTTTGTGCCTTGCACTGTTAACATTTCACATGAACAACTCAATTTTCCTACATGAATGGGTAGACAAGATTCTTCTCGTTCTTAACATACTGTATATGATTTATCAAATTTAACTCATATAAACAAGTAAAATTTGCTGTTTTCAATATGCAAAAATTTCAATCGCGTTTTTCTCAGAATGCATTTTGAAAGATCCGCGGGAGGTTGTGCCACTTCGCGAATTCAGCGACAACATGTATGTCACTATGAGCCTGAAATGAATTTTAAAAATAAAAATAGCCTCCCTACAAAAGTAAATACAGTCTGTAAAGCTGGTCTACAGTGTTTACTGACCAGTTATTGCGAGTGCTTGGCAAACAAATAAAAACTTAATTTGTACATGTATTGTAGTCTGAAAACACAAACTGAAGAAAGCTACAAGTAGGCTAAACCTATGTACATGTGATTCTGATTTATCTATTAAACCTACATGTATCTTTCACTAAAATCAGTATTAATGTTTATAAGATTATAAGATACATGTAGCTGATGAACTAATGTTGAAATAATTCTTGAGTTCCTGTATGCCACTGAGTTATATTGTAACAAAATAATCATATAAAAATTATAAATAAGTATGACAGAAAGAGAAACTTAAGTTATTTGCACTTTGTAAACACTTGTGGTAAAAATCACAATGTTGCTTGTGACAGCTCTATATGTATGTTGTCTTCACATTATAAATCATTCAATCATAATAACCACTTGATCAAAACCTACACAAAACACAATTATGTTTACCATTAAAACTTTCAAGACAATTGACCACATTTTGTGGTTTAGCTCAATAACTTTTGATTCAGAGCTCTCAAAAATATACCAGATGAATGAGTAGAACAAGCAAAAATTTCTACACACATTGTGTCCATTTTTGTTGCATGACCATATTGCGTTTGATGCCAGGAATTTCAAAAAGGAGAATAAGCTTCATAATCCTTAAATTGGCAACACATTGAGAGGTTCAAAATCACTATTTTTTATCAAAATTGGCAATTTTTTCAACTTTTCGACTAAGTTTCTAATGATGTATATTGTTTTCAAAGACATTGCATTTTGTTAGAACCATGTAGCACTAAAAGAAAAATATTATTGTTGCCAATTTGAAGAACGAAATGTGATCAATTTGGCCTTTAAATAATTCCTGTCCTGAAAGGATTAAAACAAATTTGTTTCAATTCCTATTTCATCAAACATTATAACTGTAAAACACTTAAAGGGAAATCCAACCTTAATAGCAAGTTGCTTTGAAAGAAAGAGGAAAAATCAGAGAAGCAGATTGGTGAAAGTTTGAACAAAATCGGACAAGCAATAAGAAAGTTATGAATTTTTGAAATTTGTAATCACTATGCTTATGGGAATTTCAAATTGGCCAAATAGGTAATGTCACTGTGATGTAGCTGTGGACAACTCCCCCATTCGCTCTAACACACAAAATGACTAAAATGTCACTTTTTTTCAAAATGCATTACTCAGTAGGATCTTTTTGTTCATGAAGACCTTTAAAAATATGCTATCTCCAATATATTTTGAGTACAGCCCCGAGGGTAAAAGCGCCTTGAAGAAAACCGCAAATTAATATTTTTGTGTACGACAAATGGGAGAGTTGTCCACAAAAATGTCACAATTGACTCACCAAATTGCCAATTTGAGATTCGCATAGATGTAGTGATCTCATTTTTCAAACATCCATAACTTTCTTAGTCCTTGTCCGATTTGTTTCAAACTTTCACCATCCTGTTTTTCTTATTTTTCTGCTTTCACACAAATCATCTTTTTACCAAGGTTGGATTGCCCTTTAAAGGTATTGTGCAGTAGTGGTAGCAACAAGAAAATTGGCATGAAACTGATTAAAAATAATCTCATATTGTCTGGCTTGCATAAAAAAGATACATGCGTGAGATCATCTGGTATTCCACCAATGATTTCTGGTGACTTTCAGTAAAATAATTGAAATGATCACGTATCAACTGTTACCTTCTGCGCTACGCTAGGGCCGCTCACACCGATCGTTCCTTGCACAGCGGTGCACTAGTGTTTTGTACACATGTCGCGTACATGGAAATCTCATTGGTTTTACACGTGTGTAAATAAAGTATGACACCCACGTACAAAACTCCATGTTTATTTCTTTAGTATTTTAGCCATTTCTGAACCAATTTTTCTCAAACAAACATCACCTATGTTTGAAATTAATCATTTTACATCAGTACATGTAGTAATTTCATTCCAGCTGCCAAAGTAGGTAAATCTCCAAAGCGCCCACTTTCCCACTACTGAACACTACCTTTAGAGCTCCTTGCTTACAGAAATAATAGGGAAAAATGGGCATCGCATATGTACAATATTATTGACAGTAAACAATAACTGTTGGGTCAATGGAGGGGGGGGGGGGATGGGGGTGAGGGGAATCAGTAAACTGTATTTTGGATTTTGGTACTTTTCTTTCATTAACGTAATGGCCCCCGTGAGTGTTCAACGGGTAATCCTATTCGGGACGTGTGCAGATTGTTTTAAGATTTATTTAATGATTTATTGAGTGAAATAATATATGCAGAACTATGCCAGACAGGTTGCTGGGGTTCTTAGGGCCTGGAAATGACTGTTCTAAGAATGCGAATGAGTTTTCAGGCTTTTCTTTTATTCATACCTCGATTTGTATCTAAAATATCATTATTACTGTGTCTGTGGTACATGTGATGTGTATTTGCTTTAGGTATGTTTGGCATCACGAAGTATAGATCATAACTGGTTGGTAGTCTGTTCCTATTCACCCCAGTTATTCAAGCAAAATTTTAAAAATAAGAAAAATGAAGAAATAAAATATAAACCCAATTGAAATCAACTTCTTACAAGAGAATTATGTGCAAGACCATATTTGTGAGGTCTTCATGCAAAATCTGTTGTTTTACTTCAGTAGGTCTGAAGATAGAGGGAAGTTTTGACCACATCTCACTTTTAAACATATTTCAAGACATCATATGTTATTCGTGATTGGACAGCTAGAGGTGTATGGTACATAACTGAAATAAATTAGGTGAGTTTGCGTTATTACTTTGAAAATGAAAGTACAAAGAAAAACTTTTCCACTTTTTGTTCCTATTCAACACTGTGTTCACACCGTTTTATGGTAAGACTATGTCATACAGCCAGAATGTCATAGTGATACCTGAGACTGATTCATTCTCATCATATGAAGAGTACTTTCCTTTATACAGCAAACTGTCTGGGAATTTTAATTTGCCTCATATACCGGTACATGTTTGATGTACATGTACCATCACTTACTATGAATACATGTAAGTGATGTATTAAAATAATATCTTATTGAATAATCCCAAATCCCATAATCCCCAGATTAAACAAATAGAGAATTTTTCACTGTCACAGAATTCATCATTTAAAAGGGGACCTATAATTCAATTTATCTTGAAAGTTAAATAAAAAGTGTTTAACTATGGCATGCATACTTAAAATATTTTTAAAAGAAAGTTATTAGCATAACAATTATCAGGAAGTGTGTTATGAGAAAAATGTTCTTTCGTTTTTTATCTGTTTGCTAAATGAGTTTACTCGGAATTGTTAATTGAGTAAACCTGCAGCATATTTATAGAACAGGATATTAAGTGAAATATCATCAAGTGCTTTGGGTTGTCACAATAGTTGACAAGGATATTTAACTGCAGAAATTACCAGCAACAAAAGTTATCAAAACCATACAACATATGCTATAAGGGGCGCCGACATTTTCTCCTGCGACATAAAGGTTAAGGTTAAGGTCATGATTTGTTTTTTTGTTCAGGACAATATGAAGATTAGGATGAGGGTTAGGTTTAGGTTTAGGATTACCATGGAAAAGTTAGACCGGAGCAATTGTCGCAGGAGCAAATGTCATACATCCATGATATAACACTGGAAAGTATCTGTTTCTACATAAATATATAACCCTGAAAGAGTTCCAATTAAAAGTGATTTTAACTATCAATTTGTCATATACATGTAATTTGGAACCATTCATTGTTACCTTTAGATGTTCTTTTGTATGAGTTTCATAGCAGATATGTTATATTGTATTCCTAATACACTGGACGAGTGGCAAATATAACAGTTTATGAATGTTTCATATATATACTTCAACCTTATAGTTCCCTACTTTGGCAGGTTTTACCTGGTACTGGTAAAATCTTATTAAAATCGAGGATATGATTCGATAAGATTTTAAAATAAGAAGTATGGATGCCTCATCATACACAGTCAAAGCAAAATCGATGACTGAAAAAAAAATCAACATTTAACTTATTTTCGGAGCCCAAACACGAATGATTGGACTCTATGGCCAGAATTCATGAAATACATTTATCTCAACCCATGGTTAAACCTCCATATTACATTCATATGTCCTCATGTCCAATGGATGTGCAATAATATACTTATATGCACTCATTTATGGTTATTTTAGTTGACGGTGGAGGTTTACATCACGATGTATACCAAGGGTTAAAATAAACCTCTTCAGTGAATTCGCGGCCTATAAGTCAATATTTTCAAGTATCAAAATTCAAAGTTGTTGCCTGGCTGGAATGCAACTCCTAGCATTAGAGGGTCTATGCCTGAGGGGTGCAGCACAGTGCCATGGGGCGGGGGGGGGGGGGGGGGGGGGGGGGGGGTCTGGCAAACTCAGCATCGTGCTGTTTCTAGAGTTTTAAGTGCAAGCTATACTCCAAACCTTTAATTAGCTCTAGATTTCATGCTAAAATTGTAGAATTTCGCTGCTCAAAATTTGTAGTATTGCCTTTTTAGCAAATGTTCTACACACTTCTATCAAATAACCTTAGTCATTTTAATGGATGTTGTAAAAATTTAATCAGGGCAAAAATTCAGTCTTTGGAATCGATTCAGCTCTTTTGGATATCTCGGTTGTGTTGTCCCTTGTGCCAGGCCAAGTTAGCTCATAATCAGCCTTGGGCATTTAGACTAATGTTACACCTTCCGCATCTTACTAACTCTTAGTCTTAGTCTTTCAACCTTGTACATATAGTTCCACAAATACAAGGTTATTTTCATGCATCAAGCTTCATGAAAGAGTTACATCACAAAAATACATTCACCTTTCATATTCAGATGCAGACCGAAAATTCTGTCTCTCGTTCGTTAGGCTCTTATTTTGGTAGGGTCGGCTCTTCACTTAGAGACAGAAGCGGGCCTATCGATCTGCTGTGCAAACTGAATACACATTTACTGACACACTGATGACAGTTTGAATATGGCTGCAAGATTTTCAAACGGAGAATACCTTGGACACTGAATTACCTGAAAAGGGAGCTTTAAACGGATTATTCAAATTGGTAAGTTGAACCGATTCTAGTAGAGCTATGGCCTTAACCAATTCATTAATAATATGTAGATCTACTCATCTAGATATATGCGGAAAACTCAAATTATTGTGATTTTTCCAACTACACGTCGGCGTGTAGTTGGTTTGCACAGCAGATCGATAGGCCCGCTTCTGTCTCTACGTGAAGAGTCGACCCTACCAAAATAAGAGGCTAACGAGCGAGAGACAGAATTTTTGGTCTAATTCAGATGCCACTCCCCGAGCACAACACCACACTTTCCAATGTAGCCTAGCTGGCATACGAGAGATTTCACTATTAAAGGGCCAGTCTAATGAGAACTCAAGGGGAAATGAATCGTGCGGAACTTGCAAAAGGCTGGTTTACTTGTGCGAGGCCGTCGGACTAATGCCATAAATGATCGGATGGCACAAAGTTGACCGAACTGGAGCTAGGCGAATACTTCGGGTTTAACCGGTCCCAGGCCCTTAGTCTTGTAACTGGTCGTAACCTCGTTCACCCAAACAAGTTTAGTGTAATGCTGAAATATTTCCAAATACAAAACACGGTTTACTTCTGGTCGATTAGTCTAACCGTCACTTCTGCACTGCCCTGCCGCGACTTGTTGTTGCCACGATTACGTAACTACCCCCAGGCTCTACCAGAGTCCAGAGAGCTGGCTCTGTAATTACTTTTCCATATGTTTGATTACTTTCCCATCGCGCGAAAATTAAAACACAAGCCAGTCTTCACCGAACTATCTCAGAGGTGATCCAATGGCAATATGAATCACATGTTTTAGCACGAGTGATGGAAGTCCTTGTATCAAAAGTGACACGAAGCTCCCAGTATATTTTCCCCTCTCATCGGAAATCGCCCTTGCAGGCCTACCAAAGTATCCCTTTAACCCCGGCCCGGCCCGGCCCAGCTGAGTCAATTCCGCAGCGCTTAGCTAAACTAAAGCACATCTTACAACCTGGCCTAGCTCTGGAGCCCCGTGGCACGGTTAGCTCTCCTTACCCTTGCCCTTGGCCTTGGTTGTAAACAAGTGCAAGTAGAAGAAGTCAACTGCTCACAATACTCACCACCAAAACCTGCGATTTTTCCTGAAAGTTACTAGTTAGCACATGGTTTCTTACTTTGGTTCTTCCGGATCAGATTTTCATTCTAGATTGCTACGTCTGGATAAGTATATAAGTTACATACGCAAGATTTAACTTCAATTGTGAACTGAAGTGAAGAACTTTCATTATCGATACGTCGCCGTTGTGTTGTACTTGTTGACTCGACTTGCGATTACGTACGGTACGTGTGCGCAGCAGCTATACTGTATTTTGAGTGGGTGGGTGGAGCATAGGGGTGGATGGAGTATATTCTTTTAAGAATCCGTTGATAGTGTTTATTTGTGGCTTTCTTTCATGTCACTATGTAAACTTGCAAAGCTAGGCACTACCAAGGAGTTATCCTAATTGGCACTACTCGTGCCTTAATAAAATAAGCAATCATAATTCATGAAGTCCATTATTTATTTCTTAAAATGAAATTAATTATGAAAGCAATAAAAATCATAGTACGGTACCGGTACCGTGCCGGTGTTTATTTATTCATTTATTTTTTTTGCTCAAAGAGTACTGGGAATAGGGAGACGCGCGAGGTAGTAACCGGGGAATAAGGGGAATCCCCTTCTTCTGTTTGAGATGGGCGTGGTGCCGATGCGAGGTGAGCACACGATGAGAGGGCGTTGTTCATCGGCGTTCCTTCATAGATCATCAATACAGGGGCCGCGGAGCGTTTTTGAAAGTAGGGGGGGGGGGGGGCTGATCTGATATCACTCATTAATGACAATTTTTTGACCCTTTTTCCTAGATTTTTTGTAACGTGTCTACTCAAAATAGTGGGGGGGGGGGGGGGGGGGGAGGCTGCAGCCCCCCAGCCCCCCTCCCGGCTCCGCGGCCCATGCAATGAAAAGGATATTTACGCCTTTTACTTTTTTAAAATATTATTATTAATTGGTTTAAGCTTAAAATTTCTACTTGTCAGTACATTATTATTGCAGTTTTGATACCCCGTTGGATTTAGCGTTGATATTACTGTAGTTTAATAACCACTGCTGGACTCACTCATAGGAAACGTTTTCACACTCGTATACAAATAAAATTGGATAAATAACAAAACTTACATCTAGATAAATATATACAAGTTTTACGTACCGTATATATATATATATATATATATATATATATATACATAAGAATTATAGTGCAAGTAAGCAATTTGAAAAGTTTTAAGAAAATGATATTGTAGAAAGCATGCGTCATCATTTTCTCCAATTTTATAACATTCATTTCAGTGAAAACAGATATTACTCTCACTTAAAAAAAAAAGAATAATACTTTTAGGAAAGTTCATATGAAGACAATTAATTTCACAAAAGATATTTTCATTCAACATAAACAAATTCTTAGTTCGAATGGTAGTCTGAGGGGGCGGCGGGTTTTTTTCTATACAGGCCTTCCGTAATCTCATAAAAGGGTAGGCCTACATCCACATCATCTGCATCTACAACATCACATTGTTGATTCTTGCCCGCAGTCAAATTAAGAGCGATTTTTCACTAGCGTTAGGGAATTGATTTTATCCTTCCTGTATTTCTTCTCATTTTCTCCTTTCTTCATCTTTACTTTTTTCTTTTTCCATCTTCCTTTTTTTCTTTTCCCCTTTGCGTTTTATGTGAGATCTATAGCATTTTTATCAGCGTGTAAGTTAATCGAGGCCTTTGATTATGAGGGGGATGACCTATATAAAATATAGGTCATAAACCTTGAAGGCCTGTTCCTAGAAATATTATTTTAGATAATTACGACTATTTTCTAAGAAAATTGTAGCCGAAAAATCTATTGCAATATTGTGACGTGTGGAATAATATTTACAAAATTTGTCTCATTATACCTGGCATATGTAAACTCCTATCCGAAATATTTTGCAGCCATCAGACCGTATGTATATGCAGGCATACTCGGGAAATTATGTTGGTGGGTTATCCTTATTGTCTCCTCATATAGTAATCTGATACACAGAATTGTAAACCCTCATACTTCCCTGAAACAATTGCTAGTGGTATATAAATATCTAATACTCTATGTATGCTGTACAGTAGGATATTAAAAAGAGCTCACAGTATTGGCCATTCTCACTCCGCAGAAATATGTTTTTTAGACTTTTATTTTAACGTTCAAATTTTTCCTTAATTAAAAAAGTAATCAAGGTATAGTTAATAATTTAAAAGAAGAACGTAAAATACAGAACATAGTCCTCAGTTGTTGTTTTTTCTTCATTTTCTGTATTTTACTGAATGGAATGGATCAACTGTCAGAAAGCTATAAACAACTTACACTGAACATAATTCTTTACCTTTTTCATCTTTATGGGAGAAATCCTGTCATATTTGTCAGAAAGGTGTTTTAAAACTTGAATTTTAGTACACAAAATTTGTCCCGGAATTCTGGAATTTCGACCTATGGTAGTTTGTTTGTTTCTTTCTTTATACTGAGACCAGTTTAAAGAACAACAATGTTAAAGATCACTGCATAATTTAGGATGACTATGGTCCCTTTGTTCCATACATCTCTACTACTACTACTACTACTACTACTACTACTACTACCACTACTACTATACTACTACTACTACTACTACTAATACTACTACTACTGCTGCTACTGCTGCTACTGCTGCTACTACTGCTACTACTGCTACTACTGCAACTACTGCTACTACTGCTACTACTTCTACTACTACTACTACTACCACTACTACTATACTAATTCTTTTTATTCTTCCCTGCTGGAGACTTCTATTACTACTACTACTACTTCTACTATACTACTTCTACAACTACGACTACTACTACTACTACTACTACTACTACTACTACTACTACTACTACTACTACTACTACTACTACTACTACTACTACTACTACTACTACTACTACACTACTATACTGCTGCTACTACTACTACTACTACTACTACTGCTGCTGCTACTACTACCACTACTACTATTACTACTACTACTACTACTACTACTACTACTACTACTACTACTACTACTACTACTACTTCTACTACTACTACTACTACTACTACTACTTCTACTACTACTACTACTACTACTACTACTACTACTACTGCACTACTACTACTACTACTACTACTACTACTACTACTACTACTACTACTACTACTACTTCTACTACTACTACTACAACAACAACTACTACTACTACTACTACTACTACTACTACTACTACTACTACTACTACTACTACTACTACTACTACAACTACTACTACTACTGCTACTACTACCACTGCTGCTACTACTACTATACTACTACTACTACTACTACTACTACTACTACTACTACTTCTACGATACTACTACTACTACTACTACTACTACTACAAATTCTGCTCTACTATATATACTACTACTTCTACTACTACTACTACAACAACAACAACTACTACTACTACTACTACAACTACTACTACTACTGCTACTACTACCACTGCTGCTACTACTACTATACTACTACTACTACTACTACTACTACTACTACTACTACTACTACTACTTCTACTATACTACTTCTACTACTACTACTACTACTACTACTACTACTACAAATTCTGCTCTACTATATATACTACTACTTCTACTACTACTACTACTGCTACTACTACTACTACTGCTGCTGCTGCTATTTCTGCTCTACTTTATATAATACTATACTACTCCTCCTGCTGCTGCTACTACTACTGCTACTACTTCTACTACTACTACTACTATTACTACTACTACTACGACTACGACCACCACTACTATACTAATTCTTTTTTTTTTTATTCTTCCCTGTTGGATACTACTACTACTACTACTACTACTACTTCTTCTTCTTCTTCTTCTTCTTCTTCTTCTAATTCTTCTTCTTCTTCTTCTTCTTCTTCTTCTTCTTCTTCTTCTTCTTCTTCTTCTTCTTCTTCTTCTTCTTCTTCTTCTTCTTCTTCTTCTTCTTCTTCTTCTTCTTCTTCTTCTTCTTCTTCTTCTTCTTCTTCTTCTTCTTCTTCTTCTTCTTCTTCTTTACCTGATCCCCTCAGTATCCGTCATCTTGAAAAAGGAACAAAGGCAAAATTTTACCAAGATAGCCAGAACAAAAATTAATTTATGTGCGTGCAAGCAGTTTAGCCTATTTCATGAAAATAAAACTTCAACTCAATTTAGAAGTTTAAAAAAAAAAGTTTCTTGTTTAGTACGAATACACTGATTTTGACACAAAGTAGGTTTAGTGATGGAGGTGCATTTTGGTATCTTTCAACTTTGCGCTTCATGTTGATGTATTTTTATCGGTAGATGGCGCTGTTGTCAATGTATTGATGTGTATTCGATGCTTGAGCATCGAGAAGTCTGTGGTACCAGGGGTGTTTCATAAAGCTGTTCGTAAGTTACGAACGACTTTACGCACGACTGGCGATATGTTCTTGTGCTAAATGAGATATCCCAGATTTTCCGTGAGTGTTTTAACATGTGGGACTGAATGTCCAATAACCCTGATCAATTTGACAAATAATAAACTTTGCATTCGGATGCTTGTTTAACAGCAAGAATTTTAATCCACAAAGATCGCATTTCAACTTTAGCTGATGGGAATCAAAATGATTGAGAATCTGATTAGCACCCAAGAACAGGTACCAGTCGTGCGTAAAGTCGTTCGTAACTTTACGAACAGCTTTATGAAACACCCTCCAGGTGTGACGCGATTCTATTAGGGGCAGTCGAAAAGACCGACAGCACACAAGACCAACAGCTCACGAGGCTGAAAAACGGGTCTTCTAGACCGGGAACCAGGTGGAGTCAACCTAGCGAAAAAAGATAACTGTTTTTCATATACCTAGTAGTAATTATACGGACAAAACTATGCGAGGAAATAATCGTCTGCCGACTGCCGTGGTCAAAGTGGTGGGGCGGCCAGGAGGGCCCTCCATACCAAAGAGGGCCAAAAATGACGGCTTCTCATACACTCAGCTTTTGTTCACAAACCACTGATCTCTACAAAAAAAAAAATAATCAGTGTCAAAACGCACGACCACTAGCGAAGCTAAGGGGGGGGGGGCGGACAGGGGGGTAGACTGCTTCCCCTGACAACTGGCCCCCCATTTTTTTGTTGTTGTTGTTGAGAATTATGGAAGAAAACTGAACCCCTTGAAATCTAAGAACCTCCTCCCCCCCCCACACTGAGTGACTTTTGGATGGCTGGCAAAAAAAACAAACAAGCAAAATTTGTCGCCCCCTCCCCCCCCCCCCCCCCCCCCCCCCCCCCCCCCCCACACACACACTGAGCTACTTTTGGAGGGCTGGGGGAGAAGAAAAAATACGGGTTTCCCTCCAAGCAGAATTTAACAATTGACAAAATTTGCCCCCCCCCCCTTGTAAAAAAATCCTGATACGCCACTGCGCACGACTCTTGCTTTGAAAACGAAGAAAAAGCTGATGGGTATGGGAAGCTGTCAAACGCAAATTCTAATTCGATCCTCCAAGCATATTGTGCACAGCAGAATTTTTGCAACTGTAAGTCGTGCTTGAGCGCAGCGAGAAATCGATGGATACCATCAGGTTTCCCTTCGTTTTCAAAGCAAGACTGAGCAGTCATGCGTTCGTGAACAAAAGCTTAGTGTACGAGAAGCCGTCATTTGTGGCCCTCTTTGGAGGGCTATCCTAGCCGCCCCCACCACTTTGTGCACGGCAGACGATTATTTCCTATAGTTTTATCCATATATTATATATTGCTATATACATGAAAAAGAGTTACCCTTTTTTCGGTAGGTTGACTCCCCCTGGCTCTGACAACTTTTTTGATGGTTCACTAGACGGACAGCACACAAGACTGAAACTGGCCGAAAGCCCACGAGACCGACAAAGAAATACAGCAGGGACTAAATAGAAAATAAAAGGTCTTGTTAATGTGGGCTGTCGGTCTAGAGAACCTTGAAAGAAGGCCCGCTAGACCAATATTGCAGTTTTTGTGGGTTGTCGGTCTCGTGGGCTGTAGCCTTTTTGCATTCATAGTTTACAAGAAGCAAGCAGTAAGTATAGGAACCAACAAATCCTGTCTTGATGAGCGTATGGGTTCGAATATGCCTCTATAATTATAGAGCTTTATTTAGCGTCATCTAGTTGAGCGAGTAATGAATCAGAGCCCGGGGAGGGGGGGGGGGGTACTCGAATAGTACTCAAAACCTGTGTTAGTTAAAACACCTGAAATTTAAACCCGAAACGCTGTATACAGCGGTCGCAAATTCCCTCATGGACGTAAAAGACGTTTGAAATTACGAAAAAAAAAAAAACATTAAGCCTATTTTAATATAAAGACAGTCATCCCTGCAGTAGACCGAGAGCCCAATAGACCAGTTTCAGTTTTTTTTTTATTGTTTCATATTTCACATTTACAATGTGTTTTTTTACAGTATACATGTAAATGGGTACAAAAAACAATTATTGGTACAAACGAGATAAATGATACGAACAAACAAGAGATATATTGTCAGAGAAAATAAAAGAAGATGAGTACCTCATATCTATGCGTTTGCATGCAATATTAATTGAGCAGACTGGGCTATAATAATAATGAAATATTGAGGAGCCTAAGGAGGAAGCTACGCTTGTGAGTTATAGGCTCCAAAGAGTAATAATATTTGAAATAGTCTTTGAAAATAGTAAGAATACCAGGAGCCAACGAGACTGACAATGGTTAACTCTCACCAAAGTTGTCACGAAAGACCGACATGTCTGTCGGGACTGTATTTTCATAGGCTGTCGTTCTCGTGCACCCTCTGCATGTTAGAAGCCCAACCATACCGACATTGTAACGAGTTCAAATGGAAGTGCCAAAAAGAAAGGAAAAAGAAAAAGAAATCAAACCCGTCTACAGTGATTTTTTGACAATAATGCACAATCATAAAGTATATCACATAATGGTAATTGTCTTAAAATGACCCCCCCCCCCACCCCACCATCATGAATCCGATGCGGATGTCAGAAGGGGAGGGGGGGGGGGTGGCAAATGATTAAAAACGGTGAAAGCCCACTATTCCTTAAAACATACTTTTGAGAATGAGGTTAACAATTACTCTTTAAGGGGCCATGAGGGGGGTGTGTGGTCGGCTGAATATAATGTGGATCCGTCAGTGAAAGTATAGCTGAAATAGAACTATCGCAATTTTGATTTGTTTTCTCCTTGGAAGAGGAGCTATAATATTCGACACTGTCTCAGTATACCGTAATTTTGTTGCATGTTATGGTTTATTAAGGTAAGCAGTGGCATAGCCAGCTTTTCAGTATTGTAGGGAGGGGGGCAGCTGAGACAAACTTAGTATTGACAGAAATCCAACCAACAGGGGGGGGGGGGGGAAATCCCCCAAGTCATATAGTTGTAATGATAATATTGACGGTTGATTTTCGTCATTCTCTAGATGGTACAAGAGTCCAGGGGACTCGGACGTCTCTTTTTTGCCCGAATTTCGACTTTCCAGTGTTTGTTGACATTATCATGGGCGGAAATATGGAGGATATTTTTTTTTTCTCATCCGGGGGGTGGGGGGGGGGGGGATAACAATAGGTCGTCCCCCTGATGAATAGAATTGCGTAACACGTCTCCGCCACTGGACAGTATAATTATAACGAAAATGTATAATCTCTCCATTAAACATATACAAGATAAATAATTTTTTTTCTAACAAACCATTATAGTCGCTGCCCAAACCTCGTAGTTCGGAATGGGCGCTTGGGGCGCGGGTGAGGGGGGGGGGGGGGGTTTGCTGCATTCCTATACGTATTGACCCTAAATACATGGTACATATATATAACTCTGATCAGGGTCATGGGGTCATTAGGAACTAAAGCGGAATATCATCCAAACATGTCGATACGTACCGGTATATATCCAGCTACAGTGAAGATACGGCCTATACGTCGTGTATCATGTTGACCTGTATTTTCTATTGAACTAATGTAAATAGAACGAAATAAAATTGGCCGACGTCATCAGATTAAAGAACTACACTTTAATTTGTTCGAGCGAGCAAAGCGAGTAATTTTATGAAATGTCAACATTTTTTCTTTTCGGTGTTTCTTTTACTACTTTTACAGACAATGGAAGTGGGGGGGGGGGGGGGGGAAGGGGGTTACCTTTTGTCCGACAATGACAAAAGGTGCCCCCACTTCCATTGTCCGAGCCCGACGGCTATTTTTGCATTCTCTCGGTTCATTTCTACCCAAGAAAATTCAATCTACCCACTTAACTCCCTCACAGCATCAATGGGGAGGCTTCAGGTGGGTACCATTATTATTTTTTTTTCTGTGTGGAAAAGATTTAGAATATTTTTTACAAGAAAGGTACAACTTGATCTCGAAAAGGTGATGATGACTGATGGACCGAAGTTAAAAACGACATGTGTGTTACACCATGGAGGGTCCATGGTTACACCTTTATCATGATGGTGAAATGCTGACGACGACGACGATCGACGCGACGGAGACGTGACGACAGGAAATTTGTCACGTGACTTAAATCGCTCAACATCCCTGACGTCACCAGGCAATATGGCCGTTCGTTCGCTTTGCTGATAATCTCAAATCTTTGCTAAGGAACCATTTCTCTGGCAGACGAAAGAATCGCACGGAATATCTCGTCTACTATTGGTATGTTTTGTTTTCAGAGAGTAGATGAGTATTTATAAATGTCGATTTGTAGTCTTGTTTTGACATTGTAAGGGTGAAGACGGATGAGTGTGATGATGATTTCATACCGCACCCCTGGGCTTGATTACGTCTTCGTAGTGGTATCCTGGCCGAACGCGCTCCGTTGGATTACATGGCATTGTGCCCTCTGCACGAAATACAGCATAAATAAATGAAGGTTTAGATTTCTGTCAGTATGATGGGGGGCTGTGTGTACGGACACTTAACAAAAAAGAAAGAAAGAAAAAAAAAAAGAAGAAGCGGATGATGATTGTTGATAGTAGTTGGGCGTTAATTTGTTATCTTGAATTTGAAATAGGTCCTCCCTCATTCACTTTGCACAGTATCCAGTATCAAAATCAGTTTATTCTGGGCAATGCCTATGGAGACTCTATTCCCCCTCCCCCAATAGACATAACACGCAAGTGTGTGTGTACATGTACACACTAAATAAGAGGGATTTATTCCATGATTAGGCCGGTAGTTGAAATAAATATAACTTAGCATTAAATCTAACAGTTACCATGGTTACCATGGAAAGTCCAGACTTTTTTAACAATACATAGATCTAGGTCTTTAATTTAAACAGTCTAGGCCTAAATAAAAATTAAAATGATTGTCTGCCAAAATGAATAAATGTGTTTTGAAATGTCAATGCCAATGGTGTCATTGGTGGATGTGATTGTGAATGATTCCAAGTCACTGTCAGGTCGAGAGGGTATTAAAGTGTATGCATGGTACGAATGTACGAACAACCGACTCAGAATGCTCAGCTACCTTCATCTTCACTAGACAGAAAAATCTGTCTGTTTGGAGGAGTTTTCTAACATTTTTTTTACTTTTGAGGATCTCCTCCAAGACAGACGGAAGCCTCCCATAGTCACCGTAGTCGAGTACATGTACCTCTCTGCCTGCCCTAAGCGTTGGGTCTAGATCTATGGACAAAAAATGTGAGGTACCTCACCTTAACCCTTAATTTAAAATCCAAAGTCATTAATGAAAAAAAAAATACACAGAATATAATGATCATCATATACTTAATATACATGTAGTGCACCTGTAGACCTGATTTTTGAAATAATCCAAGAAATACAGAAAATTACCCCCGTTTTGCCATGTTGTCAACAGGGTTATCGCAAGTGAATCGAGGCGAACGGAATACTAGTATAGTGAACGCGTACATAGGTCCCATCTCAGCAGCGGAGCTCTGCACCCAAATGCAGTCAAAGCTACATGTAATAAATTTGTTTCACCGTATTTTGGTAAAAATATCACAAATACCACGTAAGATAATCTCACAAACCTTACTTGAACTGCATTAAAAATTCATAAACTTGCGTGAAGGAGGATGAATTTTATGATTTGAATATTTTCCAATGAAAAAAAGCGAGAATATTATATTGCGTATGATCGCGAACGATCTTTTCTCCCATGTTGAAGCACTACTGCGTGTGCGCAATGGTGATTGGCACTCCAATTTCGAGAGACCAGCACTGAGAAAAGATTGTTTGCGACATTCTGTCACATTTTTTTGCCAAAGAAATATTGAAAACTTATAAATGATCACTCCTTTGCAACTTTTTTGATTTTCATGTAAGTATGAGTAGAGTTGGTGATTTTATGTGATGTGGTATTTGTGATACTGTATTTTCATTGAACTTTGGCCAAAGCAAAAGTAATGCACATGAGTGTGTAGCTCCTCTGTGATAAGCCGAATATTTGTAGCACCATAGGGAAACACATAGCGATGGACTCCAACGGGAGTGGTTGGAGCAGACTTCGGTCTATGTACATGTAGGAGAGGGATTCCCGCAAAGCCAGACATAGTCTCAGCAAAGCGTTTCCCTGACAAAATAGACTGATTTTTTTGTCTACATCTTCATATGCCTTGGTGATAAATAGCCTCACCCATTACGCAATGCATTTCGCCACTATTGTTAGACATATGAAGACAGCTGCGTGAAGCTGCCTGAAGGTATGATGGAAAACCATTGAGTTTTTTCCCTTTTATAAAAAAAAAAAAAAAAAATTTATTTCTGTTGCTTGCCAGTGTACTAGCGTACACATTGAGAACAATTATTTTGTCGTTTGACGAAGAAGACGGCCAAACTGGGCTGTGAAATGAGGGCACTGTAAAATCGCCAGTTACAGCAGTCCATTGTTAGACACTCACACATATGTGAGGTTATTGTAGATAACCTCGCACTTTGTACCTTCGTATCACGATGAATTGCCTCTCATAGCAAGTGTGTGACAGTTTGCACATATGTGTGCTGGAAAGGAGCAAGATCGCTAGCCAAAAACAGCCTGAAAATTTCACTTGATCAAGATGATAAAGATTCTGTTGAAGAATCTGGCATGAAATTAGATATTCTATCATCCTAAAATATGGAATGTGGAAGGAAGTATTTCTTAAAATTTTGCTGATTATATTGGTGTTTTTACATTTTCAACTTAGAGGTCGTGACCACCGCCAATATTGGCACAGCCCCACATAGTGATGGTTTCGTGAGTGGTTGTGAGAGGTTTTTATAAATACCTTGCATTCATGTAAGTGTGAGTAGCATTGTGCATGGTATGGGATTATGACTAAGGGCTACAGGTTCCTTGTGCATCATTTCTGAAAGATAATGATCCATGAACTAAAAAGATATGACAGAGTTTTACCAATGTTCAATGGACATGTTGCTTATTGATACTTTGATCTTTATTTTATTCTAGTCCCTGGCATTTTTGTGTTATTGTTTAAGGATTTAAGGGTTTAAAGATTAAGGAGCATATTCCCTTTCATAGGAGGGGACTAATGCATATTTTCTTTTGAGAAAATAAATTGATAGTACTAGCTCATTAAGTAAATGTAGAATTGTTTATTTGTGTAGTGGTCTTTAAAACTGAAAATTCTTTTCAGACATACCGGTCATGGGTCATATATATGTCTGCAGTAATATCACTGCTGCACTAGTTAAACCCTTTCAGGATAGGAATTATTAAAGGGCTAAATTGATCACATTTTGTTTTTCAAATTGGCAACAGTAATATTTTGCTTTTATTTCTACATGGTTGTAACAAGGTGCGATGTCTTCGACAACAGCACTCATGGCTAGGAATTTTGTCGAAAGGTTGAAAAAATTGCCAATTTTGATAAAAAAGCAATGATTTTGAACCTCAATGTGTTGCAAATTTGAAGGAGAATGAAACCCTGGGGAAATATCCATTTTAATGAAAAGAGAGGATAGAGAAAAGCAATTTAAAAAAGGTCCATCAAAATAGGTTACGAAATGAAAAAGTTATGAAAGTTTGAAAAGTCTAAATTTACTTTCTATGGTGATCTTCAAATTGGCAATGTTGCTTCAAAATGGCAGGTTTAGTAGTACAACTCTCAATATGTTTTGTACACCAAATTTCATATTTTCTCCATTATCTCTAAAGATACTCCTTGTCTTTTTGTGAACTCAACGTATGTTGTATCAAATACATTTTTCTGTGATATATCTTGAGCTAAGAAGGAGACAAGCTGCACCTTGAGATATAATGGGGAAAATATGAAATTTTGTGTACAAAACATATGGAGAGTTGTACTACTTCAGTGTAAACCTGTCACTTTGAAGCAGCATTGCCAATTTAAGGATCGCCATAGAAAGTAAATTGAGACTTTTCAAACTTTCATAACTTTCTCACTTTGTAACAGATTTTGATGGAACTTTTTAAAATTGATCCTCTCTATCCTCTTTTTTCATTAAAATTGATTTTTCCCCAGGGTTTCATTCTTCCTTTAAGGATTTTAAAGCTTATTCTCGTTTTTAAAATTCCTGGCATCAAACGCAATATTGTCATGGAACAAAAATGGACACAGTGAGTGCAGAAATATTTGCTCTTTCTACTCATGCATCTGGTATATTTTTTGAGAGCTTTGAAGCAAAAGTTTTTGAGCCAAACCACAACATGTGGTCAATTGTCTTGAAACAAGAAACATGATGCGAAATACCAAAATAGGAAAATAGGAAAATAGGAGGTCCAAGGTATTAGGTTATTTTCTGTTTGTTCAAAATGTTACAAAGAATAAAGAAAAGTAAAAAAATGAATATCAAAAGTGTTATTTTCCTTGTCATTTGGTCAGAATCAAGCCCTAGTAGGTATGTGAACTTAAAGGAAACCAAAACCCAAGGAGAGAATCAATGTTATTGGAAAGTGAGAATTCAGAGAAGCACTTTACAAAAAGTTTCATTAAAATTGGTTAAAAAATGAGAGAGTTATGGAAGTTTGAAAAGTCTCGTTTTACTTTATATGGGGATCCTCAAATTGGCAAAATTGCTTCAATATGGCTGATTTTGTGAACAACTCTCCATTTGTTTTGTACACAGATTTTCAGATTTTCCCCATTATCTTTCAAGGTGCAGTTAATCTCCTTCTGAGCTCAACATATATAATGGGAAAATGTATTTTACACCACATATGTTGAGTTCAGGAGGAGACAAGGAGCACCCTGAGAGATAATGGGGAAAATCTGAAAATCTGTGTACAAAACAAATGGAGAGTTGTTCACAAAATCAGCCATTTTGAAGCAATTTTGCCAATTTGAGGATCCCCATAGAAAGTAAAACGAGACTTTTCAAACTTCCGTAACTCTCTCATTTTTTAACCAATTTTAATGAAACTTTTTGTAAAGTGCTTCTCTGAATTCTCACTTTCCAATAACATTGATTCTCTCCTTGGGTTTTGGTTTCCTTTAACCCATTGCCATGGGAACCAGGGAAGCGTTTCATGAAGCGTTTTGTCAGTGATTTTTATCCGACAACTGTTATAAGCTACTGAAATCCTTGCATCTGATTGGCTGAGAGCAAATTTGTCGGTAAAAATCACTGACAAAACGCTTGATGAAACGCTCCCCAGATGGTCCCTGTGTTAAACCTATGGGATTAAGAGAACTCAGTCAACGGGTTAATAGAATCATGATGATCATCAGTCAAAATAAAAACTTTCTGAGAATGTTATTAACCTGTGGGACGGAACACCTTGGAGTATGGAACTTTCCCAACTTTTTGAGAACAGATTTTGAAGCAGATGCAAGAACATTAAAACATCTTAAAGGAGAATGAAACTTGGGGGGGGGGGGGAACAATTTTAATGAAAAGAGAGGATAGAGAGAAGCAATTTTAAAAAAGTTCCATCAAAATCGGTTACGAAATGAGAAAGTTATGAAAGTTTGAAAAGTCTCAATTTACTTTCTATGGTGATCCTCAAATTGGCAATATTGCTTCAAAGTGACAGGTTTAGTAGTACATGTTCAACTCTTCATATGTTTTGTAGACAAAAATTTCATATTTTCCCCATTATATCTAAAGATGCTGCTTGTCTTTTTGTGAACTCAACATATGTTGAGTCAAATACATTTTCCCATGATATATCTTGAGCTACATGTAAGAAGGAGACAAGCTGCACCTTGAGAGATAGTGGAGAAAATATGAAATTTTGTGTACAAAACATATTGAGAGTGTACTAAACATGCCATTTTGAAGCAACATTGCCAATTTGAGGATCGCCATAGAAAGTAAATAGAGACTTTTCAAACTTTTATAACTTTCTCATTTCATAACCGATTTTGATGGAACTTTGTTTAAATTGCTTCTCTCTATCCTCTCTTTTCATTAAAATAGAGTGAAAAAGAAAATCAGTTGAGGGGGATGCTCTCAGAAATTACAACCATGTTATCAAACCTTGATATTTTGTTACATGCTGTTTTGAAGAATTTATTGGGGGAAATTTTGAAGATTGAAAAGATTTTGATTTTTGTTAACTTTAATTCATGAAAATAATTGTGGTTCAAACATTGAATTTATAAGATAGAAGTGAGAATGAAAAAAAAAAAGCAGGTTGACATGTACATGTACATGTACATGTATGTAGAAGCAGTAACCAAAGTTTCAATGTACTTTATAATTCTGATTAGAGAGTAAAAGAAAAGTTCCCTTTTTATTTTTTATATTCGTTATTTTCCCATTCTTCTGGAAATCACAACGGCTTCACAATCATTCATTTAATTTAAATACTAGTAGTTGTGTCATGATAGGCATATATGTGTACAACGTATTCACCATAAGACTTTATAAAACGGGTTCAAGAATGTAGCCATCCTGATTGGTCAAATAACACCACGTGACCGTGCAAAAAGAAAGTACTAACGCACGGCGAGGGGAATAACGCACGGCTAATCCGGATCAAACACTAAGATTGTAAGAAAACACTAAGATTGTAGACCCGTTTTATAAAACTTTTAATACATGGTTGTGAGGTCGTGCATTAGTATGATCCAGCAACACGCAGGTTTTTATCGTGGTGTCTAACACACTCGGATACGCCTCGTGCGTTAGTACACCACGATAAAAACCTTTGTGTTGCCAGATCTCGCACTAACGCACTCCCAACCATGTATTAATAGTATACTAACTCACACGGGCTACAGTTTGCAGGCACACAAAAATCATACATGTAGATGTACATTGTACATGTACAAACAGGGTTGTAAACTTGTACAGAGTGAATCATTAGAAAAAAAAATCAAGATGTTTTTATTTTCTTTGAGAACTGTTATTTTTTTTCAAAATGACAGTATATATGTATCCTAAATTTCTAGTGCATGTATGTGTCAAGCCCCTAATGTCTTGAAAATCATTTTGCAACAAGGTTGGAAAATAACAAACTGATGAACATTTTAAGTAACTAAAATTTCCTGTATGTGAAAATATGACAGTTACTTAAAGATAGTTTTGACATTGACATTTATATGGTGATGTTGTAGTATGTACATACTTGTGTAGATCTACTGTTAATTGAATTACATTCAGAATGCTGCTTTAAAAAAAATAGTTTAGAAAAGTTTCCTCTACATGTTGCGATGGTAGGCCTATGTCTTTGGTTTAGATTTGAAGTTCATTAATTTTGTTTATCCTGATACAATGTGTGTACTTTGAATTACAGACTGTACATGTACATGTAGGCCTATTTTGATGCAAACTTGTACACAAAATATTGCATACAAATTAGGCCTACATATTTTGTTGTATTACATGTACATGTACATTTACATGAGCAAGTACTTGACTATAATCCTAGAAGTCACTGGGCAAGTGCAATACATGTCAGGCCAAGTAAAATTGATTCCTAGTTTCTCGTCTGGATTTTTCGAAAATGAGGAGGAGGTGGTACCATGTTATTTGATATTTAATATTTTTCCAAGATGGCCGCATCATGTACATACATACATGTACAAATGCTATTTGGAACGGCTGCCCGTTATATTTATATTCTTCTTGGGTCCTTTTAAACCCCCTAAAGGCATCAAGTTATAATTTTAGTGTTCTGTAGCACATTGTTGGTAGTTTCGATTTTTTATTGTTTATTTAAAAAAAAACACAAAAATATCAAATAACAAAAAAAAAAATGGAGATGGGCGAAAAAGAAGATGAGGGCACGGACAAGTAACTAGGAATAATTTTTATTTGGCCTAAGACTGATCTTAATCTGTTTCTGAGATTTAGGTATTGCTTGTATTCATGAGTGAGATGATACATTGTATGCCTGTGAGGCTGTAGTCATAGTCTCTAATCATTGTTGAGAGACCAAAGTGATATTGAGATCTGTGTTGACATACGTTAAGAAGTGACCTTTGAGCAGGTATACTGTTCATCCTCAAAAGCATTGTTTCATCATGTCACAAAAATGGCCTACAAGTCTGCACATAAAATCAGATACCGGTATTCTTTATAAGTGTAGATCACATGTAGCAGTATTTTTTTGGTTTGTTTTGTTTCTGTTTTTTTTCATGTATGTGGATGTTATTTTGTTCAATGATTTGATATATTTAGACATATATGGACTTTAACATACTTGAAGTAGCATGCCAAACGAGAGTAAATTAAAATATCATCCATGTTATACAAAAGTACATAAATTTGCTGCTTATTTTAGATCAAGCCGAAGGTACATGTACATGTACATGAATATGTATCCATGTTTGCATTATTGATTTTGGCAGTACATGTCCTGCTGGCATAAATTGATTTGTATGTATGCAAATCAATGTAATTCCTTAATTAATTTTTGATTATTATGCATGCAACAATTTTCTGAATGTGAGCATTCAGAATGACAGTCAATTACGTATACAGTATGTACATGTATTTTGACAGTCATTCTGAATGCTCATATTCAGAAAATTGTTGCTTGCATAATAATAAAAAATTAATTAAGGAATGACAATCAATTTGTCATTGATACAAGTGCCAGGAGATACATGTAAGTGTACATATATATAAAAAACATGTACCGCTATATCAGGATCTGAGCTTTTGAGAAAAAAATATAAATTATGTACATGTACATGTAGGCCTAAATGTGTAGCTCATACATGTAATTCTAAGAGTACATACATTACACTGTACATGTATATGCATGGGTAGTTCTACAATCATGCGAGCCATGAATAACTAAATACCATTCAGCCTCCATTTATAAGTAATATGAATTACAAAATTATTTCAAAAATTTTAATGTATCAAATGTTCGGAATTATGAACCCCCTGCTATGGGAAATTTGTGTTTCAGAATTACGAACCTTCAGAATTATAAACCTTTGGAAAAATGAGTACCCCCCATTATAATGATATCTATACTTTACCCATGTACAATGTACATGTAGAATTCATTTCCCCCTTTACATGTATGTTAATCATTTTCCTTAACAGTTTCAGGGATGTTTAAAAAGAAGTTCTTCCATTTTGACACAATTTGATATTCATTCAATTACTTTGATGATGATGTCCAAATATTTGATAGTGCCTTTAAGGCTGCACAATGGTCCTATCATATTTGGCACCAAGGGCCATAGCCTATTGTTATAGCTAGGAACTTTTTAGTGGTGGTTCAAATTTCACTGACTTGACAAGAGATCCAAAGAGATTGATGGTATGGCGACAGTACAGCTGTCAGAACAGCAGCTTCCGGTATACGCTACGTAAAACATGATATCTGTATGTACGTGCAAATTACGGACCGTAGTACAGTATAGTGCGTAACAAAAGACAATAAAACTCGGCAAATCTTTAGTAAATAATCATTTATTGTCAAATTGAAAGCATGATTCTCGTAAAATTGCAAATAAAACACGATTAAAGATGGAAATATGAATGTAAGTACCACGTTTCTTCACAAACAGTTACGTTTAATGCAGTTTCTTATGTGAAATTAGTGCCGGTCGGAAGCAGTGTTTTTCACCCGGAGTGGTGGACGGAAATCCCCCGTGCTGGACGGGCCCGTCCACCGCCGACCACCGTAGCTATAACACTGGCCATAGCCTATTGTAATGAACAAATAGTGAGTTAGTGGTCTTTGATTACAAATCAAGGAGAAGGGAGTCATTGTTGTCCAGACAGTGCTATTTTCATATTATGGAACCTTCCAGTACTTGCATCTTAAAGGTACATGATAAAAATGTCTGTTACATCATTAATCAAAATTATGAAAATTAGGATTTGTTTTCAGATCTTTATTAAATAATATGTACATTGTAAGTTGTCTCACTGCTTTCCCTGATGATTCTCTGTTCCTTCATTGTATTTCATCCTGATATATACCAAAGTCATCTACAATAGATTCCAGGTTTTCAAGTAAAGCCCACATAGATGCAACTCATTTATTTTGTCACACTTAAACATGAAGCACATTGTTGCCCAACCAGAAGAAAAAAAAAAGAAGAAGAAAAAAAAAAAGAAGAAGAAAAAAAAAAAGAAGAAGAAAAAAAAAAAGAAGTGGTCAGCAGGAAAAGCTGAATTGGCTATATTTGAACTGATAATCGAAACATAAATTTACCTTCAGATGGGCTTTCATGATGGATCCATGTTTTGTGGCATGCAGCCCTGGGTGTGTCCCCACTGCTGTTTTCCCAGCCATCCCCAAAAGCAACCCCAAAGGAAAAGTAGCCCCTTGGCTGTTAACCCTACTCACACAGTGAGCTGAAATGAGGCCCTTAGATCAGTTTTCCAGGGTAGGCTTGCCATACACTTTGCTGCTTTTTGCATTGCTTATTCTCCATGATGTACATGTAGAAGTATAACCAGACGTTGTGTGTCCCGACAGGTCACTTTTAAAACCATTAAAATTAAACAACTTTCCATGCAAACTGTCCAAAATCATTCACATGATAAGTTGACAATTGTATGAATTGCAAATATTCACTGACTTTAGTGTTCTTGATGCATATTTTAAATCTGACTGCAAAATTGACAGGTTGATTTTTTAAGTGTCCGGACAAACAACCCCCCATCCTACAATGTTTTACGGCTGTGTACATAGTACAAGCATCTTGATGTATAGTATTCACACTTTATGCAGTCAGAAAAGCCACATTTAGTGCATTCCTCTTAGCGATTTACAGATATGATCTCGACGTGGGCTCAATTTTCTCCACCTTCTCTGTGAACTGCTTGGTATCTTTTGTGGTGTTTGAATATTTCAGCTGAACCATGGGGTAAATCTATGTGCAGGTGTGAATGGTCGTCATCATGGGGCGCCAAAGGCAGGAGGGGGTGCAAAAGGCAGGAATGAATGTGAATGCTTGTTATACATGTACATGTTCCACTTCTTGTGACTTTATAAAATCTTTCTCTGACATGTCTGATATATATAGTGGATCAAATATTTGAAGAAATTAAAATAAAGGGAACCAATCACCCCTTTAAAAAAAAAAAGCAAAAGCAAAAACCAAAAAACAGAAGAAAAAAAAAATTATACATTATACGATTTCATCTCTCAAAAGAAAATTTAAATGGTTTACTAAATAAGTATGTACATGTTTGAAACAGAAAAAACAATTTTATGTTAAAAGGCAATCCAACCTGGTAATAAGATAATTTGTGTGAAAGTTGACGAATAAGAAAAACAGGATGGTGCAAGTTTGAAAGAAATTGGACAAGGAATAAGAAAGTTATGGATGTTTGAAAGATGAGATCACTACATCTATGCAAAGCTCAAATTGGCAATTTGGTGAGTCGATTGTGACATACTTGCAGACAACTCACCCGTTCGTTATACACAAAATATTTATTTGCAGTTTTCTACGAAGTGCCTTTATCCTCGGGGCAGTACTCAAAATATATTGGAGATAGCATATTGTTATAGGTCCTCATGAAAGAAAAAGATCCTAGTAATACTTTTTGAAAAAAATGACATTTTAGTCATTTTGTGTGTTGGATTGAGCAACTGGGGGAGTTGTCTGCCACTACATCATAGTGGCATTACCTATTCGGCCAATTTGAAATTTTCAGGATATGTATAGTGATTACAACTTTAAAAAATCCATAAATTTCTTATTGCTTGTCCGATTTCATCCAAACTTTCACCCATCTACTTCTCTGATTTTTCCTCTCTCTTTCAGACCAACTTGCCATTTAGGTTGGATTTCCTTTAAAGTACATGTAGGAATTAGTCAGTGTAAAAGTTGCTTCCAATTCCTTTTGAGTGCCATGCCATAATTTTTATGTTTATAGTAAAATGGTAATACCTATGCTCATTATCATCATCATCATAATAATTATAATAATATGTCATTTTTACCCAGGGTAGCCTCATCAGTATTATATACTGTTCTCCGTGAGGCCTATTACCCAAGCTTTACATGTGTAGCTGAGTGACTATAATATGGCGCTCAAGCGTTCAAGGAATTTCTCCCTACCAGGTGCCCATTTATTTCACCTGGGTGGAGTGTGGCAAATGTAGATTAATGTCTTGCCAAAGGACATTAGTGCCATGGCAGGGAATTTCAAATATTGGATACCAGTATGGAACCTGTAAATGTCCAGAGCAAAATGATCTGGGGAGCGTTTCATCAAGCATTTTGTCAGTGATTTTTATCCGACAACTGTTATAAGCTACTGAAATCCTTGCATCTGATTGGCTGAGAGGAAATTTGTCAGTAAAAATCACTGACAAAAAGCTTGATGAAACGCTCCCCTGATGATTGGTTTCCTGATTTTCTTTGGTACTGTCAGACGTTAGTATACTACATTGTACATATTTTTGGAATTGATGGAGTAGATAACGATGGATGCTGAGTATTGTTGTAGCCTACATTTTGATCATGATTATGAATTTGTAGGAGAAATTTGATCCATTTATGTTTTGCACCCTTACGCAAAGGGGAAAAAAAAAATAAAAGAAGGAAAGAGAATTTTCTGGATTTTTCCTTGAAATGCCCTCCACATACATGCAGTACATTATTCAATTCTCCTTTCTGGGTTAAAGTGTCTCCAATTTTGTACATTGTCTGTATTCTATGGTGCACTTTGTGATGTAACTTGATCAGTAGGTTCCCAGCCAAGCGCATTTAGCTTATTGTTAGCCAGGGAATAAGGTTTCCATTCCACTTTTCCTCAGAATCGTATTCTGTCATTTCTGTGTCGCCAAACGTGATTCATTTAACACAGGACCATTAGCCTGCCTGAAGTAAGAAGCAATTCTTTTCATGCAATTTCATTTTGAAAGAAACTGTTTTTGAAGTTTATCTGAGAAGATTGATAACAGTAGCAATAGGACTAATAATGTATTACATGGATGATGAACATTATGGAATCATCAATATTATTTGTCGATGACAATCATTTTCCTTGAAACTTTCAAGTATTGTTAAATTTTATGCATATGCAATTATAATACATTCATTTATGACTCCCAAAATAAATGGTACCTTTTAAGGTAGTGTGGAGGTTGTGGAGGAATATATTCAATTAATAAAATTTGTATTCCCTTTAATTACGTTCGATCAAGGCATCTTGGAAATATGTACTTCCACAAAACTCTGATAGTGGTAGAAACTACATGTACATGTATAAAGACCTGCATGTAAGCAGATGACAACCCAATAAAATAGAATGAAATGTTGGAAAATATAGGTAAGCTATTACTGCACGTACTGTATGTCTCGTTTCTTAGGAAAATGACATGTTGCCTTAGTTTCTTTCGTACCAAGAATACTTCTTACTAGTATGTGAGAAGATATTATTATTCATGAAATATAAAACTAGACAGAATGTTGTCTCCGCCACCGATGTTCACCATGTCCTCTCCCTGTACCGAGGCCTCCGGTACCCATGTGCAAGAGGAAAGGTTATCGTCAGGGATAATGGATTATTTCCCAAGCTATGCCGTACATAAGCCATGAATAAGTTAGCACAGATGCAAGATGGAGATCGCTCCAAGCTTGATGTCGCTGCCGTGGCTGCTGCTGCTGCTATGAGGCTTCAGCCTGCTCTGTGTCGAATAATGAAAGGGTTAATTTTCTTTGGGTCAATCAGAGGGGCTCCATGGAATATTCCGACCTGATGTGAACTGGATGGCCACTCTAGTGGTGAAAATTAGCTCATCATAGTTACTAGTCCATGGCTGAGGAGCTTCTCCAGTTCTCCATTTACTCAGTACAGTATGTGTAGCCAGGGAATTGGTAGTCAAGGTGATCTTCTAGTACAGCATACGGTGGAGATTTAATAAGTCTGCTTGCCTTTACACTTGCCATTTTGTAGTTATTTAAGTATTCTTCATATCTACATGTAGGCCTAAATGCTTCCTTTTAATATGTTCCGTCATACAATGTATGTGTACAATGTACTTGTAGGCCATATGTTTTTCCTTTCTAAATTGCTCAAGATGCATTTACATTATGTACATGTACAATACATTGAGACATGGCTGAGTTTAGTCTGTACATGTATTATGACTTACATACTATAGGAACTCATTATTAAAAGACCCTATTAACTTTTTAGGGATAGGTACTAGAAAGACTAATATTTTCTTTTGAAAGAAAAGAAAAGAAAAAGTCACTTAATCCATAGTATAGTGCAATATCATTTGAAAATTTAGAACTCTATCATTGATTAGGAATGTTGATCCACATGTATTATGTACATGTATGGTTAATACAGTGAAAACTCACTATAACGAGGACCTTGGGACCATGAAAATCACCTTGTTACATATATCAGGGATCTCCTTTTATCAGGGCAAAAAACCCCAAAAGAACAAAGACCAGGGACCAGCAAAATGACCTTGTTATATCAGGAATCTCGTTATATCAGAGCTCTTTATAATAAGTTTCCAATGTACTGCCCTTGCTCCGTCATCTGCTAAGAGCTGTGGTCCATCACCATACATAGCCGAATGTACCACATGTACATCTGCCTAGGCCTGTAAATTGCTTGCTGTATGTTCTTCATTACGTCCGTACCATTCGTTTTGAGGGCACCTGTAATGAAAAGACCCTTGTCGTCGGAACCATCCAGGTATTACTAAGTGAATATCGGCCTATATCTGGAGAGATTGCCTGCGTGGCAGATTGAAATATATCAGTCACCTGTAGTACACAGTGGAAGGAGCATACCAGATTTGATTGGCTTGATTACTCAACCACATTATCCGCCCAATTGATTGCTTCCCAAGGACTTCCTGTATTATGATGCTGTCAGGTTCTGTTTAAGTTCACTCCTTCACCTTTCAACTTCCTACAATCTTGGACACATAAGGGACACGAACTGATGTGGTCACATGTCGTTCCTTTCCAGAATTTTTCAGAATTTTAGATTCACTTCTTTTTGTGTGCTTGTGCTTAAAAGTGTGTTGGCTTGTCTACTCATATGTTGCTTTGACCTTTTTTTAAAGCGCGGTGTTTTAAACGTTTCAGGCCTTCATGTAATATCTCTGTACAAAAGTAATAGTTGAAGCTTACATGTACATGTAAAATGGACATAGAATACTGCTATGGAACATGATCAACAAATATAAAACTGGACAATTTTCTTTTGCAAAACAAACCCGTATTATTGCTGGATAAACATACTTGAGTGTTTCTTCTGTTTTTTAATTTTTTTTCTAAGTTCCCCTAAAAACTTACGATTTGTTGACCCTGTTGCAACTTTATGGTTGATTGCAGCTAACGAGCACTAGTCAATCAGGAAATTTTAGATCAGTCATGCATTAGTAAATACCTGTACATGTAGGTAAACTCTCATTGGATGACTCTGAAGAGATGGATGATATCAATCGTATGTAACTTTTCAAGACTAGCCAATGTGGAGGTGTCATGGTTTAGTAGTTCATTCACTTTACCCTCAGTCAAAGGCTTCAGGGTTTGAATCCCAGCCAGGCACTAATGTCTTTTGGCAAGACATTAATCCATATTTGCCACTCTCCACCCAGGTGTAATTGGGTACCAGATATGCTATAGTGCTAAGTAGTTGGCCGTTCGGCTATGATCGGGGTAATAGTGTTGGAGCACCGTGAGCGTAACGGCGTGACAGACCTGAGCACTTTACAAGAAGTCACCATTATTATTATTATTATTAATCAGGATCTATATTGTAAATAGAAGTGAATTCTGATTGATCGATTGATAAGTTTTTGGATGGAATGAATCCTAATGTACATGTACATGCTACTCTTCAGAACCAGCCAATCGTGATCTACACAACATCAGGAGTTATTCACTAATTGATAAATAGGTGGATCGTGATTGTACTATGCTAAATAGTTGAAGAGATGAAGTAGCTTGTGATAGAATGCATCTACATGTAGATGTATGCACAGTACAGTGTTGTACAGTGCTTGTGGGCATATGGCCATGTACGTATGCCCTCTTGAATCCTTGAAATTCCAGTACATTTTTTTTTCAATTACATATACATGTATTCTGGCAAAATTTGCCAGGATGTGTTGTACAAAGATCTCTAGAAATTACATAGACATGATTTAGTAAATATTTACATATTTTCCTGCTACATGTAGAGCCTGACGTGTACATATCGATATGAAATTGCACATTATTTATTCTTGAAATAATTCTATAATCAATACAGAAGTAAGCTAAATCAGCATTATGTCAGGACTGTGTGCCTTATTGTGAATATTCATACATTTTCCCCAAGGTTTTTTTGCCAATGTCATTATTGCTACATGTAGCTGTTTTTAAAGGATAAAAACAGACAAATGTACACGTATTTGTTGGCTACCCATACATTGTAAGTGCCAAAAGGTATTGCAGGAAAAAAAAAATCATACTGTGCACAATCACTGACTACATGTGCATGTGTAGTGCATATACTTGAGGTTGGGTGTTTTTTCCTTCATTATTCATGCCGTGTACACTTCACATATAAAGTAATCCCTTTTTGCCCACAATGTTGGATAGCTTTGCCTTGGCAAAGTGACAGGCATTGTACATGTATTAGTGGTATGAGGGTGGGAAATAAAGTACATTTTTAAATGCATGTACAGTGACAGAATGTATTCTGTATTAGAATAGCATCTACATGTACATGTATGTATACATGTATGTTCTAGGCCAATTTTCCGAATATACAGTGTACCAAAATGAAAGGAAGGGGAATTCAAAGGAGTAGGTACATGTATAGGCCTACATCTAAGATGACACATGTAAATTTCTTTCAAGGATTTCACAGACAATTCTGTAAGTTGTGCATTATTTTTTTAAAAATGGGGAATGCATGATATTGTATTAATTTATCCCATTGAGCTGCTTTCTGTTCATGTCGTGTATCAAACTGAGGAGCGTACACCACTGTGTAATAAAACTTATAGCTCATTATTTTAGCACAGTATACCTACTAAGTTTTTAAAAAACAGTGGACACTTTTGATTGTTAATTACTCAAAAATTGTACTTTGTATCAGGCTGAGGTTTTTACAGTGCAAAGTTGAAGGATGTTAAATTTATTGGGAGAAAGTTTTATTACATTTCTCTGAATACTTTTCTAGAAATATGGCTAGATTAAAAAAAAATTGTACATCATATCAGACTGAGGTTTTTACATTGTTAAGTTGAAGGATGTAAATTTCATTGGGAGCAAGTTTCATGACATTCTCTTAATACTTTTCTTGAAATATCGCTCTAAATATTTAATTACATTTTTCAATTTTTGACAGTTCAAGGCCACAAAATCTGTGTGTATATAATTCAGGACACAACAATTTCTATTGTGTGTTGCAGCTGTCAACCTTTTGCCGTCCAGTGTCATTAATGATTCATGACTCTGGGTTAAAAAGGTGTTCTAAAATTTCAGCTGCAATGCACAATAGCAATTGTTTCATTCAGATCTTGTGGCCTTTATTTTCCAAAAGTGAAAATTCTAATTAGATATTTAGAGAGATATTTCAAGAAAAGTATTAAGAGAAATGTGATGAAACTTGCTCCCAATGAAATTTACATCCTTCAACTTTACAATGTAAAAACCTCAATCTGATATGATGTACAATTTTTGAGTTATTAATGATCAAAAGTGTCCAATGTTTTTTTAACACCTACATGTACATTGTAGATGTAGACCTGTACATGTACATGATACCCATGATCATGCACATGTGCAATGTATGTTTTGTGTGGAGTGCCTTTTGATTATCATGACCATGCTAGTCATTACATCTGACAGAGATGGGAATGAAATGACATCCCCTGTTGGGAGGAATATCATGACATTTGATGTTTCAGACTAAGAGACGATAAATGCCTGTTTCGAAAGAGAGAGAGAGAGAGAGAGAGAGAGAGAGAGAGAGGGAGAGAGAGAGGGAGAGAGAGAGAAATAGAGAGAGGGAGAGAGAGAGAAATAGAGAGAGGGAGAGAGAGAGAAATAGAGAGAGAGAGTGTGTGTGTGTGTGAGAGAGAGGGAGAGAAAATGACATTTGAGAGATTCTAAAGGAATGAGCATGCAGTTCATGTGGTAATTGAATGATGAGAGTGATGAGACGAAGGCCTACATGTACAAAGATATGTAGATACTACAGATTAAATAATGATACATGTAGGCCTACATGCACATGAATTATAAATGCACATTTTTTTTCTTCCAGTTTTGCCTTCCAACTACTTTATCATATATTTTTCCATCTTGCATGATGCATGACATCTATGATTGTTGCTGCAGGCATGGTCTGTCGGGACCACAATGCTTGGTAGCCGCCGAGTCTCCAGTATGTTTGCTGAGAATTTTCAGCGGGTTACAAACATGTGTGCCTGGGTATTTTCCTGCGTATTGGCAAATAGGTTGTCATTGGCCATTGCATTTTAACTGCTGTGTGGCCGACTGTAATCTTTCCACTTCCAAAGGAAATTTTCACCTGCTTTACCCTTTAAATCTTTGTCAAAGTGCTGTATAACAGTGTATATAAACCCAGTCTTTGTATTCACCTTAACATAGGGACACTGATTTTCCGCGATCACGGAAAACGGACGGAATTCACGGAAATGACCATTTGAAACGGAAAATGCAATTTGGAACGGAAAATCGCGGAAAACCCCTTTTACCTCAAAATTGTTCATTTTTTCAAGAATAAAATCGTAAAACTTACACTATTCTTGTGATTTGTTACGCAGTGAAAAAATATCGGGCCTAAAATCATGGTTAATAACTCCGAATACTTAGCGATATTCATCAGATTCTTCGGAGACAGGGCGCTGCCATTTTGTTTCGCTGGACCAATGGAGATTGTGACACAAATCACGGTACAATAGGAGCAGCGAATCCCTATTATGCAAGCTAGGCGCATACTCATGCGGCCGAGAGGGAAGTAAGGCAGGATTGCCGTACACTGCTAGCACATGTATAGTAAAGGGGCTGGCGTGTGCGCCTAGTATTACGTAGACGTAAACTAAGCACGCATACGCCAGCAGCGGGCGCTAAGTGCTGCGAGATTGTACACACGCTGTTGTACAGTTCGTAAAAGGGGCTGGCGTGTGCGCCTAACATCGATCGATCGCTGACATGACAGCCAATGCAAGACTGAAAATGTTTTCGTCGACGTCGCGTCGTACGGTGCGATAGATCTTAGAGTGCTCAGAAATCGTAAGAGTTCTGTGCATCATGTTGAAATAATCTGGGTACTACACAGATTTTCATGGTGTGTCATGTAAGATTTTTTTTTGATCCAGTCGAATACCTGAATTTTAACTGACTCTGTAATGTTAGAACATTTGTACCCTACAAGTTCATGTTTGTATGCAAATCTTATGTAAATGGAATTTTAGTTTTTTCATGTGTACAAAGTCTATGGCAAAACGGAATTTACGTTTTTCAGCCCATCTGAAACGGAATTCCAGATTTTCTGAAACGGAAAAGGCCATTTTTTGAAATGGAAAATCAGTGTCCCTATTAACAGGACTATGATTTACATGTAAATGTACATGCATGTAGCTAATACTCCAGTCACTTGAGACCGACACCGGACTGATAACAGACCAAACATAACATTTCATTACCAACCCCAAATGGCCAAGAATTGGTCGATTTGGAGTCGGTTTAGAATGGGTTCGGTGGCGTAACTGAGGAATGAGGTATTAGAGACAGGGCTTTTGATGTTTAAATGGAAAGTCATACATTTTCAATCATTTACAGAGACTTCCAGGGGCATAGCACAAAACTATGACAATAACGATGATGTACATGTACATGTAGTTTACCTTGAGGTAATGATAGTTAAATGACATGTCATGAAGGGACTCAAGAAAAATAGTACCTTGTGAGACCATAATAAGAATTAGTAGTCTTTTTTGATGATGGGATGAGAGGGTTAAACATAAATTCTGTTTTTATCTGTTTTTGCACCTTTAGGCTGATTATGCTGGACTACTTTACCTAGTTTGAAATATTTGTTAATTTGTTTTGGTTTTCTGAATGGGCTTCACAAATACACATGTACACATAATACTAACTTTGGAGTATAATCTCCTTTTTGAAGTTGAATTAAAGAAGAGAGGCAGAAAGGATCAATTGCATCTAGCAGGTGTGACTGAAGGTGGCCAGGAAATTGTATTTCCTAGCAGTAGAGTGAGAAGGGGAGTAATGCTGTAGATTGTCAATAGAACGGAACATTGGCCACATTCCTGTGTCAACAGACTTGAGCAGAAGAACACACCTTACCACATACCCCCAGCCCATCAGCTGAGAAATGGGAGATGGGAGAAGAGAGAAAAGGGAAGAAAGATGGAGAAGAGAAATGGAGAAGAGAGAGAGAGAGAGAGAGAGAGAGAGAGAGGGGGAGAGAAGAGAAGAGAAGAGAGATGGAGAATAACATTGGCCACATTTCTGTGTCAACAGACTTTAGGAGAACACACCTTACCACATGCCCCCAGCTTATCAGCTTCTGGGGATGGGGAACAGAGGAATGGGAGATGGGAGAAGAGAGATGGGGGGGGGGGTGGGGATAGATGGAGAAGAGAGATGGGGAGAAAGATGGAAAAGAGAGATGGGGGAGATAGATGGAGAGGGGAGATGAGAGAAGAGAGATGAGAGAGATGAGAGAAGAGAGAGAAGAGAGGTGGAGAAGAGAGATGGAGAAGAGAGGTGGAGAAGAGAGATGGAGAAGAGAGGTGGAGAAGAGAGATAGAGAAGAGAGGTGGAGAAGAGAGATGGAGAAGAGAGGTGGAGAAGAGAGATAGAGAAGAGAGGTGGAGAAGAGAGATGGAGAAGAGAGGTGGAGAAGAGAGATGGAGAAGAGAGGTGGAGAAGAGAGATAGAGAAGAGAGGTGGAGAAGAGAGATGGAGAAGAGAGGTGGAGAAGAGAGATAGAGAAGAGAGGTGGAGAAGAGAGATAGAGAAGAGAGGTGGAGAAGAGAGATAGAGAAGAGAGATGGAGAAGAGAGGTGGAGAAGAGAGATGGGGAAAGAGAAATGGGGGAAGAGAGACGGAGACGAGAGGTGGAGAAGAGAGATAGAGAAGAGAGGTGGAGAAGAGAGATGGAGAAAAGAGGTGGAGAAGAGAGATAGAGAAGAGAGGTGGAGAAGAGAGATAGAGAAGAGAGGTGGAGAAGAGAGATAGAGAAGAGAGGTGGAGAAGAGAGATAGAGAAGAGAGGTGGAGAAGAGAGATGGAGAAGAGAGGTGGAGAAGAGAGATGGGGGAAGAGAAATGGGGGAAGAGAGATGGAGAAGAGAGGTGGAGAAGAGAGATAGAGAAGAGAGGTGGAGAAGAGAGATGGGGGAAGAGAAATGGGGGAAGAGAGATGGAGAAGAGAGGTGGAGAAGAGAGATGGGGGAAGAGAAATGGGGGAAGAGAGATGGAGAAGAGAGGTGGAGAAGAGAGATAGAGAAGAGAGGTGGAGAAGAGAGATGGAGAAGAGAGGTGGAGAAGAGAGATAGAGAAGAGAGGTGGAGAAGAGAGATGGGGGAAGAGAAATGGGAGAAGAGAGGTGGAGAAGAGAGATAGAGAAGAGAGGTGGAGAAGAGAGATAGAGAGGAGAGGTGGAGAAGAGAGATAGAGAAGAGAGGTGGAGAAGAGAGATAGAGAAGAGAGGTGGAGAAGAGAGATGGAGAAGAGAGGTGGAGAAGAGAGATAGAGAAGAGAGGTGGAGAAGAGAGATAGAGAAGAGAGGTGGAGAAGAGAGATAGAGAAGAGAGATGGAGAAGAGAGGTGGAGAAGAGAGATGGAGAAGAGAGGTGGAGAAGAGAGATGGGGGAAGAGAAATGGGGGAAGAGAGACGGAGACGAGAGATGGGGAATAGAGAGTGGGCAAGAGAGATAGAGAAGAGAGGTGGAGAAGAGAGATAGAGAAGAGAGGTGGAGAAGAGAGATAGAGACGAGAGGTGGAGAAGAGAGATAGAGAAGAGAGGTGGAGAAGAGAGATGGAGAAGAGAGGTGGAGAAGAGAGATAGAGAAGAGAGGTGGAGAAGAGAGATAGAGAAGAGAGGTGGAGAAGAGAGATAGAGAAGAGAGGTGGAGAAGAGAGATAGAGAAGAGAGGTGGAGAAGAGAGATGGAGAAGAGAGGTGGAGAAGAGAGGTGGAGAAGAGAGATAGAGAAGAGAGGTGGAGAAGAGAGATAGAGAAGAGAGATAGAGAAGAGAGGTGGAGAAGAGAGATGGAGAAGAGAGATAGAGAAGAGAGGTGGAGAAGAGAGATAGAGAAGAGAGGTGGAGAAGAGAGGTGGAGAAGAGAGATAGAGAAGAGAGGTGGAGAAGAGAGATAGAGAAGAGAGGTGGAGAAGAGAGATAGAGAAGAGAGGTGGAGAAGAGAGATGGAGAAGAGAGGTGGAGAAGAGAGATAGAGAAGAGAGGTGGAGAAGAGAGATAGAGAAGAGAGATAGAGAAGAGAGATGGAGAAGAGAGGTGGAGAAGAGAGATAGAGAAGAGAGATAGAGAAGAGAGGTGGAGAAGAGAGATAGAGAAGAGAGATAGAGAAGAGAGATAGAGAAGAGAGGTGGAGAAGAGAGGTAGAGAAGAGAGATAGAGAAGAGAGATGGAGAAGAGAGATAGAGAAGAGAGGTGGAGAAGAGAGATAGAGAAGAGAGGTGGAGAAGAGAGATGGAGAAGAGAGATAGAGAAGAGAGATAGAGAAGAGAGGTGGAGAAGAGAGATAGAGAAGAGAGGTGGAGAAGAGAGATAGAGAAGAGAGATAGAGAAGAAAGATAGAGAAGAGAGGTGGAGAAGAGAGATAGAGAAGAGAGGTGGAGAAGAGAGATAGAGAAGAGAGGTGGAGAAGAGAGATAGAGAAGAGAGGTGGAGAAGAGAGATGGAGAAGAGAGATAGAGAAGAGAGATAGAGAAGAGAGGTGGAGAAGAGAGATAGAGAAGAGAGGTGGAGAAGAGAGATAGAGAAGAGAGATAGAGAAGAGAGATAGAGAAGAGAGGTGGAGAAGAGAGATAGAGAAGAGAGGTGGAGAAGAGAGATAGAGAAGAGAGGTGGAGAAGAGAGATAGAGAAGAGAGGTGGAGAAGAGAGATAGAGAAGAGAGGTGGAGAAGAGAGATGGAGAAGAGAGGTGGAGAAGAGAGATGGGGGAAGAGAAATGGGGAAGAGAGACGGAGACGAGAGATGGGGCAGATAGATGGGGAATAGAGAGTGGGCAAGAGAGATAGAAAAGAGAGGTGGAGAAGAGAGATAGAGAAGAGAGGTGGAGAAGAGAAATGGAGAAGAGAGGTGGAGAAGAGAGATGGAGAAGAGAGGTGGAGAAGAGAGATGGGGGAAGAGAGATGGAGAAGAGAGACGGAGAAGAGAGATGGGGCAGATAGGTGGGGAATAGAGAGTGGGCAAGAGAGATAGACAAGAGAGGTGGAGAAGAGAGACACTTGTCAAGGAAAATGCAGGAATGCTATTAGCCGAACATATTCTGTATGTAGATCCTTGAGTACATGTACAATGTACATGGGTGTAAATGTGCTCTTGAATCTGAATGTAGACTGCACACTTTTTGCATACACTGGAGCAATGTATACATGTACATTTGAGGTACCATCTGCATTGTTAACATAGTATGTCTGTTAATAAATGCACATAATGTACATGTACATGTATATCATGGATGGTCTGTTTGTTGCTCCTTGCACTAAAGTAAGTTATGGATGGGTACCCGACTGTATTGATTGATCGATAAATTTATTGACATTATTAGTTCACATATTCTTAAATTGTTGCGTGCATCTGTATATGTATGTATGTAAGACTCTTTCATTGTAATGTGCATGGGCCAAGACAGTAAAGTAAGCTGACTGTAAAAGTTATTGTGGTTGTTTTAATTATTCTGTCTCTTTTTATTTCATTTGCAGATCCCGAGATTGCAGACAAGCACTTGTTATCAACTCATCAGCCGCGTTTGAGGTAAAGTATTGAAAATGGAAAGAAAATAATGAAATTTTTGCTTCATATTCATGAGATTTTGTCAAAAATATATTGTTCTTCAGAGCCAGAAGAAGGTTAACTCATAGACCTGAATTCACGACAGAGGTTTATCCTAACCCGTAATTTAAAGCATGGTTTGAACATCCACCGTGGACTAAATTAACGGGAAGGTTGAGTTCTGGGAGAGGTAAAAAAGTAATTTGTGAGCTTTCTCATTCTTTTTATGTTAGTTTGGAAGATTATCATAGTAGAAATGTCACCTGAAAAGGATTGCTCTTCAATGCCCTCACATTCAAAATATGACAAGAAACAGCTGAAATGTTCAGGCCGAACATTTGTGTGTAGTCCCATATACACATTTCTGTGTGCAGTGCATGTGACTATCAGCAGGATTGAGTCTATTTCTTATCATTTTGGTGATTCCAAAACCTTACAGCATACACCAATTCTTACTTCATGTGCTGTGTGATCAACCTTTCCCAATTGCTTTGAGACAATTTCTTTCATAATTCAATCTCTTGACCAGACTCAACTTTATCTTTAAGCATGAACAAGCGTATATAGGCGCATTATTGTCTGTCCATTGGACATGAAGACATGCCTGTACTACGCTAATGGAGGGTTAAATAAACCTCTTTCGTGGATTCGGGCATAGAGTATGCCCTTCTGGCTCTCAACAGATGATACCTTTTGTTTTTCCTAGTTATGAAGAGCAGTCCCAAAAGCTAAACCCACTTACAGCCCCTCCCCCCAAAGCAGGCCCTTGCCATTGCCAGCTGCATGTACCTGTATTCTTATATATGTAGAGTGGGCCTGAAAGAGGTCTGAAACAGGTATTCTTGCCCAGAGAAATTTCTGTTAAAACAACATCTTTCTGTTCTAGTTTGCACACTTTACATATAGTTCCTAGCCCACTTGGGCATCTACACATGTATGCAGTTTTGTTATCGCGCTAAGGATTAAATGAATGCTGATACAGTATTTATTTATAGTGAATTCCAATCGATCAACAATACCAAGGATCACAAACAAAATAATTTAAGGAAATCTTTGTCATTCTTTGACACCAATAGAAAACACTGATTTGCTAAGTTCTAAGTTTGATGTTGAAGTAAATGATATTGAAATTTGATATTAAGCATTCAACCCTCTTTTCATAAATTAACAACTGACTTCTAAGAAGGAGCTTCTTGTTGAGTGAGTCGTAGATAGGTTATAGACAGTCCTTGACCCAGAATGCAAGTTACTGCAAACATGAGCATATATTTGAATGCACACCTGATTCTCCATGTGGCCTCCCATGCCCTTCCGACTACTCTCAGTTTCACCCACCAAATAAATAATCACCAGTCTCACCAGTCTACTCCGCATCACCTCTGTCACCTCCGTTCAATTGTTACCCAGTACAGTGGAACACTGCCCTCGGACATAATAATCAGCTTGCCTTCCCACAATGCCTATCCCTACTCATTTTGGAGGACGATCCCTCGTCAAGGTCAGGTCGTACATGTATGCAGATTCACCAACCCACCCCCTCCACCTTCCTCCCAATATCACAGAGTTCAAGGGGA
Organism: Heliocidaris tuberculata; assembly: GCA_025618425.1. Taxonomy (NCBI): domain Eukaryota; kingdom Metazoa; phylum Echinodermata; class Echinoidea; order Camarodonta; family Echinometridae; genus Heliocidaris; species Heliocidaris tuberculata. Next base: position 11,367,377 of record CM046839.1, read on the forward strand.
TGTCTACTGTTTTATCCAGGCAAAGCCGGAGAATGCATATAGTAATGAAATTATTTGTGTGGTTGTCTGCTGATACATCAACATGCATTCTTTTTCTGTGTATAACACACTGTCACTCATAAAGCATCTACATTGGCCTGCAGTTGTTTTTGATGTGTTGTTAATAGTAGGAGACGGATGGCTTGTACATGTAGTACTACTCGGGTTAATTCAAGAGCAAGTAGGCCCAATGTGTACATTCATTTGTACATTGTACGTGGAGATGTAACTTTATTGTCATGTACATCGCAATAATCAAATGTGTCTGATTAATATCAATCATTTTGGTGCATGTGCATACATGTACACCGACATCTGTTGGTCTGTAATAATGTATATTTTGCTCAGTGGATAAAAGGTCACCAGAACCTCCATGCCCATTGCATGGATTACATGTTTGCCACTCCCGAGCGATAAAGAATCGATTCCCTCCCTCCCACTTATTACGGAGCATGGTAGAATGAGATTCTCGAGCAATACGGAAACATGTAGAGGTCACACCAATACATGAAAGCTCTACAACCCTGTCCTGGCTGGGCATGACTGTGATGGTGGGGCCTGATTTGGGATTCCAGACTAAGCATCCTTAGACTGACTCTATCACATTCATGTTAACAAGGAAGCTGAAGATCCATGTAGAATTAAGTGAAAGCCTATCCCTGTCATGTGCAATTTAGGCTGGCACATTTGCATACATGTATACATGTATGTTGAGAATATGGGGCTGGTGATTACTGAAGTGCCCTATTGCTCGGATGTTGACTTATAGAGGTCACACTAATACATAAAAGCTCTACAACCCTCTCCTGGCCGGGCATGACTGTGAAGAGCACATCATGGTGGGGGCCTGATTTGGGTTTACCAGACTTAGAGCTTCTTTAGACTGACTATCACATTCATGTTAACAGCAGGGAAGCTGAAGATACATGAAGTGGAAGCCTATCCCTATTTAGGCCTGCAAATTTGCATTAATGTTGAGAATGTACAGTGTACACTGTATATCCTTAATATGTTTTGAACAATTTACATTTAGGCCTGCTTGTGTACATGTTCAGCATAGGGTGCTGCAGCTACACTGTACATTAGAGTGAATGTTTGATATATTCACAGTGTTGTCTGCTACTCTGAACATATGCCCCTTTTCTTCCAGTGTGGTACATGTACATATTGTACATGTACATTGATGTTTAGGATGGGGAGCTGAAGCGAGACTGAAAAAATTTGTCACTGGTTTTGCGAACCGACGTACGCGAATAGGTAAGTACAGAAGATGCGTCAGTTTGCGAAACCAGCGACGAATTTCCCCCCTCCTTGCTATTGCAGTAATGTTTGAAGTGTAGGGGACTGAAGCTCAGCTTAATACCCTCGTCACTTACATGTACACATTGAGGGAAGGGGCTGAAGTGAGAATAAAATTTATCTTTATCCCCCATTGCATTCATGTTTCAGATACACTACCGTCTAAAAGTTTTGGCACTTCGGTACGGGAAGGGAAGGTCTCGATAGACCGATCGGGAGCTTCCCGCGGGAGCTTCCCGCGGTTCCGTACCCATTGCAAAAAATAACGGGAAGCCATCGGTAAGCTAACGGGAGGCTAGCGGGAAGGTAACGGTAAGCTACCGGGAAGCTATCGAGACGCTATCGGGAGCTTCCCGCTGAGGCTTTTCATAGCTAGCTATGGCCTATCGAGAAGGCGCGCGCCTTAAACGCGTATATGCGCGAATGCCTCGTCTCCTTCTTGGCCTGGCGCTGATTATCGATTGCAAACTAAACTCTATTGTGACGTCATAATGGATATTTTAGAGCTGCCGCGGCGCGGGTCTTTCAAATATAATTTATTGTGAAGTCACAATGGATAATTCATTTTGACTCGTACCGTGACGCAATCTACCAGTCATCTGCCCCTAACTTTGAGGTTATGATTATCCCCACATGTTATTCAAGCAAAGGTGATAACAAATTCTTCAAAGATGTATTTTTAAACACAATATCCCGTCGGTGATATTTATTTTTTTCAATAAAATTTGTTTGGTGTTTTTCCTTCCTTTTAAATCAAGTCAAGATTGTTTTAATTTCCAATTCTCTGCGTAGTGGGCCTTATCTTTTTCCGAGCGGGTATTAACTATTATAATAAAGCATTTACATGTACTACCAGAATAATTTAATTGACAAAATGATTTTTAAAATCTTTAGTTTTTCTCCTGATCGAAGCCATTTCCCGATTTTTATGTTCATGCAAAATCTATCAGTTTGTATACTGTTTGTTTCTTGCTGTTTATGAGTGAAAATAATTTTTTTTTTTGGGGGGGGGCACGATAAGTTTATATGAGAAATTGTATTTGAAATACTAGTCTGTACTGATAAGTCTCGAACTCTAAAGTGTGTCCAATCTACAAGTACACATGTTCTGATTGATTAACTCTCTCAATATATATTTATTTTCATGTTTCATCATGTCTCATTCTGTTGATGCAGTGTTGTGTGAGATGTATTTTTGTTCAGTTTTTGCCTTCCAGTTTGTCGTTTTTAGTTTTTTTTTAGTTTTTTAGTTTTACCGAGACTCAAAGACTGACCCTGCAATATGAGGAAGCCGGCTGCATAAGTGGGTAACATTGAAATGCATGTATAAAGTTGAGTCCATCCATTATCACCTTGTAATCATATGTAAATTATATAATTGTTTTGATTCAATAAAACACATATCCCCCCCCCCCAAAAAAAAAAAAAAATAAATAAATAAATAAAAAAAAAATAAAAAAAATAAATGAATAAATGAATTTAAAAAAATAAAAAATTGAGTCCAAAAAATCTGCAGCCACCAAGAAAACATCAAGGTCTTCAGCTTTGTATGAATATTCCATCTTTTACCAAGTCATGATCCATGTTCATTTCATGGTTACACTGACTTATTAAAGTAAGAGAGCTTGCTTTCACACAATTTACATGTATAAGGCAAGTAATGTCTGACATTTCATGAGATAGTTCCCCACGTTTAGTGAGAATTGAAACTTAGTCTGTGAGTGCCAAGAAAAAAAATGCATACATGCCTCGACTTCTTTGCCCTTTCTTCGGGGGGGGGGGGGGGTGTGGTTTGGGGACTTCCATGTGAGTTGTGACATTTTTGTAGATTTTGCTTCTGTTAAACAAAAATGTCACAGCCGATGCAAAGCATCACGAGTCCATGACCAGTGCAATATTATCGATCCATTATTATAATTATCATCTAGTTTCTATACATGATCGTATACTTGTAGTCGCAACATAGGATCTACAAGTAGGCCTTTGTGTCCGATTGGAAAATATATAGAGTATAGACCCCCGCCCACCCGTATTGTATCAAATGGCATGAAGTCGACGTATGTACCGCTGAAAGTGATAGCGTCACATGGTCAGAGCGTGTGATGCGAAGAAAGGTTGGCAACATTAGTGAGATTTTACCCAAATTTTAATCGGCATCTCAGAATATCAATATAAGGACTTTTTCGGTCAGTTATCTCATAACATGTTCAGAAATTACTTACCTTTCGATGCATTTTCAGTATAACATACTTCGTACGACCAAGGAGGCCTAGTACCTCCTTAGTATTAATAAGTTGTACGACGAGTACTTCGCAACTAGTATGAACAAGTCAAATGCTCTCTCAATCAACGCAACACGTTGATGACTCGTTTGGACTCGATCGTATGATCATTGCGCAATATCTTGAACATGTGCAGTCTTAGAATTCAGACGCTGTTTTACCCGCTATGACTGAGCAAGCTTTATCCCTGCGAACTAAGGTATTCGGCGACTTCATTTTCAGTTTCGGGTCACTATGATAAATTCAGAAGGACTCTTTTTTGTCTTCGAATTTCTTAACCTGCTTGCCTAGTTTGGCTTTGCTACCGAATTTAGAATTTTAGTTCCCTTGTCAAACCAAAGTTCCCCGGTAAAGAATTAAACATTTTAAAGCTTCACTCTTTCAACTCCAGTGGAAACTCACTATAACAAGGACATTGGGATCATAAAAATTACCTTGTTATATCGGAGCCCTTATTACGATTTTCCACTGTATTCGATTGGGCTCTCAATCTCACTGGGAGATTTAAAAAAATGAAGGGCACCCCACCTCCCCCCCCCCACCACCCCACCCCAAGCAAGCATTACACTCGGAGTCGATTTATAGTGAATTGGCTTAATGTTTGTTAGCGTCTTACTTTTTGTTGCACCTTTTTTTTTAAACGCCCACTGGTATCGCCCTGCATTTTCATATTCTTACAAAATAATGTTGGTAAAAGAACGAAATGAAAGGTGCGTGTGTTATATAATAATGTTGCAGCTTCAGAGATTCAAAATGACATCTTCTAAAGGTAGTTTCGGGCAATTTAGAATTTAATAGTGCCTCAGTTTTCTTTATGCTGATAGTTTGTTGGAGAAGAAGAATAGATATAGGCATATATACCACTGATCTCTACGGAAAGATTTTTTTCCGTAGAGATCAGTGGCCTATATACACACTTTTAAGTGGAAATGATAATCGGTTTTAATAAATAAAGAAAACTGAAATACATAAAGAGCTCTGTATCGTGACCAGCTAATTAAATCGGAGGAATTAAAAAGGCCAAATATATCCCTGAAGAATATCAATGAGTGTCGATCGAAGATCAACAGATGCACCGTTTTGCCAACAAGATAGAAATATCTGTAAACGACTGGGGGAAAACACGAATAGGATATATTATATCATGGCGTAGATTATATACTGGGATATTTCATGCTCCCGACATTAGAAAAACATGCATATAGTGTCATTCAATAATAGGCTACAAGCACAGTTTCATGATATCATATATATATTTCCATCGTATCTCCCGAAATAAATATACTTCAAACCGCACAAGTTGAAAATGGGGGTTTACGTTTACCATAAACATGGAACCATACCATTCAAATGCAGGACATTTTAATTTTTAACCGAAACATATTATGTAAAAGATAAATATTTTTACAATTTAATTTTGGACATGAGTAGGCCTATCAAAAAAAAAAAAAAAGTAACAACCAAATAATACAAAAGAGAAACAAACAAAACAAAACTCCTGAATTATGACTCGATCGGATAGTTCTAGATGTTTAGTTATTATTTCCACAATATTATAAATAACTATACCGGTACATTATTTGACCAAACTAAAATTTGGTTAAAAATATTATTGTGTGGTTATCAAAAATCATGTAGTGATTGCCGCAATAATCACGTCCAGTAATCATCGAGTCTCTTCGCAAGCAGATATCGGATTGACTTCCGACAATATTCTGATATAAATAAAATGAAATGAATTTAATTATTCATTGTCCATTCCATACCATGAAGGACACCAATTGCCTATACAGGCGGATGTACATGTTTAGAAACTTTGATCTCCGAGGGAAATTCTAAAAGCTATACATTCCTACATATTCAGAATTTCACAAACCGACTGTAGCCATAATTCTCGGCAACGATTAAACAAAATTTGCCACCGTGTTTATAATGCTAATTTCATCCTTATTACACATCAAAGACTGGTGTTTATGTGAAGACGAAATCTCGGAGAAAATCACCTTCTTAAAAAGTGCTTCCCAATCCAACATAATCACGTTGCTCCGAACAACAGTCAACGATCTCATCAGAGAAACGGGCTAGATGGAATGGAGGTATATATGTATTGATCATTAAATTAATTACACGTATTATATTTAGTAGTTATTAAATTAATTACACGTATTATATTTAGTAGTTATTAAAATATGTATAGCTTACTTGCCTTTCAGGCAAGACAACCACGAAAGCTTTGTCAGTATAGGCTATCGATTACTTGCACAACTGGCTGCTATCTCTTTTACTATTCTCGAAGGTTTAGCAACCTACAAAAGTCTTATGAAGTTTGGATTCATGAGGGCCACAACCACTATGAATCTTCGTTTGTCAGTAACTTATGACGCTATTTCTCTGATAGTTTTCCTGAGAGATGTGAACGATTAATGCCAAGCTTTGGTACATTCAAACCCTCCCTAGAAGCCCATATTCGATTAGTTTCCGAATCAGCGTGTGTATTTCTCCCTTAAAAACACACACAAATTCAGTGTGATATGCAGCGGAAATCACGCACCATATGCATATCGAATAGTGCAAGCTGACATGAGTGTGATCAAGTGCTATAATCACTCAGATCGAAGAACAATATGGTCGGTTATATGAGGTTTCTCACCATTGTTACGCGCGCGCGTATTTGAAAAGGTTGCGCGCTATCGGTTCGGTCTCGATGGATGAGGGAAAACGTTTGGCAAACCGCGGGAAGCCAACGGTAAGCTATCGAGATGCTAACGGGAGGCTAACGGGAGGCTACCGGGAAGCCATCGGTGCGCTATCGGGAGCGAACCGAACTTAGCGTTTCGGGAAGCTCCCGCTTCCCGTAAAGCTCAATAGTTAACGGTACGGGAAACGGGACGTCCCGATGCCAAAACTTTTAGACGCTAGTGTAGGGGGCTGAAGCTTCACTGAAAAAAAAAAGGTTTACCATCCCCCTCTTACATTTATGTTGAGGGTAGTGGGGTGAAGAAAACTTGACATACCAGTCAACTTCATCTGATGAGCGCCAGAAGGACATTAAACTCATATTTCCTGTAACACGGAGCTAATGCTCTTCTGACTGTCCACTGACGATATGAACATGTGAACACGTACGAGGCAAATGATTAGATCACGTGTGTAGCCTCTGTCTGAAAGGGGACACTAATGCTGAAACATGTTACAAATTATGGTTCTGAAATTTCTCAATTTGATTAGGGAGGAATGGATGGAAGTGATCTGGATGCCAGGTGTTTTGTTTCCTCAGTTGATAACAGTATAGATGATTTGTGATGCCCCCCCCCTCATTCACATGAGAAAAATTATGTTTTATTGAATGACGTCTCCCAGGCTATGTGGTTTTTAAATGTAGTCACATTTTTTTGCGTGAGTAGACCACAGCGAAACAGTTAGTATGTAGCTTGTAACATTGTCTCTAATGAGAACTGAACAGCCAGGGGTTACAAATGACAAATTTGATGAAAATTCATTCCACACATTTTAACACTTTACATAATTCTTAATGAAGGTCTGTGCATACTGTTTGTATTATGCTTTGATGGTGATGTCACCAAAACTGAAACCATGACGAGGGAATATACAAGTAATGTATTAATCAGTAATAGGGCTGTAAGATTTAACAATAGACAGGTATAATTGATTATGCAAAATTTGTTAGTGACTGGAAAAAATATGTAAGCCCATTTGTAGGTCTACATAACTACATTAATAAGGATATTTGAAAGTCTCTGAAGAAATGTAGATTGGTGATGATGATGGGATAATGAGTTTAATGACTTTTTATACAGTAGTCATGTCCATCATGCAGTGACAGTCGCTGCATTCTAATTTTACCCTGGGCGGGCGGCTGGCTTTATCCTGGCTACCAATACAGCACATGAAGTATTCATGGAATTTCTGCATGTACCAATATGAAGAAATGTCAAAACAAGTACATTACATTGCAGCCGAAGGATAGCAATATGAGTGAATGCAAATATTCCACCTACCCACTCATTATCAAATTCACCACCAGCATAGTCGGGAGAGGACCATTCCCCCCCCTTCTTAATTCCTCAGTTTAGAGCCAGAAGGGCATTATTAACCCATGTCATTTTACATATAAAGTTAATGCCCTTTAGGATCTCAGCAAACAATAAAATGTAACTGATGTGTTGCCAGAAAAACAATGGAAATCATCTGTTTTGAGCCAGAAGGGCGCTAACTCTTGTGTTAAACTATATATGAGTTAATGCCCTTCTGGCTCCAAACGAAACAGAATTGTAATCCTAGCCTCAACTCCCATTTATTTGATGGTGTACATAGACTGGATAAAAGGATGGGTATGACTCTTGTTAAAACTAGTACAAGTTTACTTAACACTAACATGGAGTGTACGCCGAACCAATCTCAGTTTGCCTGCCTTTTAGTTAATTGAATGAGTGGATTTATGGTCTGGTGGGTTATTTCATGCTTCGTGTAAATCCTCAGTTGCAGGGGCCTTCTCCCAATCTATACCGGTGCCCACTGGAGGATGACTCCGTGAAAGTTAGTGCAGTCGGGCAGAGCACTTAATAATGTAATGAACTCTAGTGCATTTATTTGAAGCCTTAGGTAGATGTGCTATATAAGAAAGCATCCATGGGTGTATTGTTAAGATTGAATAAGGATTAAAGTTACATTTATTATCATGTTAAAAAAAAAAGAAGACATAGTACAATGACAAATTTAAAATGAAGACTGAGAAAACATTAGTACTAAACAGTTAAAATGTGCGTAAATGGTATGTGGGAGGAAGCCAGAAAGGAAAGTGTTTTTCTAATTAACAAATCATTTACAATACTGGCGTAATTAAAATGTGTGTTTTGCATCTTGGACTTGGACAAATATCATGACCATGTTCTTAAATGTGAAAGTGTAATTAAATATATTTATAGTTTGTACATGTAGTTACCTTAATACAAGAGGCAGAGAGAGAGAGAGAGAGAGGGAGAGAAAGAAAGAGAGAGACAGAGAGAGAGAGAGAGAGAGAGAGAGAGGGTAATTAAAATAAAGAATGTAAAATAGAAGCTACAGTTACACTACAGCCCACAAAGTTATACAGTTATGACTTTGGACAGGGTCTGCGCTCATTACATTAGGCCCGTCCTCATCAGCCTGAGTTTTCAAAATAACTGGCTAATTCTGATCCATATTTTATTGCGGAAAACTAACCTGATCAGAATTAGCTTGAGCTACATGTAGTTTGTAATGGAGACGCAATTAGCAGGTTATTTGTGGGCTCAGGCTCGAGCTCGAGCTTAGAAACCAAGCAACTCTGCAAAAAGAAAATGTGTAAAATAGCATGCTATTCGGTGAATTATCCCGCAAATTCGCAGGTGAAGATGCACTCCGGTTTTTTGACTTGGGTTAATTTATTCACAATACGTGTACTTAGAATCATGGTGACTGAAATGCGCATGCTCTGTAGCTCCATCTTAAATTCCAAGCTCACATTAGAATCGCCCCACTCGCGCTGATGGGGACAGGGTTTTTTTAAAACTCAGATTTTTCTCTCAGGCAGTGCTGATCTTCCTGGAATCTCAAGCTTGAACCCAACTGGGGCTGATGGAGATGCACCTATTATACTATGTTTACCCAAAGTCCCTTACTTGGGCTTCTAGAAGGGGGGGGGGTACATATTCCGAGATAAAATTGGTTCCTGTTCTTTGTTTAATGAAGTTAATATTCGACTACCTATATTTTTTGTTTGACTACCTTATTTTAATGTTCGACTACCTATATAATCAGCCGCCCTACATGTACTTTGGTACTATACATGTGCATTGAAAGGTTATTCCCTAACCTTATTTATTAATCGCTTCTGTGAGGTTAATGACTTGCCTTTATGCTCTTAAATATTGAAATATAATGTCTATATCACATGCATGAACAACCTTTCCGGGAACCTCAATACCATGAAATGTACATGAAGAAGATCTCTGTGGACACATTCCCAAGATCATGCCAGTTTCTATGAACTACTCTACATACTTGTAGTTCATGTTTGAATTACTTGAATGTAACTAAATGTTCACCTGAACCTGATCAGTTAGTCACGGATGGACTTTTGACATATTTTGAAAGTTTGAAGGCCTGTAGAAAATAATTATTTAATTGAAAAGAGCTATTTTATGTTTCATTGTGAAGGGCATCACTGAAGGATTGGAAATTTGATAACATTTGGTTGCATTGGTAGCCCACTGAAATTATATTCCATAAAATATTCATTGTCATGGACGGAAAATATGCATACTCTTAAAAGATCAGGCTCACCTGCTAACATGGCACATTGATTAAAAAAAAAAGGGGGGGGGGTGAACAGACTTCTTATACATACAGAAGGGCAGGTTGAAGTTATTCATAAAATTAAACTTATAAAACATTTTGATAATTCTAAAACCTGCATGGATTATGTAAGTTGGGTTAGTCTGATATATGCTTGATTGGTTGGTTAGGTGAAGTGGTATGAGTCAAAATTATCAAAATGCGCTCATCAATTCTTACAAATGAGTTAATGGAATTGCCTTTCACATCTTTGGTGGATTGTGATTCACTCTTCAATTTAAAATGCTTAATATATCATATGATTCATAATCCGTTTGGCTAACATGAGAAATATACAGTCATTTGCTTGCTTCTCCGTCAGTCATATATGTGAAATGATAATTATATTGTATAAACACTGGCTTTCATGCCATCAAAGCATTCTGCATTGTACTGTGTGTTGATATTCTGCCCCACTCTTTATTGCAGAGCCAACAGTGAGACCTTCTGTGTGTAGAACAGAGTAAATATTCTGTCTTGTATAGCCATTGTCATTAATCTGTCTAATAGAGCCAATGTCATTAAGTGAAGATATGGCCATGACTCATAGTTTATGCAAGGTGCCAAGGTTTAATCAAGAAAGGCATGAAATGGCTCCCCAAATCCACCCTTGTCACAAATGATTTACAAATATTTCAGTCTAAGCCCTGTCATGCAAATAATCTTCCAAAATCTTATCATATACCCTCTGCCATCCTTTGCCCTCTCTTATCGAAGATGGCCCACAGCCTAGGAATGAATCTTATTAAAGGTTTTGAAATAAGCATAGAAGTGTTCTTGGCATAGAAAGAAGTTGTGAAGAGTACAGATCAAACAAATTAATATTTCATGGTTATGACCAAAAGTGACCATGAAACAGATCAAACAAATTAATATTTCATGGTTATGACCAAAAGTGACCATTTGCATGTACCCCTTGTTGCATTTTAAGGATAGGTACAATGTCAGGTTTTCAATTTATTTTCTACATCTATAGATAAATTTATTGTATGATTGTGTGTTGAAAGCACCCAGGTACCTCACCCAAATTGCTTTGCTATTTCTGGAAAACAAATCCTCCCTGACTAAATCACTTTTTGAAAAATGACTTTGATGTCAGTTAGTGACAAGCCAAACACCGTTGTGATACATAAACATGTGAGAGAGAACAAGAAATTTGACCAAGACCGCTTGCCCCAAGTACAGTGTAAGATAAAGCAATGACCATTGTTCTTACCCATCACTTCAGATTGTTTTCCACCTTGTTTTGAAATGATTTGATTGATAGTCTTTTTGGAGATTGAATTAGAAGTAATAAAATCTGTGTATGTCTAAAATGTGCCTGATTTCTGTTTCCATTTATTCCTAATTTTTAGTTTTGAGAAGTTAGGGTTTTGTTTCTTGCTTGATCACCCTTCATCTCTCATAGATTTCTATATCTTTAAAATGTATTAATAAATTCTTCTCTCCTTTTCTTTGTTGTTGTTTGTTTGTTGTTATTTTTTTTTGGGGGGGGTGCAATCTTCTAAAGATGTGGAACAACTGCATATGAAAAGGGTAAAGCCTCATTCACACTGGATGCCTCGTTCACACTGGATGCCTCGTTCACACTGGACGTTTGAAACTCCTTGAAAACAAAACCACTTGGATAAAATACCAACCATTTTACAACCATTTTACAACCACTTTACATGTAAATGAGTCACAAATAGTGATAAAATTACACATTGTCCCTAAGTTTATCTAATTATCTCTGTGTTGAAATATACTGCATTCGGAATGCTCTAACTTTTACAGTGTACATGTGTATGTCATTAATTCTTGCAGTGGCATTTTTATTCGGTTTACAGCTGCATCTTGTGTGAACAAGACTTCATGGTAGCATCCAGGTCATCACAACATGATATGAAATTATTATAATACATGTACATGTAGCTTTCCATTCTTCTGCTTCTATGCACTCCCTTTAAAAGATAATTGCACTAAATCTCCAGTATGCTTCTGTGCCAAGATTCTCATAATAATGCAGGATATGAGCTCTAGGAATATTGTGCTCTGTTATCATCCCTTGTGAGTTTCGTAGATCACAAAGCCATTTCTTGGACTTCTTTGATCCCATTTCCATTCAATTGAAAAGGTTTTTATTGTATGTTTAAACCATTAAAATTTGTATTGATTAGTTAAGCTCATATCCTTTGCAATTGTTTGATGCACATGTCTCAAAGAGAAATACAAAGATAAATACCAATGACTTTCTGTCCATTATCTAATGAAGACTTCAGTGATGGATAGTTGATACTTGCTTTTACTGAGGGGCATAAAGATAGAAAGAGAGACAGAGAGATCAAGAGAAACAAGGAACTGTTAACTTCTCATTTTGTTCACATTATATGTCACTGATTTCACAAACTGATGTAAGTCTTATGAAAAACATGCACGGTTGTGGAACTCGACTTCCTTTTTAGCCTGTAGGCATACATGTGAGTAAAGTTCTGTATATGATTACAGTTATGTGTTAATGAAGCTAGATGAGAATTTATATTTTTGACATTATGTTTAGACGTAATGGACCACTGGAATATTAAGAATTGCCATTTGTGGAATTTTCTGCTGAAATAAAGGATTTTCTTTTCATTTTGTAATGGACATTATTGGACAGGATTCACAAGTTTCATAAATGAATTTCTCCTGTTGGTTAACCCATAGCAGTACAGTGTCTCCTTTTAGTGACATGTTTGCAAATATCTTTTGATCCAGAATGCTAGGAATTTCATGAGCAGAAAGACCAAAAATTACAGAAAACTTGGGAGTCTATTTCTAATGCAATACGTTGTGCCATTCAGGAATAAGAGCGGTGTACATGTAACTGTAACTAATCATTTAAGTCTCTAAATTGGCAATGCAGTGTAAAATATCTGATCACTAATTTCTTGTACAAATTGGCAATTTTTTGGTGAAATTTTGAAATTTGTATTCACATTGGTTTATTTAATCTACATTTTATTTTTCAAACTACAGCAGTATATAGAAGTGAAAAATAAGAATATCTGAGGATATTTTGAGGAAGGAAAGCTGATTAATTTACATTTTAATAAATCTGTGAACTGCTATGTGTTATAAATGTTACCTGTGTTTCAGTTATAAATCATATCTAATTCAGTAATTTAATAATTCAATATTATTATTAATTGTATGAAATCTAGTTCCTCAATTTTCACCATTACATGTCCTTATTTTTGGTATTGACTTCAACACAAAACATCTAGGTATAAAAACATTATTTTATCCTTACACAAGGATCTTGCAAGGGCTTTGCACGTACATCCATTGTTTTAACTTTTGCGTTTTTAAATGCGTGTTCACTTTTTTACTCGTCATGCGCACTGCAAACCATGAGATATGGAAATGTATTGCACGGTCATCTGGATACTTTTGTGCAAACCATGAGATATGCCAAATTTTCTGGTTGCGTGAAAACCCTTCATACATACATATTGACAAATTATTGTATTCACAGTGTACATGTAGCCAATGGCTGCAAAGCATGAACTGAATTGAATGAAATATTAATTTCCATTAGTTTACGATTGTATGAGACATATATGTGATTATCCTCCTCTCTGCCTGTATCAATTTATTTTGCTCTCTTTAAATGTGCATTAGCATACAATGTTTCTCAATGGCCAGCTTCTGTATAAGGTGAAGGCTGGCTTTGATTTCCAGACTTTTACTTTCACTTCTAGGAACATGCAGGATAACATTCCCACACCTCAGACTCCCTCAATGCACATTCATTACAGGCTACTCAAATTCACTGAGATTTCTATCCGCCGCTTCAGGGGAACAAAGCTCTTATTCTAAGATCCTACGCGTTGGCACAAAGAAAGCTCTGCTCCAGAGGCAACATTATAGCAGGGTGTTTACTCGCTAATGTTTCCAGCCCACTAGCTTTTGGGATGGGATGGAAAGATGTATTACATGCCTGATGAACAATATATGATTCTGAATACCCAACAGCAAATCTCTTTACGATAATTGTGATGAAATTTCTTGTGCTATTTGGCTTGTAAGTTTAGGTTGTCCCTCTGGTGGAATTAAAGTTGTGTAAACTTTCAAAAAGGATTTTGGCCAGGGCAATGTGACAATTATTATCATTATTTTATTTTTGAAAATGTAATAAAAAATAAAATAAGGAAGACAAGAGAATTGTGTTTCCTGCTATGTACATGTACCTCGTGTCAACCAGTATGTTGTAAGAAATAACATCTAGCAAAATCATTGGTATGTAGCTCTTCATACTCCAGCATGTCTTTGCATATTCAAAACATAAAAATGAAGGAAGCTTCATCAGTTTAAAAAGAAATTGATACCAAGATATCTGTACAAGTACATTTACAAAGACATTTATTATTGTATGCATGATAGATTTTACATGTAAGTGCTAATTATGTTCCCATGCTCTGAGACTGATTGCAAATTATGAGATCATAGCTTTGAAGTATTCATCAGAAATCTCATATCTGCCCTGTCTATGGTATGTCTCCTGCCTGCCAGGGCATGCATGGTCACTCTCATTCCCGTTTTCAAGGTGATATAATTGAATGCATGATCTCTCTTGGAAACGATAATGCGACGAATGTGTCCCTTATTCAGGATTTCATTAAAGAAATATTTCCCACTAATAACGTCCACACACACATAGGATTATGTTACAGTTGTTCAATAGATATAATCGTAGTTGCATGTGGGTTTGTGCATGAGAGCGAGGATATTATGATTGGAGGACCATAGAGATGTCTTCCAATCAACCATAGCACGCTCTCTCGGTTGGTAATACTTATTTTGCCATTGTCAGGAGACCAGAAATCAATCCTTTGCCTTATCGTTCCATTTCATAGGGACCTTTATAGCTTTGGAGTAAGAGTAATGCTAGAGAGTGTGGAAGGTAGAAACCATAATAGCCTAGGAGTAATATTAGAGTGTGTTTGGGAGGGATACGGGCAGCATGATGAGGCTTGGTTTAAAGGGCAACATAGCGCTCCAGGACAACGAAAAGAAGGAACATAAATTGCAAAATTTATTTTTCAGTTAAACTTTTGACTTTAATAGAAAGTACATGCTTTGTGTCAGAAGTAAGTTCCAATGTCAAGCTTCCAAAAAGATCTTTATATAGTAATAGGCCAATAAACAAATATGGCTTTAACAAAAAAAGTTATATTTCATTGTGAGGAAAAAGAAGTAAGTTAAATAGGCTCAGCTGATTGATCAGGAAGTTGTTTTCTTGTGTGAGAAAAAAATTCTAAAATATATTCTGAAGATTTATAGTGTTAGCCAAATTTTCCTCGAAATGTTTGCTACCTTGCAGGGAAACATTTTTGCAAACAGACTTAAAGTTAAAGGGAAGGTTGAGTTCTGGAAAAGATGAAAATATAAGTTGTGAGCTTTCTCATCCATTTTATGTCAGTTTGGAAGAACATCATAGTACAAATACATGTATCCCCTGAAAAGGATTGCTCTTCAAATGCCCTCATATTAGAAATATGACAAGAAATATATGAAATGTTCAGGCCAAACATTCATACCACATGTGTCTACAGTGCCATACCCATTTCTGTGTCCAGTGCATGTGCTTTTTCAGCAAGTTTGGGTCAATTTCTTATCATTTTGATGATTACAAAACCTCACAGTATACACTTATTCTTATTTAGACATGATCAACCTTTCCAAATTGCTTTGTGACACGTTTATTGACAATGTAGTTGCATGACCAGAACTTAATTTTTTGTTAAAGATGCTTTCATGGATTTGCTCCTTTTGGGAGGAGAGATCATGCTTCTTGCAAACATATATGCATAAAGATTGTTGAGATGTTATCATTGGGGTGGGGTGGGGTGGGGTGGGATGGGGTGGGGGGGGGGGGGTATTCAATGGCTTTGAATTCATTTTTGGGGATGGGTGCAAACAATGCAGAAACTCTCTTTGGTCTACCCCCCTACCATTAACCAGTTGTAGAAGATGTATTATCTGTAACATGGACAAAGTTGTGAATAGTGAAGGAATTCTCCAAGCTCCATTTTCTAGGAATCCAGTAAAGATATATGAAATGTTACATGAACATAGCTGCAGACAATGCAGGAATTCTCTCCAGTGTCTCTTCTAGGAAAGTAAACTCTGGACGATAGCCTCATGATCTGTTTGTTGCATCTAGACAAAGCTGTAAACAATACAGGAATTCTCTTCAATCTGTTGTGGAGGACACTAGTTATGAAAAATACATGATCTGTAATGCTGACAGGGCTTTATTGTCCTGTGTAGAGACTTTGATAGGATTTAGAGTGAATTTTAAAGCAGGTGGTTTGTTTGTCTGGCTGTCTGGCTTAGTGGAGTGGATCTCTAATGTCTGTCCTATAGGAAACTAAGGGTGCGTTTATACTTACTTTGCGAAGGCAGAAGGAGTGTTTTGAAGTGCTCATCTAAATCGCAGTTTTGCAATGCTCATCTGAATCGCAGTTTTGCAGGTTACTGTTTATACTTCTTTTCTCCAGGCGAATTTGGGCTCTGCAGCTGGTTTCGCAAACCTCACTGAGCATGCTACCAGTTTATATGACGTCATGTAAACGCGTTTACAAATGACTGCATTTATACTTCCTCAGAAATCATGTTTTTGGAGAAACGCTGATTCAAAACACACGTTTTTGTGAGTTTTGCATTGGTGTTTTAAATCGCTGATTAAACGAAAACGACTGGATGCAACTGTATTTCCAACTAAACGCGTAACAGTAGGCAAATTCTGGCCTGAAAAATGGAAGCATAAACACACCCTAAGTTTGAGAAGATGCATGGATCAAATTGTGAACAATGCAGGTATTCTCCAAGGTCAAATCGCATAGGGACTACATGTACATTGTGGTAATATGTGTGATAACAATATGGTTAAGGTTCATTTTCTAGGATTCCTACTTCTATTCGATGAGATACATGATCTTTTACTTCAACAAAATTGCTTACAATGCAGGAATCCTCTTTCTAGTTTCTTCTATCCTGGAGATAACTAAGTTATGAAAAATACATGATCTGTAATGCGGATAGGGCTTTAGTGGTGTCCTGTGTAGAGGATTAAGAATTAATTCATGGCAGGTGGTTTGTTTGTTAAGCTCTCTGACTTAGTGGAGTAGTGAAGTGCTCATACACTCTTCATTAGAATGCATACTACCCCTTTTCATGGGTTGAATAGTACACCACTCTTCCTAGCCATGCATGCTACATGTATATTTCACACATATGAAATTGATTGGATCCTGAAATTGCAAAGAAAAAAAAAATGCAGACAAATGTAGAAATATTAATGGGTAAGCAAGGTCTAAATGGGGTCATTTAAACACAGAGCAATTAGTGAGATACAAAAATCCAAATCGTGTTGCATACATGCATGTAAGTTTCGCTCAATGTGTTTTATTTCACTGGGCAAGTATACAGGAGCTATATGTATATATACCAACATTTCCAAATTGCGCAGATACTGTTCCTTTAGTCATAAAATGTGACCATATCCTAGCCAAATATAAATAGGTCATCTTCCATCCATCTTTACTCATCTGAATTATTCCTCACAATCATTTCAGTTTTATGCAATAGCTGCAATGCCAACCATTTGGAAGTGTGCTCTTCCCAACCAAACATTATGGGCCAGTTGTGCAAATAGACAAAGTTCATTTTCCTATCTGTTCTTTCTGTGATTTTCCTGACACAGTTTTGAAGACATTGCCTGCCAAGCCAAGCAAAATTTATTCATAGAAAATAAGGCCAAACAAATGCTTAACGTTCTATGCCCTGTTTACGTAACCTCATGGAAGAAATCTGGTTATTCTTCAAAATCTTTATCAAATGTTTTTTCCTTTGAAACCTTAAAGAAACTGAACAATTTGAACTGTAGCTCCCACTATGAAGGTAAAAGCTGCTGTGCCTTAACTATAAAACTCCAAATGTTCCAAATAGTTCAGGGTATTGATTATACAATTTTCTTTTTGTAGCATTTTAAAGCTTAAGATAAACTGATCAATTTCCTGCTTATAATTATTAGGAAGGTATCATAATCCTTTTTTATTATTTTTGCAGGCATGAAACAGAAAAATTTGAACTTCTCTTCATTTTGAGTTCAGTATTAACAGATTCCAGTGAGAAGCCTTCATCACTCCTATTAAAGGCATACTCTTACAAAGTATTTATGTGTTAGAATTGTGAGATATGAAAGTGACATGAAGACCTTATGGAATATACATGTAATCATTATTATTAAAGAAAGTAGGTATAAACATGTAGGTACCATTCCTCGTGTTTGTTAGTTTTCAATGAAAATTATCAACAAATGAAATGTGTTTTAGAATGTGTGAAAGATATGCTAGCTTTAATAGTTATACTATTTCCAGGTGAATAACAATATTGGTATTCATTTCAGTTTTATGATGTTTCTTTTTAGACAATTTATGCATTAAAATATGTAGGCATTCAATGAAATGGGGCACTTTTTAGAACTAGGTATGTTTCTTTTTTATATTGTTTTCAAGAAATTCAGTGATTTTCATTAAAAATTCAGAAGTTAACTTTCTTGCTTTAAAACATGGATCAATATCCTAGCGTTTACCTTCAAATGCTAAAGGGAGATACATGTACATGTATTATTATATCTTCCAAGAAGTTATGGGAAAATTGAGATGCTTTTTAAAATCTCCTGAGGTAATATTGAAAACAAAGAAAATATCAGAAGGAACACAGAGTATCAATTTAACAGTATGAATAAATATTGGCATTGCAATCAAAGAAAGTGGAGAGCTTCCCACAGGACAAAACAGAACAGAAAAATTGTTTTTTGTAATAGAAGTAAGAATAATCATTGTGCTGTGTGTTTAGAGTGTGTACATGTATACTGTATCAATCAGATGTAGATATGAAGTCATTCTGATATGAACAACACTCTGGAAAATGGAATGTACTTTTAGCCTGGCTGGAGGGAGAAGTCCAATTATTAGAAGCCCGTGCAAAACATCAATTATTCAGCCTTCATGCTTAATTTGCTATGGTAATTGGTTGGTTAAAATGTCAGACATTAGATTAGCTTTGGTATGGGACTTGTCTCGATGCATTTGACGCATACATGTTTATATATTTATAACTGGGCTAATGGAAGACGATTGAGAGGTCATATCATGGTGCACATTTATAAAAAGATCAGTGCTGGGGCAAGTTTGTAAAGAGATGATTCTACATGTATGTCAGCTGGGAAATTATTCCAGAATCAGAAACCCATGAGCTCAAATGGACCTCTTGTCCCTGGCCAGGTAAAAGAGAAGATCAGGGTAGGGGAAGGGTATACATGTAAAGAAATCAAGATTAAGATTCAGCAAAGTTGGGATGCAGTATAAATCATTTTTGAATATCAGGGTATTTGGCTGTTATTATCAGGTAGAAATAAGTTCATGTAAGCTAAAATTGAGTTACTTTGTGTGTATAGTAAAATTACGTTTTGTTTGTGTAATAACTAGTATGCCATGTAATACTGTACGAATACAGGTTTAATGATTAATACGTCTAGTGTTGAACAGACACCTAGCAACATTACATTTTGTTGTTCCAGCTGTTTGAATGCAAACCATATTTTGTATGTAGGAATTAGTCGCTTTCTTTGGTACTCCATTAACTCTCTTTATCTAGAATCTTTGAGAAAATCAATGGATATTCTTGGAAGAGCATTCTTCACGATGTCTGACGAGATGCATGGTCTGCAGAGTGTCTCATAAGTTTCCTTGTGGTGTCTGGTTGTCCACATTGAGACAAGTGCTCTGTATATGTGTGTGTATCGGATCATGTTAATGTATCCCGCTTCCATTAGTAGATGCATTATTTTGTCCCAGCATCTACCTCGCTGATAACAGCCTGACAAACACACACTTCAATGGGATACATCTTCCCTCTTATTTAGATAGCTATCTTCCTTCTCCTCTTCTGTGTATTATTCTTGGTCTTTAGTATCATTTCATCTCTAGCCTTCGTGTTGACACTGTATTTCTTACTTTACTACCCCAAGCTATCCCCTACCTACAGGGGCTTAACAGCCTTCATATTCCCCTATATGCTCACTCAATATCTGTATCTTCTGATGGTAGTGCTTCACTTTTCTCATCGCAACCTCCAGTATCTTCTTTACTAACCAGTGAAAACTCCCTATTGGAAAAATATCCCTACAAAAAACAACAACAAATATAGCATTTAAAGGCGGTCAGGCAGCGGTTTCAATTGAGAAAAATCTGTATTTGCTGATACTGCAAAATAGTTTGTGCGCATACGAAACTAGGTCTAGTCAAAAGTATATTGAGAGGATCAGTGAAATGTCCTCGGCAAAAATCTGCATTGATCGCTGTGATGTGTACGTAAGTTGATGTGTACGAATACGGAAATCTCCGAACTTGCCTTCGTCTGGACTGCATAGAAACACACGGGCACCACTGACTGACCGCCTTTAACATATGAATCTCTATGTTTTGTGCTACCATAGACTTTTTTGCAACAAATTCTCTTTTAAGAGGAAATGCAATACAATCTTTCAGTACATTTAATTGGCAGAAATTTCAGAAATGTCAGAATCTTGAAAAAAAAAGAAAATTTCAGAGAATGAAATATTTAAAATCACTCAGTTGCATTTCAGCTATAAGCATCCTCTTGATCTTCTACCTATAAGAATTAAGCATTTTGAAAATTTTGATATGGTGCATGTGGCTTTTTTTTTCTTGTTACCTGAATCACAAGAGTGATATCCATCAGTGATAACTTATTACCGAACCATGTCATGTAAGCCCCAGCTGTAAAGCTTTGTCATTCTGTTTCCCTCCTTGCTGAATTTCACATATCCATTTGCTAAAATACTCTCTCCCATTTAGCTTATCTGATTTTCATTTTTAATCATAATCTCTCTCTCTCGCGTCCTCTATATACCAGCATCTCGCCCTCCCTTCTCCAAACTCCCATGCTAATGCTCTCTCTCTCTGCTCATACATACTAATGCATTTACAGGAAATGAAACTAGATACAAAGTGAACTAGATAAATGTCCAGACATTCAGAATGGTTCAGTACACATTTATGAATAATTCATGTCTTGCTTAGAGAATGCAGACAAGAGAAGTACTTATTGATCAGACAATCCAAAATACATACTGCATTACAATGATTGGTACAGTTATGTACAGCATTGTTGAATATTGGCAATTGGGGAGCATGGTTAATGTACCAAGTATTCAAAAATGAATGCAGATTTTCACTTCATTTTCTTTGATGTTATTGTATCACAGATATAACTAGAAAGCTTCTTTCTTTTTGTAATTATGTGTTTCATTCATTCTCCAATTCGTTTTCTTAATTTGGCTGTAAGAGATGTGTGATGTTTATTAAACAGTGGGAAAAAAAGGAACAAAGAGATAATGATGTAAACTGAAGGATAACTATTGAGAACAAATATAATTTCTCCTCCAACTGGATAATGCATTTTCTTTTGAAAATCAAATGAGAGCTCCTGTGAATATTTTACATTATTATTTGTATGAAGGGTTTTCAGGCGACCAGAAAAATTGACGTATCTCATGGTTTGCGCAAAAGTTCCCGGATGACCGTGCAATTTTAAAACAATATCTCATGGTTTGTGTAAAAGTACCCGGATGACCGTGCAATATATCTCCATATCTCATGGTTTGGGGTGCGCGTGACGCATAAAAAAGTTAATACGCGCTTAAATACGCAAAGGTTAAGACAATGGATGTATGCGCGCAGCTCTTGCAAAATGCTTGTGTAAGGACAAAAATGTTTTTCTACCTGTGTTTTATGTCGAAGTCAATACAAAAACATAAGGACATGTAATGGTGAAAATTGAGGAACTAGGTATCATACAATTAATAATAATAATATTGAATGGCTTTTCTTTCGTGGGACACAAAGATATATCGTACTCGCTTTGAAAATATTTCACTCGTCGTGCCGACTCGTGAAATATGCTCATAGCTCGTGCGATATATCTTTGTATCCCACTCAAGGCCATTCAATATTATATAACTATTTGTAATTCAGTTCAAGTAAAAAAAAACATGCTTGGAAGTATACAGACTTCATAATACATGGTTTAAAAGCAATTAAAATAATATCAATACGAATACCATGAAATACAATATCAATACAGTAATAAGCATGTAAAATAGATTGCAAAAGTTATGAAAAATAAATTACATTGATAAGATTTCAAGTAATGAAACAGGTGGAGTTGATTAAGAATAGGGTATGCTCATCGTGTTCCATGGATATCTCCTGATAAGATGGTTTCATGGTTAATGGATGTATCTCATTTCTCTAGAATTGCATTTGCTATGAAATTGTGCCATAAATCAGGAGAAACCTATAATTATGCATGTGCCAATTTTCTGCTGGTGGTGGTTATGCTGCTGGTGTGGGGGGGGGGGGTGGATACTGAAAAAATTGTTAATGCAGTGACCCATTCTTAATTCCAGATTATTTATTCATTTATTTATGTCTTCATTTTCATTCACTTTGTAAATGGCAGCCAATGGCTGAATTACAATTTACATTTAAAGGAGACATTCAGATATGACCTGTTAAATTGACCAAACAAAAAAGGCCTCATCCAAGTGGCACAGCAAAATAAAAACTATTCGAAAGGAATGCCAGGTGATTTAATTTTTTTAAAGGGGATTTACTGCATTGTGTCTGAACAATGCTTAAAGATAAAGTTGAGTTCTGATCATGCAATTATATTGTGAAAGACACTGTCTCAAAGCAATTGGGAAAGGTTGAGCATGTCTACATAAGCATTGGTGTATACTGTGAGGTTTTCCGAACCATCAAAATGATAAGATATTGATTCAATCTCGCTGAAAAGCACATGCACCATACACAGAAATGTGTATATGGGACTGCACACACAATTTGCATGAATGTTCAGCCTGAACTATTTCGCCTCATATTTCGAATATGACAGCATTTAAAGAGCAAACTTGGACATTTCTACTAGTATGTTCTTCCAAATTGACATAAAAGGAATAAGAAAGCTCACAAATTATTTTTTACCTTTCCCAGAACTCGACCTTCTCTTTATGTCTCAATTCATGGAGGCCTATACATGTACATATATATTATTGACAGTTTCAATTTTTCTCCTCAAAAGTGGATATACATGTAGCCTTCAGGGAAAGGTGCATATATCAGGGGGAGACGAAGGAGGGATGGACAGAAATACTTCTCCACAAATAATCCCTTTCCACCACCCATATGTTCAAACTGAAGTAGAGCACCAATTACTCATCCATCATAAAAAGCTGTGAAGTCATTGGACGGAACGATCCCCTAGAGCTTTAGGAGCCCTAGAAAGCAATCACAATCACAGCTAAATTACCTTTCTATTTCTAGATGCAAATATCTCCCATCTTTCATCTTACTGCACCAGCCCTCTCAAGACATGATATTTCTCTCATATCCAATATGTACTGACTGAAACGCTGAGCAAGATGTTTCCCACGAGCAAGTGTATAATTCTGTAGGAGGCATGATAACACAGTTGGTCAAAAACCTGTCGATAATGCAACATATTGTAAAAATTATGAAGTTCATCATATGCCTAATAGTATGCTAGGGTGTTACACTACATGCCGGTATTATAAAGATTTTAATTGGTCCATCATTCCAAAGCAACCACATGCACAGTGTGTGTTTTGTGTGTATATGTGTATGCCTATTACAAAGTGATTTAAACAATTCAGAAATCCATCTTGCAGTTCTCATTTTGAAACTACCATTGGGGGGGGGGGGGGTAAAAATCACATTACTCCCATGATTAAAGTACTAGTCAGGCTCCACCCCCTTCATTGTGTTTTCATTTGATGGAAGAAAATGTTTCAAAATCCTGTGGGAATGACTGGTATCAGGCTATTATCTAGTAACCTTTTGAAAACTTTTTTGAAATTAAAGTGGACTGTTGCTAGAGACTTGCTGCATTATTCATCTAGTTCTCATAAGTGATTTTATTATTTTACAAATTATTTGTCTCTAGTAAAATACAGTTAATGGACTCTGTTCCATTCTGCAGAATAGAGACTTATCTAGACTACCGGTACCAGATAATCTTTCTTGTCATAGAAATGCAGTTTTGCTATTGATATTAATTGAATTGTATCATTTCAAAGACAATTAAATTACCATGCAGAAAAATACTTCACTCTTCTTTTAACAGGTGTTTATCAAACAAGCCAGTGAAAATCAGTGTTATCATAATAAGATTTTGATAATAAGAATATGTCTTACAATATGTTATTCAGTACGCACAGATTATGAGCACATGTTGTGATTGAAATATCAATATCTATCTATCATGGTATTTTCTCTGGGTTCGGAGGTTGATTGCAACATTTTTCCACACACATCTCTGTTCTGTGCCATTCTAGTGTACTCTTGCAGTGTTTTTTCCACTCCAGGTCTTAATGTTCTTGGCTTCCCTCTTGGTCTAGTACCTTCTACTCTACCTTCCAACATATATTTCAAGAGACTCTGATGTCTTTTGATGTGACCAAAGCATTTTGCCTTTCTTTCCTTAACTAAGCTCTATCACGGTAGGTTGTTTACGCCCTGCCATGCATAATATTTCTTTCTTAGTTTTATTCTTTTTCCATGATATGCTCATCATTCTCTTGTATACCCACATTTCAAATGATGTGATTTTGTTTTCCATTGTCTGGGTTACTGTCCATGTTTCTGCTCCATACAATATAGCAGACCAGACATAGCATTATCAATATACAGGTAATGACATTGATATTATTCCTCAGGCACCATATCCCATTCAAATGGAGAATGATACATGTACTAGTATCAGCTTTCACAGTTTGTAATGTGAAATATTATTCTGAATGCTGGAGGAAAAAAATCGCACTTAGTATCAAATCATTACTTTTTTTGTGTATCTGACTGGCCGATGATTTGTTGTCTTGGTGATACCCCCAAAATGACGGCAAGAACGGTGCTTGCCTACGCACTTCGCTTGGCTGAGGACACATATCAAGGCTGGTCGTTAATTTGAGAGCGCATTTGGATGAAAGGTTAGACCAATGCACAAAAGATATGTGTACTGAGATTGACCTTTTCTGACGTTGGCCATACATTATTTTTTAACAGAGTGATAAGTTAAAGAAGGCTATTTTACAGATTTATACAAATGATTCTTTTCTATGAAGTGGTTGTAAATATATGTCATCTGTAGTATTTCTTCAATGAATAAGATTGTGCAATTTTGATACAGTTTCTTCCAATTGTTGCTAGATTTGAATTACATTGTAATCGACTGTACAAGTCTTCTAGGAAAAGAGATTAGAAGAATTTGATATATTGCCTGCTACCTGTAATTTGCTGGCTGCACTCTCTTAAAGTTGAAGATTAAAATTGTTGTAATGTAATAGATTTACTTTTGTAAATCCACTGAGGTGACAATGGCATGGATTTCTCTTTAAGTTACTCCTCCGTTTATGTAGACATCTATGATTGTATGGTCTTTTCTAGAATAGAATACCTTTAAGTCTAATTTTTCTTAAAATTGCCACAGATTTTTTTCCCCCTCATATTCCTAGCCAAATCAAAAATTAATTCAGCTACATGCTTATTCATGTTAAAGTTGAACCTTAAAATGGATTAATAGCAAGAGGACAATTTTATTCCACCGGGGCGCCACATAGATAAATTAGGCTTTGTTTTCCTTTGCTTTTGTAATCTTGTGAAATCTTAGCAGTAGATTTCCAGTAAGTGGCCTTTTAGAAGGTGCCTACATCCGAAAGATTAACAGGATCCCACTGCCTTCTTGTGACACTAGCCATTACAGTAGATGGCCTTTTCGGTTCTGCTGTATCTTAATGGACATCAAAGCCATCAGAGGAAACCAGCAGTGACACAGATTTGTTGTGTTTTCCTACAAGGCATGCAGATTCCTGGTAATCCTATCTGAAGCCAGCCAACTGGCCCGTACTTGTTGTCTTTCATTAACCTCATATTTGTGGAGGTAATTTGGGAGCGGATTCCAACAGGTCGGGAGAAAGGATAGCCGCGTTCTTCCGCCATGTGCGGGACGTCGTAACCAGATTGGAAAGCAGGTCTCTGTGAGCTGATCTCAAGAGTGCAGTTATATTGCTCATTTAATGTATTTTTGGAATATATTCTTGATTCATCTGTGACATTCATCCGCATGAGTCATACATCCTCTGCGAGTGGATGACATAGCTGTGTGTCACCCTTCGTCCCTGTCTAAGGAAGATATTAAATCACCACGCTCGGCCTGGCAGTGCACGGCACACTGACGTCACAACGCCTCAGCATGTAAACTGTGGGTCGGAATAGCCTGTAGAGAGAGAGAGAGAGAGAGAAGAGCATTATTTAGCTTACTGTATTCACCCCTTCTCTCATCAAGTGTTCGTGTGTGCACCTTCCAAAGAAAGGGGGCTAGCTGCATTGTGTGAATGTGTCTTCTCTTCATTATCAACCAGTCACAGGGAGGGAGTGTGTACGTGTGTGTGTGTGTCTATTTGGGAGTCTCCATTACTTTCCGCAAATAAAGCATGTCGTGGATTGCCCTTGGCTGGTGGAAATACTCTGGCTGAAAAGGCGTCTTCAATAACTGGAATCTTCGTTAACGCCAACCTTACTCCACGCAGGAGCCATATGCACGCTTGTCACATGCTGCTGGAATTCATGTTATTCACCATGGAAGCGCATGCTCTATGATATGGATTCTTGAATCGGACTCACTGTGAATCTATAGTGGAACTATTAGGAATACATTACTGTGCTTTGGATAAATACTTGTCATCATGTTTCACTGTACGTACAGACATGATTATCAAAAGCCTACCAGGTGAGTACATCAAAGGATTGCCGCATTCAGAGATATTGATATTGGATGAAATAGCATAATTTATGTCTGGATAGGTGTAGGCCTAACGTACGCTGGATCGTTTTCACTCGCACAAATGCCCTAGACATCCCTTCCTGTACATGTACATTGAAAGAATATAGAAACAATGCGTGCATGTGCATGTGTACACTGTCTTCGCATATGCTGTAGAAAACAAATTGAATATTATCAGACACATGTACATTTGTACTTGTAAGGCACACTATCCTGTATTATTAAAATACAGTACACTCTCTTGAAGGAATTTATATCTCTTTGTCATTTCAATATACATGTATATACTACAGGATTTGCCTTACGTCATGCACTTCACCATCAGAAACAAAATGTCCTGAGATTGGGATACATATGGGACTTATGTATTATCAGTGGGTGTAGAAGTGATTTGGCTTCACTATATTAATCATATCATGCACGTCATGGCTGATAATAATTTCAGATGAATTATGGATGTGCAGGTGGGTGTATAAGTGGAGAGTTAAAGGGATAAATCCAAGTTTGTAATATTATTGTATTGCATCATATTGGTATTATAAAAAGATGAGAAGTCTGTTATTCTATTGGGAGAATAAAGATACTTAAGAATTTCATTTGCATTTATTATCAGCCTTTACTGACATTTTACATCAATAATTGCTTTGCAAAAGAAAAGTATAGATATATGTTTAACAAATAATGTGAGCAATGAATAGTCTATGTCATTTGTTTTGAGCCAGAGGATTATTAGCACTGTGTTGAATGATACAAGCAAGCAATATGCATTCTTTTAAAATACATATTGATAAACATTTTTTGTAGCTAAAATCAACAGCAAAATGCATAGTACATGTACGTGCACTCTAAAAACTCAAATGTTAAATCAACATATAAAAGTTCGATGAGTGACAACATTTTCATATTGGTAAATTTAACACTTTTAAAGCTCATGTACAGTTTTGGTAGCAACAGTGGGGAACTAGCCCTATAATTCATGAGCGAGTGTCCATTGAGTTGACCCCCTTTTTCCTCGCCAGTTCTTGAATTTTCCAACGATTTACGTAAAGTTGTTTACAAATGCAAGCTGAATGATAATGTATTAAACACCACTGTTTTTAAACATAAAGTTCAAAGAATGATTAAACATAGATGTATCTTTCACAACAATACCGCAAAATCAAAGGTCGACCAACAGAAAATATGAAATTTTAACGATATTTCTTCGGTTACAAACAGAAAATTTCACCTGATAAACTTCCTCTTAAATTCCTCAATTCGGCTAGATTCGCAAGAAAATGTACCATTTTGAAAATGTTGTCACTCCTCGAACCTTTTAAATGTTGATTTTAACATTTGAGATTTTTAAAGTGTGGAATTCAAAATCCTAGATGTATGTGGAAATATTTGTAATATGCCCTTTCATTGTTAGACAAAAAATACAAATTGAAAACAAAAAGTGGTTGTGACATTACAGATTGTACTCTTTTACAATTGTGTATATTTGCCATTGAATTGCAAATGTAGCAAAATGCAATTACATGCATGTATGTAAATACATTTAAAGGCTAAACTCGGGCAGATCACATTAAATATATATGATATTTTAAGGTAAGGAAACAAAATCAAAGTGAGAAGGGTTCTGAACAAAAAATATTTTAATTGCAGTCAGTCAGTGAAATGATCTCTTCTTGTTTTATACTTCAGAGTGAGTGTCAGGATATGTATTAAGAAATGTACATGTAACTTTGAATTTTGTTACTTCACATCACTTTTTAGAGGCTTGATGAATTTGTTGCTGTCTTCCAGTCATATGGAATTACATGCTTATGTAGGAATCAATTCAGATTAAAGTTGGCCATAAAGATGCTCACACTTCCACACATTCTTCCATAAAGTCACCTGAAATGCCTATTAAAACCCCCATTAAACAAAGTGCTAAAAAGTGAATAAATGATAAACAAAAGACATGTACATCTCACACAATTTTGTGTATGTATCTCAATACATACAGTACACTGCATGACTCATCATTCATGTAGTTGCTCTAAATTTATTGACATTGTTTCATGGTCTGGCATGTGGAATCCTCCATTTCATGCAAATGTATAATGTGATATTATCACTACCATAAAACTGGCTGTATTTCATTATCTTTACTTCGATAAAATGTCAAACTGGTGAGCAACTCCTAATGTATTTGATTCCTATAATGGTTGATACACATGTGCACTCAGGATTTTGTTAATTTCTAAAAAAAGTTTGTGACATTTTTTCAGGTGCCTTTTGGGTAGAAAAAAAAAAAGGGGGGGGGAGGAGCATGTTGTTGAAGTTGTGTAGTTAGGCTACCTGGGTTTAAAAAAAAGGGGGGGGGAGCACAGACTGATAAGATTCATGAATACAAAGATGCCCACATTTTAAGGGGCTGCAAAGTTGGTTTTACTCTTAAAATGAATAATACTGAGCAAATAAGAGATTCGTGAAAAATTATTTGAAATCACGGCCATCAGAGATCGAAGTGTTCTCTCACTTTGCATACCGGTAACTCCTTACAAATCTTATGGACAAAGTTTATTTTCATTAAATGGTGTAAATAGGGTGTTTGTATATATGCAGAAGTTGATTAGGATCATATTGTATACTCCCTGTTGTCATTATTTGGGACATTTGCCAGATCTGTATTCGTTCTTAATGATAGAGATGAAGGAAGAAAATTTTTTTTTTAGTACTTAAAGAGAAAGTGGAGTTCTGGAAAAGGTGAAAAATAATTTATGAGCTTTCGCATTCTTTCTTTTTTTTAGTTGGGAAGAACATCACAGTAGAAATGTTTTGTGAAGAGGATTGCTCTTCAAATGCCCTTAAATTCGAAATATGACAATAAATAGCTGAAGTGTTCGGCTCAAATATTCATGCTGCATGTGTGTGCAGTCCCATATACCTATTTGTGTGTAAAGTGAGTGTGCTTTTCAGCAAGATTGGCTCAAATTGTTGTCCATTTTTGTGCTTCCAAACCTCACCTTAAATATTCACAAATTCTTATGTAGGCTTGATCAGCTTTTTCCAATTGTTTCAAGACAATTTCTGTATTTGTAATCACATGACCAGAACTCTTAATTTAATCTTTAAATATGATTCATCTAGTACCTCATGCTGACAACATGAGTACATTGTGCATGAGAAAATGTGTGTGTATTCTAGCATGCAGTGCTACTTGACAGTGCAGACGTAATTTGCTTTACATTAGGCATTAATGGAATCACCCTGCACCCCCTGAATTAGATTTGAAAGTCTAATCAATGTGCAGCTAGTCATACACTGAGCTGTGACTCAGTTGTACCGGCGGTGTGAATAATTAGTTAACATTCACCATTCCCGTTTAACGGCATCATCTTAATTCTTCTCTTTTCCCCATTTGACATGACATGTTTTTCTTACAATACACCTCTCTCTGCGCCATTGTGACATAAAAATTAACAACAGTATCCACAAGGGTTACAGAGAGCTGTTGGCATAAAATTTCATTGACTTTAAAACAATTTTCTAATCATATATAGCTTTTGTCCTAAAGTTTGCTGTTCGTTTACAAGCTAGTCATTCTTTCACATGTACAAGTTAGTCATTCATTTACCAGCTAAGTTGAATATCAATAGTGATTTATTAAAATATAACATAATGATAGAGATTAAAAAAAAAAGGGATATTGAAATTGCTAATCTTAGCTGTGTTTAGAATATGGTCACGGGAATTATTTGTGTGAAAGGTATTTGATATGTTTGCACCAAGAATAATTTGAATACCCAAAAGACAATGTTGTCATGAACTGTGGTAAAATGTTATGTCACAACAAATTGGAAAGGGCTGTGTGTCTGCTAATACTGTACTCTGCCCTGCAGTAATCAAATTGTTATATAAATGACGAACCAGCTGAGTGATCACGAAGATTTGAAGACGGGCATAAATTTCCATTTCTTGTCAAGTCTGGTTTGTAGTTACATGTAGATCAATGCAAGCCCTAAACCTCTGCCATTTTGTGTGGGCTCATTAGGAGGCTTCCTATAAGCCCCTTATGAATAATTCATTCTGGAAGATCCTTCCCTGAGTTAAGTATTTTCATAAAGTTACAGGGATGGGTATCGGCAGCAGAAATCCACATAAAATGATCCATTGAATCTTATATTTATGGTGTAATGTATATTCTGTTCCCATTAAACAGTCAGACAGGGTGTTCAGACACAAAAAATTTATACCAAAACGGTATAGCTATACGATGAATTTATGTGTCTGAATGCTAACGAAACATTGTATAACGAAACTAGGGGCAGAGCATCGTTTTGAACTAGAACTTGATAATGAATCACCTTTCCGTGTGTGTCTGAACGTATGGCGACCATAGAACGGTATAACTGGGTGGGGCTTAACGTGAGCGTGTGCGAAAGGGGACCTTATCAGGGGGCTAGCGCTAGCGGCGACCATAACAACATGCGCAGTGGGAAACTGCGCTTCTATACGATGTTTTTTCTCCTTGGTCGAGATATATGTCTGAACTAGGCCTGAGTCGAGTCGGTCGGTCCACCGGCGCCCGACCGATGCAGCCGGTCACCGGTGCAATTTCATGCACACCGGCGGACCGATGAAATAAAGAAATACATAAGAAATTCACAGTGTCAAAGACTTTGAAAATTAACCAGTTTTAAGAACTAAATTTCCTTATTTATATTAAAACTTTCACATGATATTAAATTTCAATCCTTTAATCAACCAAGTGGGACTATGGAAATAAGATTACCGAGCAAGTTTTCTCAATTTTCTTGCTTGAATTTATCGGCCCATATATTATTGTTGAATTCTGTGTGAGCGCTGCTGGTACGATTCTGCGCACCTTGCCCCGAGATGGCGCTAATTCCAGGCTAACTCTAGTGGAGTAATTACGAGTTGCAAACAAACAGATAAAAGATGGCAGCGCCCATACACGTATACAGAATGCAACAATATCATAATGTTACGGGCCGATAAATTCAAGCAAGAAAATTGAGAAATCCTGATAGGTAATCTTATTTCCATAGTCCCACTTGGTTGATTAATGGTTTGAAATTTAATATCATGAGAAAGTTCTAATATAGATAAGGGAATTTAGTTCTAAAACTGGTTGATTTTCAAAGTCTTTCATTAACACTGAATTTCTTTATGTACCGGTATTTCTTTATTTCAACGGTCTGCCGGTCTCGCCGAAAAATCACCGGCGGACGCCGGTCAAAAAAAGAAAACCGTTAAGACTCAAGCCTACTTGTAATATAAATATTATGTTCTTTTAAGATCTCTCATGTTTTCCCTCTTCAACAATCAAAAACATGCTACTTTCCCGATGCGGGTGGCGCGTTATATGCAGCTTTTTTGCACCGCATATTTTTTCATGAAATTTCATCGGTCCGCCGGTCTCCGCCGAAAAATCACCGGCGGGCACCGGTCAAAAAAAAACCCGTTACGACTCAGGCCTAGTCTGAACGGTCCTTAAGCTATACGATGAAAATTTTATAAGTTTCTTTATCAAGTTTCGGTATAAACGTTTTGTGTCTGAACAAGGGGAGACATTCAGATTTGTTTTGAATAATTTAAACACCTACTTGTGAGCAAGTCCTCGAAAATGACAGTGTGCATAAACATTAACTCACAGTCATTGCTTTTTAAAAATTAAATAGAATTTGATTATTTCCACCTATGGTGTGATATGGATTACCTTTTTAACAGGAGTTTATTTTTCAAAGAGGTCCACTCACATTGATTTCAAAAGGAGTTGCAGATCAATATTTACATACCAAGAGAACTATGAGAGTTGTTGTTGTGAAGTATACAAGATAAAAGTGATTAATATCGGATAAACTACAACAAACTTTAATGCAAATAAGTTTGGTTAAAAGATGTTTTACCTGTCCAAATCAGTGATATACTTTTCAAATTTTTGAAATGTTTCCCAATAATATTCCATAACTTTGACCTTCTTGTGCTCTGTGTGTGCCCTCTTCTATGCGAGTGCATATATGGGTGCCTTCGATTAGTGTACTCACAAGTTGCTTTATGTTTATTGTGATTGTATTTCAACATGCAATATCGCTTTGAATGGAAGTAACATATCAAGCTCATATTCGAAAGTAGTATAGTGGCATAAACCCCCTAGCATATGGAATAAAATATCTTTTTATGATTAGTCTCCTTTAAAGTTACTTCAAAATTCATATCAAATTATGTGAAATATGCAGTTATGAACATAAATTCCTCAACTAATGTAGGAATAAACAGGAATGTACACATATACATGTATGAATAAAAGGAACAGAGAAAGATAGGAATAAGAGATGTTTATGAAATCATCTCTGAGCCTTCGGCTCTATCTCCTTTTTTTGCTCAACCCTGATTCCAAATTCAAGACTTGTCTAATCGGTAGATCCTCCCTGATTTAACCATCCCCGGTAGCGTCCATCTTGGGTGACCCGAAGTGGAGATATTCAGCTCATGTTCATGGCTTGTAGTTGGGGGCATGTCGTGCATTTAATGACGTTCTAATTGCATGCCCATTTCATGCGCCTGCACTGGAATCAGGACAATTAGCATTTGAAATGGGACGGGGCTAAACTCTGATTACTGGTGATTTGTAGATGGGGAAGGATGGGAGGGGAAGATGGCGGCTCCTAAAAGCCGAAGTGAGAAGTCGAGTAAACACACCGTCGAGCTGATGTTTGACAGTGTAAACAACATGAGCCTGCCTAACTTCTTAGGCCCATCATTTTTTCATAGCCAAGGGTATTCGAACTGATGAGGGAAATTCGAGAGCCAGTCTGGTTTCAAAGAAAGGAGTAATCTTCCTCCTGTCGGTTGGCATGTCTGTTTACGAAAAACACTTTTGTGAAAAATGTGAGGAACAATTGACTAATTTCTGGCTGGGGTATTCAAGTTACATGTACGTAATGCAGTTTCACAGTGATTTAATAATAATAATAATAATAATACACTGTTAGAACGTTGATTAAATTTTTAAATCTTGTTGGTTAAAATTTTAATCAACCGAGGATTACCAGGTGAGCCACACATTTGTAGGTTAAAACTTTAATCAACGGCCTTTTGATTAAAGTTTAACCTGTGGTTGATTAACAGTTTTAATCATTTGTTGGTTAAATGTTTAACCATTTGTTGGTTAGTTTTATTTTGTTGGTTAAATGTTTAACCATTTGTTGGTTAATCATATTTTGCTCAACATTGGTTAAACTGGTGTTGATTAAACTTAAACAAATTGCTGGTTAAATGTTTAACCATTTGTTGGTTAGTTTTATTTGGTGAGAAACTCCCTGGAGAAACTCTTTTCATATCTGTGATTGTTGTCTAGCTAGTCTTATAAAGAAATAGATCTACTGTGTGATATTGCTTTCTAAGTTAAGCGGTTTGGGAAGTTCGACCTGCTCAGACCTGGGCTAGACCTGACTAAGCCAGACCTACCGGTAGACTGCGCCTACGCCTACGCCTACGCCTACATTGATGCTATATCTTTTTTTTCTCAAAAAAGTTTTTGTCATATTGCCCTGTCCGCGAAATATGGACATCCGCGAAGTTGAACACACCGCCATACCGCCGGCGTCGCCTCCTCGCTACCATAGGTGTAGTCAGTAGATCTACCGGTGGGCCTGGCTTAGCCAGGTCTAGTCCAGATCGAGCAGGTCGAACTAGCTCCCAAGCCGTTTAAATTAGAAAGAAAGATCACACTGTAGATCTATTTCTTCCCAAGATTAAGCTAGACAACAATCACAGATATGAAACAGAGTTTCTCACCTTCAAACACGCCAACAAGCTCCTTGAAAGTCCTCAATCATTCAGCGACCTGAATGACAACGCCTTCCATTTTTATCGCAAACAATTTCTGTGATAGATAGATATGTGCGCGCAGCAAATTTGTTCCAAATCCATATGCGCATGCGCTGTTCGGTCACGTGATTGGTATTTTAATCAACTTTGATCAAACTTTAACCAACAAAAAGATAATTTGTCTCGACAGTTAGCAATATCATTTTGGCGGGAAAGCCAAGAACACTGTTTTTAATCAATGTTGATTACAAAGTAACCAACAAGATTAAAAACAATAATTTTAATCAACAATATTTTTAACCCACGCAAGATTAAAAGTCATTTTTAACCAACACTCATTTTATAACCAATGTTGAACCATTTTTAATCAACATTTTTTTAATCCGTAGTATTTTAATACATGTTTTAACAGTGATAATAATAATAATGATAATAATAATAATAATAATAATAATAATAATAATTTTGGATACACTGTTAGAACGTTGATTAAATTTTTTAATCTTGTTGGTTAAAATTTTAATCAACCAAGGATTACCAGGTGAACCACACATTTGTAGGTTAAAACTTTAATCAATGGCCTGTTGATTAAAGTTTTAATCATTTGTTGGTTAATCTTATTTTGCTCAACGGTTAAATCGGTGTTGATTAAACTTAAACAAATTGTTGGTTAAATGTTTAACCATTTGTTGGTTAGTTTTATTTGGTGAGAAACTCTTTTCATATCTGTGATTGTTGTCTAGCTTAATCTTATGAAGAAATAGATCTACTGTGTGATCTTGCTTTCCAAGTTAAGCGGTTTAGGAAGTTCGACCTGCTCAGACCTGGGGCTTGTAACATAAAGAGATACAATCAGTCTTACAATCAGTTGTAACTCTTCAGTACATGGTTTGCCATAGACTTACGATTGATATCAATCGTAAGATTGATTTATCTCTTTATGTTACAGGCCCCTGGACTAGACCTGACTAAGCCAGGCCCACCGGTAGACTACGCTTACCGTACGCCTACATTGATGCTATATCTTTTTTTTTCAAAAACTGTAATTAGTTTCAGTTTTTGTCATATTGCCCTGTCCGCGAAATATGGACATCCGCGAAGTTGAACACACCGCCATACCGCCGGCGTCGCCTCCTCGCTACCGTAGGCGTAGTCAGTAGATCTACCGGTGGGCCTGGCTTAGCCAAGTCTAGTCCAGATTGAGCAGGTCGAACTAGCTCCCAGGCCGTTTTAATTAGAAAGAAAGATCACACTGTAGATATGTTTCTTCCTAAGATAAAGCTAGACAACAATCACAGATACGAAAAGAGTTTCTCACCTTCAAACATGCTGACAAGCTGAAAGTCCCCAACTCAGTCAGCGACTTGACAACCAACGCCTTCCATTTTTATCGCAAACAATTTCTGTGAAAGATATGCACGCAGCAATTTGTTCCAAATCCATATATGCGCATGCGCTGTTCGGTCACGCGATCGGTATTTTAATCAACTTTGATCAAACTTTAACCAACAAAAAGATAGAGTGTCTAGACAGTTAGCACTATCATTTGGGCGGGAAAGCCGACAACACTGTTTTTAATCAATGTTGGTTACAAAGTAACCAACAAGATTAAAAACAGTAATTTTAATCAACAATATTTTTAACCCACGCAAGATTAAAAGTCATTTTTAACCAACACTCATTTTATGACCTATGTTGAGCGATTTTTAATCAACAATTTTTTAATCCGTAGTTTTTTAATACATGTTTTAACAGTGTATATATAAATATCCACCATGGTGACTGTAGGTATACTCTTGTATGAGTTTTTTTTTTAAAACATAGAAAGGGCCATGTTATGACATGAAGGGAGAAGAAAAAAAATGTTGAGTAGATTGATCTGGGTAGGAATAACCAAATTTTAATATTTTGAGAGAGTGAGACATACATGTATGGACAGTCGGAAAGACAAAGAGATAACATTGGTATAGAAATAAAGACTGAAGAGAATATAGAGATTTAGAGAGATTTAGAGAGAAAGAAAGAGAGAGAGATAGAGAGAGCGAGAGGATTGAACAATGAAGAGAGAGGAATAGTGTAGAGAAATTAATTTGGAAGACATAGAAAGACAGAGAGAGAGATGAACAGAGATGTATAGAAAGAGAGGAATGGACATCAAGAGATAGAGAGGAAGAGGTAGAGAGAGAGAGAGAGAAAGGGAGGGAGAAAGAAAGTTACATGTAGATGGATGGTGTGAACTGGTGTCCAGAAGATTCAGGAGGCAGAGGAGAGTCAATACATCATTTACAAGTAATTTCACACCTTGACGAAAAGTGTGAAAACCCCTCTGACTGGGTAGAATAAAAGGCGAGAGTACCTCATCACCCTTCAAGATGGCTTAGGCAAGAAGAACCAGGAGGGTTTGAATTAGTAGAGGTGATATTTCTATTTGTGTACCATGGATGATTGATTGGAATTGAACAATGCATATTTATCTTCCCGTCTCACCACTTTTTGGAAAAACGACCATCAGAAATTCCTTCACATAATATTCGTT
Organism: Heliocidaris tuberculata; assembly: GCA_025618425.1. Taxonomy (NCBI): domain Eukaryota; kingdom Metazoa; phylum Echinodermata; class Echinoidea; order Camarodonta; family Echinometridae; genus Heliocidaris; species Heliocidaris tuberculata. Next base: position 11,404,709 of record CM046839.1, read on the forward strand.
GATTGGAACCTGTGTTTTCTGGGGATCAGAACTTTAATATTTCAAAACATGTGACCCTTTTATTGTTTGGAGAACCGTGATGAAATTTGCAAATTGCAGGTCTGGCTTGGATTAGTTTTTTTATTGGTCTTTGATGGTGGTGTGAAAGTAATAATTGACTGGGAATGAGATGTCAGTATTTTCATGACAAATGTAATTTACTGTATGAGGTACATGTATATTGAGGATGCCACTATTCTTTGACATTCTCTCTCAGTGAAATGTAATTACACTTACTTGTGGCATTACCTTACTCAAATTTAATTGGCATCTACAAAATTTTTTTCCTCTTTTCCTATGAACTCATGTTGTATGATTTTATTTTGATACTTATGGTGGATTTTTATCTTGGTGATTTTATTATGATGTGGTAGAATTTGTTCATTAACTTTGTAAATCATGCAATATCAGCTCTTGAGCAGCTTGCCCTGTTATTTTTTTGTGTGTTGATAAGCCACTTAAATTAAATTAAATTTAATAATTCTATTATAAATTCTACTCACCACTCTAGTAAAATAGTGTTGGGATTTATAGGTTGATAATGTCACTATGATTTGGACGTTCGTTCTAGAATCTGTGCATAGAAATCATATGTCATGTGATGGCTGAAGTTTCATATTGCATTTTTGTTTTGATCCGTACGTCAGTCTGATTCGTCAGGGTTCTCATGTTTCCAGGGAGTGGCCTGATTTCAAGCCTACATGATTTTAAGTAGTATGGTGTGTCTTTCTTTATTAGTCATGTGGTTTATACACTTGACTGGAGATGCAAAGGTCATGGGTTCAATCCCTGGCACAGCGCTTATGTCCTTAAGCAAGACATCTTATCTACATTGCTTTTCTCACCCCAGGTGTTGAATGGGTACCTGGTAGGATGTGAAAATCATCGTAGTTTGATCAGCATTGTGAGCGTCTGCAAAAGGTGCCCAGCTGGAATGCTCTCCAGGGAGTGGAGAAGGTGCATGCATTGTGTGCGAGCAAGCCATGAATTTGATGAATGGGGTAATAACATGTCTGTAAAGCGCTTAGAGACATTGTAGATGTATTAGGGGCTATATAAATCCAGAATATTATTATTGTTATTATTATTAATGAAGATATTTTTGTGTTTGACCAGTATACTGGATCTATGTTTAGAACCCAATTTGTGCTGGGACCAATAGCATTGTCCTTCTTACATGTACTACATGTTCATGTCTATTGCATAGGCTTGTTGCGTAAAGAACTTGCAAGTTTCTGCTGTTACAGATTTTGAAAAATCCAACTTTTGATGTAATCCTTGTTTAATTGTTGCTTCTGGTGTGGTAAGATATGAAATCCTGTGATAATATATGGCCTATTAAAGGCGATGAAGTCTCTGTAAGTATCAGTGTAAAAAATATATGTGAACTTGTACGAATGGATTCTCCTCAAGATACAAAGAAGAAAAGAAATGATAATATCTTAAATAAAGTGTTTCATGTGATTTGGACATTTTATGCTAATCATTTTTACAGACAAAGCCATAGCATGTGTTAAATTTCTGCATCATATTTTCCTTGGCTTTGAGATGTGATTTATTTTTAATCATCACAGGTAGCTCTAAAGAAAAAGTCTTCCTTTTCCAACTATTCTATATTTTCTAATTTCTTCGATTTTAAGAAGAGTATAGAGTCAGAGAAAGGTTGCTTGGATCCTGAATTATTTGTAGTTATCCTCTGATGGGTGTACACAGTAATTGATGCATAATTCTTTACTTAGACGAAGGTGCCTTTTGATATTTGAGAATGGTGAGAGTTACCTTGGTCTTATCAGCTGTTGTACGTCATTCATTGTCAACTCTCCGCATTCAGATGGGCTCCTTGTCAAGATGGGGTTTCGGCCAGAAATTGATTCTGTTCTTTGGCTTTCTCGCATTTCTTGCAGGGCAAGCGGCAAAATGTATGCTGGCATGTTTTGTAATTCACACCCACATATGCAGATGTTTTGACATGTAGGTATGGGCATGCTGACCTTTAATTAAGGATCGTCACTCCCAGGTTCCATTTGCACAAGAGGAAACAATGTACAGTGTAGAAACTATATAAAGAATTGTATTTTCATGGGAATTGAGCATCTGTATACTCTTAATTGTGCTTGTATGAAGGTTCTTCATAACTATCAAATCAGGTCATGTTTATAATGTACTCATCTGAATTAGTGCTGGTATCGACACGCCTGATGTCGCCACTATGGCGACAAAAGTACTGGTTTTGGACTTTGCCGACATGTCGACACGCATGCTCCGATGGCGACATAAAATGGGTCTTTTTACATGTACCTCGCCGTGGCGTCATGCGCACGTACGTGATTTGTTTCACATACGCATTAGCAGCGCGCGCGCGCGACACGATCGCTGCGTATCTAGCTGCGACGACCAGTATACATTACGTACATGTACATGCCTAGATATGCGACACTAGCTGACTCGCACCGCATGACTTTCATTAATGCTTGATAAATTGGATCATACAAAACAAATTTTGGGGCAAATAGTTGACAGTGTGCACTTTGAGAACTGTAAGTGAGTATGACTGCGAGTGTGAGCCCGTGAGGACATAGTGCATGTATTCCATGTAAAGCTCTTGTGAATTTGTGTCGGGTAACTCTGGTTTAATAGTGTACGGTCACTACGGGAGCGACCCGAGTTTAGACTTGTTTGACTCATGTCCAGATGTCGACACATGTCGACATCGGCGTTAATTTTTTTGCGACATGGCGACATAGATTTTCCATGCCGATACCAGCACTAATCTGAATACCTCTTCAGTCATTCATACCTTCTATGATAGGATGTTTATGCGTCATGTCAGTCATAGTTCTTATATGTTTAACCATGACAACATTTGCTTCAGCACAATTTAATAAACATGGATTTTTCACACAAAACATTGTTTTCCAGATCTGAACAAGGTGAAGGATACCATGTTTATAATCATTCAGTGGTATTTCTGATGTCACTCAGGGCCGGCCATGTAGTTTATTTTTTACCCTAGCAAATCATTAATTAAGAAGGAAGGTGCAGACTTCAAGCTTCATATTTAGCCTGTGGATAAACTGTCGTGCTACCTTCCCAACAGGGGCATTTTCTTTGTACTTTAATTTTATGAACCTTTGTCAAATTCCTTTTTTGTGCATTTGTCAATATTGCATATCCAATATTTAAATTCAGTAAGTATTTAACATTTTAAGGGAATATTCAAAGTGGTTGAAATGTGCATAAATCTTAAAGGGACCGAAAAGTCGCCAGTCGTGGTGTTTGGAGCTTGGCCCGGCTCGGGTAATATTCAGGAATCGCCGTACATCTTCGGTAAACGAGCGCGCAATTGCAGTGATACGCATTCGACCAAAGAAAGACGAACTGAACAACCCAACTGACAAACTACCCCACCCTCGACGGCAATTTTTTTCGCTGCTCCAAGATTGTTGTTAAGCACGGCCTTGCAATAGGGACAAGCGAATGAAATTGAACGTACATGGATATCGAGCGGTGGCTCCCTTTAATGTGATGAAAACAAATTTGAAATTCTGTGCAAAAGAATAATTGTTTAGTGTATTGAAAGAACGTCTGTTGTTGTTTTTTAGCTTGTTTTACATCTGTTTGGCAAAAGCTCACAAATAAACATGGCAGTAATTGTTTTACATCTGTTTGGCAAAAGCTCGCAAATAAACATGGCAGTAATTGTCTTTAAATTCATCTTTTTAGAAAAACATTTCACTTTGGACTTTTTGCATCTGTTTTACATCTGTTTGGCAAAAGCTCGCAAATAAACATGGCAGTAATTGTCTGTAAATTCATCTTTTTAGAAACATTTCACTTTGGACTTTTTACACATCTTTGCCCCCCCCCCAATGATGTATTTATGTTTATTAAATATCTTGAACTAATCGACCCTTTTATTAAACTTAGTTTATTTTTGTCTTTGCTGTATACAGGTGTGCTGTCTCCATGATGGCGCGGAGGGAGCAGTCTCAATTTGACGATGCTCTTGAGGATGTGGAGAGTGACATGTTAAATCCAAAGAGCCATGTACCCTCAGGTCCAACCCCTTTCATCCATCGCAACGGCCACCTGTCATCCAAGAGAGAGATGGAGGAGGAGCATGATGGCACCAACGGAGAGCTTCCAGAGTCAGATACAGCCGAAGAGGAGGTCCAGGAGGAGAGGACGGAGGATGAATGGAATGGCCACCATGAGGATGCAGATGAAGCGAGGATGGAGACCAAGCAACCACTGTCCCCTGAGGAGGATGGACAGGACGAGTATGGGGATACCTTCTTCATTGATCAAGGTGACACCGGCGTGCAAGGGATGGGGTATGGGACGACGTATCAGTACTCAGAAGGAGATGATGGAACAAGGGAAGGGACAGAAGACAGTGGACAGGGGCAGATCAGGGATGACCTGACTGAAAGCGATAAGGACAAGGATTACCTTGACGATGTCACCCAAGAGAACAGGGGCATGGTGTATGACCGCGATGATCAGTACGAAGACAGTGGCGTAGTGGACGATAATGGCATGATGGATGGTGAAGGTGGCATGCAGGGGTATGAGGCAGAGGAAGACCATGCCGAAGGAGAAGATAGGTTTGAGGAAGTGGACATCAGGTATGGTTACATGGATGGAGGCTACATGGAAAGACAGTCCTATGTGGAAAGTCGCCAGTATGTAGAGGATAATCCTGCGTACAATGGGAGTGAACAGGACTATGAAGCTGATCAAGAATTTAGGGAGAAGGATGCTGTTTATCAAGAGTACACGGAGTCTGATTTGCCCGATCCTATGCCTGCTTCAGGCGACAAATCCAAGGAGGAATCAAGAGTAGATACAAAATATGATCAGGAGGAAGAGGATAAAGAACATGAAAATCAGTACAGTGATTCTGAAAAGTTAAGAATTGGTGAACATTCCCAAATGACAGGTGATTATGTAATTGTTGACAGGGACACTCTGGCTCCTGAAGAAAACATGAGATATGCAGCCAATGATTCTGCAGAGGCAGATCAGGAGGAGCAATTACCAGTCCAGCAGGAAGACTTTGAATATAGGAACACAAGTTCAGTTGCTAAGGAATCTGAGTTAACCTCTCTGGATAGTTTACATGACAGATTGAGGAACCAAAGGGATGAGGCAAAACCACATCACTTTAGGTTAGATGATCGAGGAATGTCCAGAGATGCTGGACGGGCAGAACCAACTAGTCTGGAAAGGATCGAAACAGGCCATGAGAAAAGGATACAGGGACAGACTAGAAGAAGTCCTCAGCCGGCTAGTAGTCCTGTCAGAGACACCAAGGAATCTCGCAATAAAGTTCCACGTAGACCTGCTCCAGGGGCTGCACAAAGTGTCCAGAGAAACCCTGCAGCAATGTCTAGCAGTAAGGTAATTCATCAAAGTCCCAGGGACATTGTTCCAGTGCCTCAACACAAGGCCCCATCACCGGGCAGGCATCCGATGGATAGTGATAGAGATAATACAGGCAAAGGGGAATTCACATCTCAGAGAAGTTCGAGACCAGCGACAAAGTCACCAAGAGGAGGAGTAGGCATACAGGAAAGCAGAATGAAGGCAGAGGGGTCCAGAAGGTTAGCCAGTGGTGAGAAGCAGAGGAGCATGCCTCTCCCAGGAGGAGCACAACCAGTATCAGTACTTAAATCACGACTAAGGGAGGAACTAAGAGAAATGTATGAAATTGAAAAAAATCTAGCTTCCACTTCGATACAGCCAGAAATGAACAGAACTCATAATAGTAATTCAAATAGATCAGGTGGAGGAATGGAAAGTCCAAGAGATGGTTCATTGTCCAACAGACATAATGCAGAATATGCTTCTGTGTCATCTATAAGCTCATCAGGACCTCCAAAGCAAACCAGTCCAACCCACAGAATGAAGTACAGTGAAGAACCTCTTCCAAGCAGGGAAATGTCCAGAAGTCCTAGTTCATCTCCCGAAAAGATGAGATCTACCAGACCTGGTCAGAGAGAACAACCCAGAAATAACTCAAATGCCAACCACCTCGACCTTGATCCAGTGGTGAGGAGATCTAGACCTAACTCAAGACAGCATGACCCTGCTAAGAGGTATTCCTATGAAATTGAAGAGAAATCTGATGCCACATCTGGAGAAGTTGTATTTGATGACATTGCAGAGTGTGGAGCCTACCTAGATGAGAAAGATGCCAAACCAAGTCCAATCAAGATTAAGAACAGACAAGGAAAGAGCCCCTCAGGTGATGTAGATGAATTTGGGGTACGTAGAAGAAGGAACAGCTATGAACTTGCAAATCGTAGCTCCAGTGAAGATGAAGAGAATGAAGCAGAAGGGAATCAGAAGACCAGTAACAAAGAAGATCTGGGACTATTGGGGTCTCAAGGAGGAAATCTGTTGGGCAGTGGGCCAAGAGGACCTGGCATGAATAGTAGCCTCCTCTCCCAGCTTGCTGAGCGAGAGCTTGCCAACCTTAGGAATTCATACAAAAAGCCTCAAGAAGAGCCACAAGAGCGGCAGCAAGAATCCCAGTCTGTAGCATCAGACACCTCCAGTACTTCTTCTTCCACTCCTCATGAAGGCAAGCCAGCCCTTCCAAAACTAAGCCCCATGGAGTACGATGCTGTTGGTTTCCGTTTGGCAGGACATGCTGGTATTGGTGAGAGTACCCTCAATTTGAGTGCTGCCCAACCACAACAGGCACATCCAGAGGCAGACCAATTCTCTGATGCAGAAGAAGATGGAAGCGAGCCTGTGTACTCGGCAAGGCCCAATACTACCATCACACCTAGTCATTCCTATGAGCAGGATTATTCCTCACCAATGTACCGGAAAAGACCTCTTGATGACTACCATCAGCAGACTTCTCCAGTGTCACCTCAGCAGTATCGCCAGCTGCCCGACACTACTCCCACAGAACAAGTAGACGTTGATGCTGCCATGAAAGAGCTCCACAGCGCCCTCAATAGCAGCAAATCAAAGTTGATGAAAGCTCCATCATTCTACACCCCAGAGGAGGTACCGGTGTGGATTAGGCAACCTGACGCTGCTAGGAGACATGAGGAGGATCAGAAGAAATCAAGAGTCCTGGAAGACAGGAGGAGACGGTAAGAATTCAAGTCTCATTATTCAAATATTCAGTGAAATACTAGCCAGTTAAGTAGATTCAGCAAAGACAATACCATCCACAAAGACCCAATTTTACAAACCTTTATGAACTTTGAATTAGTGATGGATATCAAATGCATTGTTTTTGTATTGTAATTCAAGAGAAACTTTAATTGTATTCCTGTATAGTTGATCAAAATCTTTACAAGCACTGATATTCACATATTGAACAAATTATTTTGTATACATGTGTTGTCATTTCTGTTTTGATATCCTCAACTTTCTTCACTTATTTTTCAGTTGTTACACATGTACTGTCAAATGTATCATTTTAATGTAGTTTTTGTTGGATTCTGTAAAGTATTTTATATTTTTTGGTTAAACCATAGACTTATTTTGATAACTTCTAAGATGCGAATATTAATCATTTGTCCTTATGGCTTAACTCCATGCTACCCTAGGAATGAGGAGATGCGGCGCAGCCACGTTCAGCAGCGTGCCGAGTACATGAAGCGTCGAGACCCTCAGTGCTACGTCAGGAACGACGAAGAAGAGGAGGGAGAAGATGAAGACAAAGGACTCATGTCGGAACCCGAGCCGAAGATGGGGGCGCCAGACTACACAAACAGGCAGCGTCCTGCCAAGGAACCAGAGACCATGAGGGTGAGTGGTTATAACTAAAGGATGTAACAATATGGGTTTCTGTAGCGTCATACTTGCATCAAATCTAGGTTTCACATGTATATATTATGATGTTTATGTGGTATTAATAATGATTGTAACATGACTGGGTTTCATCGATTTTATTACGTGAATCCACAATGTGTCAGGACTGGATCACCCTCACTTGAAATTTGCCTTGATATCTGTACACATATATATTTTTTGCATCAACCTTTTCTTATTTTAGTCATCTTTTGATACCAAACTCATAAAATTGAAACCTTGAGACTGCGCAATATAAAAGCTATTACATTGCTAACATGACTAAGAGATATAGGAGATTAAATTTGTTTTTGCACGCAAAGCTGGAATGTCATGTTTTCATGTGATATAAATAATTGATTCACCAATAATAATATACTTCAGCTTCACTCTGCAATAATGCAATTTCAAGGGTATATTCAGTCTCTCTTTTCATGTGCAAAGTGGCATAATTATTTATCTCTCCATGGTGGTGGGGGGGGGGGGGGTTGAATCTGTGCACTTGTGTATGCTTATGAGTGTGTCGACTAGTCTGCTAACAAAGTGCTTTTACCCTTTTTTCAGATTCTCTTTACAAAAGTAACATTTGAAGCTAATATTTTGTATGCTGGAATAGAACCACAGAGCAAAATACTTTTTGCTGATTGGTCTTCTTTGATATTTTCTCCTGACGTAAATGTCATTTCATGCATAACTTGTCATTTGCTGGATTGATCAGTCAGCTATTATGAAATCAAAGGCATATTTGAAATGCCAGATTGTCAGATTTACAAAAATTGCAGCTTTTTAATGTCACGTTATCTCCAGATTATCATGAGATGAAGTATGAGCAGAAATAGTGTCATTTTGATTTTGTCAGAATAGTTATTTAAAAACCTCTACTTCAATGACTCTTTTTAAAAAATCATTTTCTTCTCTTTTTATAGGCTCCAGATTTGCCTCCCACGACAGGCAAGATTAGAGAAGGTAAGAAACTGATTTTATATATTCCTACTACCACTCCCACAATGCTTTGTTAATAACATGTAAAAGATGAACTTTACTGTATGCTTGTCTGAAAACACCATATTTGAGCAGTCAATAATTCATATTGTAACTCAATTTGCTTTGATAACCTCCTGAATTTTTTGTCTGACATGCATGATTTGTGTGCTTTCTAAAAAAAGTTTCCACTAATTTTTAAATCTTTTTCTCAGTGAAAGAAAACTGTATTTGAGCATAAAGATTCAAGATTTCTATTCACATTTAACATCAACAAAACAAAATTAGTATCACATTTTTGTTCTTTGTCAGATTGATTTATTATTACATTCTATATCCATTGTATGATATTTATCATCTGACAAAAAGAAAAAAGGGGGGAAAAAAGTTACATATGAGCATGTTAAAGTATTCTTTTATAGATTTGACTAGCAAGTTCTTGAAAAGACAGTAACATTTAAAGAAAAGGAGTGATGGGAATTAGTTTATCATGTAATTCTCTGTTTAAAAAAGTAAAACATTTAGAATTCAGGGAAATTGATAGTCACAGTAGCCTGTAGGGATATCTAACAAACTGAACATTTAGAATAGTGTTCCTCACACATTTTCTCAAATAGAAGGTTGAGTTCTGGGAAAGGTGAAAGATAATTTGTGAGCTTTCTCATTCCTTTTATGTCAGTTTCGAAGAACATCATAGTAGAAATGTGGCCTGAAAAGGATTGCTCTTCAAATGCCCTCATATTCGAAATATGACAGGAAATAGCTGAAGTGTTCGTGCCAAACATTCATGCCCATGTGTGTGCAGTCCATGTGCTTTTCAGTGAGATTGGGTCAATTTCTTATCATTTTGATGATTTCAAAACCTCACAGTATACACAGGTTCTTATGTAGACATGATCAACCTTTCTGAATTGCTCTGAGAATTTTCTTTCACAATATAATTGCATGACCAGAACTCAACTTTATCTTTAATCTGCATTCAAGAATGACAATGTAAAAAGTAAAAATAATAGTGTTTGTCTCTATACCCAAGAAACAAATGCTAGTGCTGCAGTGCTTTTGTGAATTTCTTGTTTCAAAATTGCCCCTCTGAATAGCACTGCATCTTGCATTTCAGTTGTCACTGTTCTTTTTATTCTGCCTTTAGTAAAACTCCACCCTGTCAAAATTCCTACCACCCCCAAACCTCATTTTCCTAAAAGTGACCCTACTGTAAATTATTGACGCAACAAACATTCACTCACACACATAAAAAAAATAAATTATACAAACCAAAAGCAACAATAAAACAAGTTTATTCATTATGTAATGATTCAAAATTAAGCACACTAAAATATCTTTCTCTATTGATATGAATTACTAAAAAAAGATTACTCTCAATTTGTTGAATTCCATGTTTGACCGTGTTTTGAATACGTTTATTTTAGCATTTTCAATTGTAAGGGGGAAAAAAAATGATCTTCCAAAAGTCCTGAATAACACTGAAGTTGTGGACCAAAGGGTAAAGATTTGTACTCATACATATCGGCAGTCAGTGTATTGTTTTTCGTCATGAGAGGGAGCTATGACAGTACAACTGGGGAAGGCGCTGTACACACCATACACCACAATGACCATCTGTGATTTAATGGCAAATATATAATATTTGACCATCAGTTGAACACAACATACTGCATGATGAAGTCGTCTGCTTGGAGCAGAAGGGTGTTGACTCTGTACAAAATGATATGAGTTAACGCCCTTCTGACTCCAAACAGACAAAGTTTGACATACATGTATGATCTGCAGTGATTTGTTGCATGTTTATGGACTGATGCATCTGCTCCATCTATCCTCATTTTAAACCCATTTCAGACATGTTTTTGTACATAATTTTATGTGACACAATATCATACATTTTTATGTGTTGCTTAAGATTACATTACTTGAAATAATTTACATCCCCTGAAGGTCAGGAACATAAAAAAATATGATTAAGCACAAAAAATGTCTTTAAAAAAAAGAGTATCAATTGATATGAAGATTATTACATTTCCTTCTTCCATTTTTATTTATGAAACAAAAGATTAAGCAGTTTTCATGACTTCTTGTTCAGATGTAACTTATATCAATGTTTTAAAGTTATCTTCATTGATTTATTTTCTCCAATAAATCTTTCTGTAGGAGAGGGTTTATGAACTTTTCATCTAAACACTGAAAATCAACAAATAAGAGTTGAGTTGATTATAGTGAAAACAAGAATAATTCTATAGATCGGGGCGGTCATCCGGGTACTTTCGTTCAATGCCATTGACAACCGATGAAAACACAGAGATTCTTGCATGATCAGCAGACCATCAAACATGGCTCGCTCGACCGAATCATCGACCAGCACAATGCCGAGGCTATCATGGGCCTGATAAGAGTCAAAAGCTGTTACCAGGTTGTGTGATCAGCATTCGAGCAGGATTTGAGCAAGCACGAATATTGTTTTCATCGCTCTAAGGGTTGCTAACCGGAAGTTACGTAAGCCCGCCCCAACCTATAGAATGTTGGCAGTGTTAGTAAAAGATATGTTATCACTCAAATTCATACTTAACTATGTATATAAAAAACTAATCTATTACCATTTTACATCAATGTCATCCTCTTATTTGAACATACAAAGTCCACAATATCATCTCTATCTCTTTCCAACATGATACATTTTTAAACAAATTTTGTTCTATTCCATCTCTAATGAAGTAAAAACATATTCATTTCAGTCCAAAATTTGAGCGTAAATTTCTTTTAAAATGCTTGACTGTTGGTCACAGCTGAAAGCACAGTGCACACTATCCTTTATTATGAAACTTCTCCAAATGTTTTACTCGTCTGAATTCAATTTGATCTCCTTTTCGTAACGTTTCCTGACATTTTTGAAAGTGTGCCCGCCCGCCCAGAAGTACGAATGGTGTACCTCCCTGGCCGGGGCTAGAGAAACTTTCCTATTTCCATCCATATTTTCCCTCTATGAAGGTACAGTGAAATGCACCACTTTATTTCTTGCTTTTATATCTATATATATACCCATGTTTAAAGGTACTATTGAACTATTTGTGACAAAAAGATAAAAAAAGGTTGAAAATGTGCAAAAATCTTCTGTAAATTACTTTAAAAAGCATATTCATTAGACAGTATTGGGCAAAAAAAACCCAAACACATTACACAGTGAGTTAACAGAGAATTTTTCCTCTTGGTTTTTTTGTTTTCTGAGTATGTTTTGTTGAAAAGTGCCTAAAATTTATCTTTTTATACCCCTCAAGAAAAGAAAAAAAGAAGTGAGATAGTGCCTTTAAATTCACTGACCAATGAGGTCCATAATTTCACTGAAACCAATTCACATTGGCACAACTCGTCTCCCATATGCAAATACCTCCAATCCAATGGCTGCAATATGTTTACAATTTCTCAAGCCATTGGCATTCACAGATTGTGATACCAAAATGTTGAAGAAGAAATGCTTTTAGTTTTGATCCTCTGTTTGGTAGTTTTTATTTGGCATTAGTAACATTTATGGGAAAATGCTTCACAATGGACTTTTTTTTTCTGGTTCAGAACCCCCCACTAATTTTAGTCCAAACATGTAGAACTTCACTGAAATTATTAGGTAGAAATTTTAGCCCACAGCATGGACAGGGTTCAGACAAATTTTTTTTTTTCAATGTCTAAAACAATTGGGAATGAATTTACAAACAAGTTGGAACCATTTTATGCACAAAGACATATTGTAAACATTATGTGATTGATAGAGCAGCAAGTTAATGTAAACATCAGATAATGTCCTCAGCAGACAGTGTACTAAGTATTGCTATGATAAGATAAAGTGTTTCTATATTTCACAACTGTCATAATAGAGATCATCTGTTTATTTTGTTGCTCATAAACATTGATTTCTTTCTAACAAAGAGTTTTTGCTAGACCCCCACAGCTGTAGATGTAGATTCTTTTCTTCCATCGCATTAATGCTTCCAGAAACCCTGTCTTTCGGCAAGGTGTACAAGCCCTCCCCCCCCCCCTTGTTTCTAGGGAATCCGACGTGGCATTGAAAAAAAGAAATGTGTCTGCATATCTTAAGAATGAAAATGTCAAATTTGTGAAAAATGTATAGAGTTGTGTCATTGTGAATTTTTGTTTTCACTTTTTTCACTTCACACATTGTCATACACCCTTTTTACACATTATCTTTACACATCTGTCACTAAAAGCATCACAAATTCTTCGATATATGTCACAACAAAACTTTACACAATTAAAGATAAAGTTGAGTTCTGGTCATGTGATTATATTGTGAAAGAAACTGTCTGGAAGCAATTGGGAAAAGTTTATTATGTCTAAATAAGGATTTGGTGTGTGTACTGTGAGGTTTTGGATTCATCAAAATGATAAGAAATCAACCCAACCTCGCTCAAAAGCACATGCACCACACTCAGAAGTGGGTATATGGGACTGCGCACAGATGTGGCATGAATGTTCGGCCCGAACACTTCAGCTATTTTTCGTCATATTTCGAATATAAGGGCAATTGAAGAGAAATACTTTTCAGGGGAAATTTCTACTATGATGTTCTTCCGAAGTGACATAAAAGGGATATTAAGAAAGCTCACAAATTATTTTTCACCTTTCCCAGAACTCAACCTTCCCTTTAACTTTCAATGCAAGAATAGCAGATGACATTGTTTTTTGTTGTCCATTTTGTGTTTTTAGGAGATTTTGGTTTGCAAGGTGCTTATACCTATATATTATTAAATCTCTATATCAAATGGATTTTTGCTTTTGGATACATCTGCATCTTTAAAATTCAGCTGAAAGTTTTCAAAATTCAGTGGAATATGCTTGTGAGGAGATTATTGTTCAATTAATTGAAGCAGTTAAAATATAAAAAAGAACTATCTTCTCCTGAATGAAAAAAAGAACATCACTTCAAACACCCAAAGCTCAATATGTGGACTAGTTATGTATGTTGTGCTGCCCTCTTTAGTTATGTATCAGTAGCAGCAGTACTCTCGACATGCAATCTTCCTGCACACACATGACATATTGTACACAAAAAGCATATTTAACTCTCTGTCTCTAACTCAACTTCATGTACAGTATTAAACTTTAATAAGATATGATTATAAAACCTATATTTTACCATGCTATATGCACCTTCAGCGAGAAACAAAAAACAAAATTAGATTCAGAAGTTGCCATTTTCTTTTTTGGTTTCATGAAGTTCAGAAGAAATTAATGAAAATTTTTTTTATTAAATGCAATCCTAAACTGCATAACATAGGAGAAGAGTCCATGATTTAGAAGAGAAACTGTACTTGAGATCATCAAAATCAATATAGCTATGTTTTTTTTGGAGCTTTTATGATTATACATGTAATGTTATAACATCCACTAAGCACAATGAAGTAAGATTTTAATATTTGTCAATGATTTTTCTTTAGTTTTTGTAATGAAAATCATTTTCTTTCAAGTAATGAAGAAATTATGATTTATTCTCATCTGTTTTATGATATGTTAATCGTTGTTTTGTTTCATAGGTCCATGAGGTATGAGAGTGAATGTTAAGTAGCTGCATGCTTGCATGAGCTTCCAAACCCTCCACTTTTTAATTTCCACCCCTATTAGTTCCAAGATTTTGACGTGATTCTGGATGGTAATTGCTCTCTAGATCCCCCAGTAATCACACACAGACTTTGAACAGTGATTGAATTTGAAGTACCATGAAGCACTAGACCCTACATGCTTAGCACTACAACGTCCTACCTGCAATTTTCAGTGTGAAGAAATATGAAAGAGTAAATATGGTGTGTTACACGTACACAGCTGCAGAGATTATTCCGGTGCCAGCTGTTTGTTTCACACAGCGCTTTTTTTAGTATATATCCATCCATCCATCCATCCATCCACAGCTAATAATATACTGTAGCAGTGCGGCAGAGAGAAAATGAGGCCATAGACACTGTGTGATATTTGCTGTCCTGTAGAAAACCATGCCTTACACGGCTGTCACTTGATAACAATGAAATGGATATTAATATTGTCTTGTGTGCTTTTCGTCCGTGTAATATATGTTGACATCCCGTTGAGACAGGGCCCGACATGGAATATAGGAATAAAACAGACGCCTTATAATCGCTTCCCACGCTGCAGTAACATCATGCATTGGATGTGTCAAACTCTCATGCATTAATTAACTGTTCTCATCATTTTTATTTATTCATTGACGACCAAAGAACAGTTGTTATTAATTTTGTTGTGGTTTGTCTTTAACTGCTTACATTTTTTGTGCATATTTTACCCCCAATCTTGCCCCGTTCGTTTGCCATGTAAATGCCTGCGTGCATGGACTTACGTTCTATACTTGGTGAGTAACAAAACAAGTTTGATTTCTAACCTTTTTCAGTTTGCGGAGAGCTATCTGTGTGCTTTTTAATCTTCTCTTCCATTTATTCCATTTTATATTGTTTTATTATCATATTATAATCAACCAGGACATTTAGTATGTTGCTTATACGTTATAAAGCACTGGCTTCTGTTGGCTTGGGCTTTTCTATCTTTTATCTCTTTGTTTCTTTTCTGATATTTTTGTTATCATTGACTCACAAAAGCTTGCTCAGTGAGTATATTTGTATGTTTTTTTCTTGTAGCATAGACAGGTTCATAAAAATCACGCATATCATAACATTGTAGAATTGGCATCATATGCTGCTTTGTATACAAATTAGTGCAGACACAAGAAGCCCTCACACACACAAATACACACTGTAGAATTCCCTGCAAATTTTAACATTTTTATTTTTTTGTAATGTAATATGAAAACTATTTCTATATAGATTGTGATTTGTTTTTTTGGAGCCAGGTCGACTGATCGAGTGCCTGTTAAGATCAATGAATGAATGAATTAAATTCTTATGTGGTTTTGATTCTGAACACATGATTTTAACTAAAATGTTAATTTTAGTGGAATATTGTAAACACAATGTCATATTCAAGCATAGAAATGATTGAATTTTCTCTGAATGAAACACATTCATATTCCTGTCATTCTGAATATTTTAGATTTATTATGCAGTATGATACACTCTCTTTCTTTTCTTTCACATGTCAATATCAGCACATTAAAATAAAACACACCCCACAAAATATTTATCTCTCCATCTTATATAACCAACTACCTCATCCCCTATCAATCTCATTTGACAACACTGCCCTCTTGTGGCAGATTCTGTGTAGCCTTCTCCAGTGAATGGTTATCTCAGAGTATTTGATACACATGTTTAGGGATGACAGATAGTCGAACACATGCCGACATTCTAACACAAGACTTCATTGATCTTACGTGACT
>CM046839.1:12025909-12228409 GCA_025618425.1 Heliocidaris tuberculata
CATTAGGAACAATAAGAGGAAACAAAGAAATACAACAAATATAGAAGAGAGAAGATGAAAGAAGAAAAGACAAAGAAATTCATTTAGGAATAATAAGAGGAAACAAAGAAATACATGAGCAAAAATAAAAGAGAGAAGATAAAAGAAGGAAAAACAAAGAAATTCATTAGGAATAATAAGAGGAAACAAAGAAATTCATTAGGAATTATAAGGGGAAACAAAGAAATACATAAACAAAAATAGAAGAGAGAAGATGAAAAAGAAAAAAAACAACAAAGAAATTCATGAAGACTTAAGATTAAACAAAGGAATACTTAAGCAAACATAGAAGAGAGAAAACGAAAGAAGGAAAAAACGAAGAAATTATAAGAGAAAAACAAACAAAGGTAAAGTAGAACTGTTTGTGAAAGCTTGCCAATCAACCACGTTTGTGACGTTATTCTACTCCCGTCTTAGTCTCTTGTTTGGGAGAGTGAATCAGAGGACTTCGCGCCGTCTCCCTTTCACCTCCCTGGTTATACGCTGGGTGCACGTACATGGGGTTTTACGGACAAAATAATTACAAACGTCCAGAACTAGACTACTCCCGTCTGTGATCCGGAAGCCGAGTCGAACTCGCCAATTCAATACAACGCGATCACAGTTTTCCTCCCGTTTGGAGCTTGAGGCGAGCCGGATTAATGTGTAAACATGGTATAAGATGTGCACTTGACTTGAGATGCCCTTATATTGTAAACAAAAACAACGTACACATTAATTTGCCGGATTGGCATATTTTTAAGCATGTCATCAGAATAAATTATTCAAATACAGTTCAATTCACGAAGGCTGCACATTGCTATCTTGTGAAGATATCCGGACATAATACTACCCCCGCCTCTGCTCTTATCGCCTCTCCTCTCCTAACCGCCTCTTTCGCTCCCCTCCCATCTCT
Organism: Heliocidaris tuberculata; assembly: GCA_025618425.1. NCBI lineage: Eukaryota > Metazoa > Echinodermata > Echinoidea > Camarodonta > Echinometridae > Heliocidaris > Heliocidaris tuberculata. The sequence continues at coordinate 12,026,844 of CM046839.1, forward strand.
TTCTCCCTTCTCCCCTCCTTCTCTCTCTCTCCTTCTCCCTCTCCCACTTTTTCCGCCTCTCTTTCCCTCATTGTTTCTCTCTTCTCTGTTTGTCTGTCTGTATCTCTCTCCAGCCGCGTAGCCAGGATTTCATTTTAGGGGCCTAGTTGTGAGCACGCGAAGCGTGCAAAATTGCTGATGAGCGCGCGAAGAGATAGGCGAAAAGATAGTTGATGTCTGCCTTCCCGCGAGAAGCGCGAAAACTTTGCCGTTGTAGCAAATTTGGAGAGAAAGATAACGGCTTGTAGCAACTTTTTAGGCTTTTTTTCTCTCTCACTTCCCCCGCTTTTTCGCTCTCGCTTTTTTTTTTTTTTTTTGCGCGCGTTTGGGGGGCGACCACCCCCATCGCCCCCTGGCTACGCGCCTCTCTCTCTCTCTCTCTCCATCTCTCTCTTTCTCTCCTTCTCTCTAACTTTCTTCCTCTCTCTGAATTTCTCTTCCCAATCTCTCTCTCTTTCTCTCTTTAAGTTAAACTTAATTAATAGTAAAAGGGCAACTATATAGGACCTAGGTGATTATGCTATATAAGGCTGATACCTTACCCTGAATGATATGAGTTCTAACCCGCCGTGATTTTTAGGAGATGTTCTGTAGACCTTTTGTGCAGTCAACTATCAGAAATAAGTTGAGGAAGGTGGTTCTGTCAGGAGATTTTTCTGGCCATTCAGGATTGTGGGCCATTCTGCTACATGTATTCATTTCATGTTGTGTGACGCCTTGGCACAATTTTAAGAGAACTCCGCGTGTCCATTATGTTCCTATTTTGTTCCTGCTTTTATCAAAGTCCATGGATGACACTGTAAATCACATTTGGGCATTTTGATGGCCAAATATACAGTGTGAGTCAAAACAAAGTAAAAGCGCTGAAATGTATTCGAATGGTGTGATAGCTGATAATTTCTTCTTTAATATGATCATCAAAATCCGAACATGAATGACTGAGCACTGACCAATTTAAAAAAAAAATGCAAAATCGTCTTTGCCCAAGTTTGAGCCGAATCGTGTTCAGTAGTTACTTTCATCAGTTCATTATCTGTGAGTGCATTCAACTGGAATGGAAACCATTTTAACCAACGTTGGGTTTCACTGAAAACTTGGACAGAGGCAAATTTTACATGCATGTAAAATTTGCCTCATGAATCAGGAAAAATATTACTGTTCAGCTGTCCATGGTCGGATTTTATTCATCAAGTTGTCAAATTAAAGAAAACATCATAGACTACAACATGAGTATATTTGAGTAAGTCTATATGCACCAATTGCAAGGATATTAATTAAGGGTTGAGTCTGAGTTTCCTTTTTATTGACCCACACTGTACATTGATGATAGAACTCTGCTCCCAAAAGGATACTTTAGGCTTATCCCATGATGATGATGGTGATGGTGATGACTGATTAACCTGACTGCTAAGAAAGCAAATATATGCTTGTAAGTAAGCAACCAAGGGGGCCTACGGCTTAAGTCCTATCCGAGGGACTTGGTAATGAATGATTTAATGCCTTACCAAATGGCACTAGCGTATCGACTTGGTTTCTAACCATTGCAAGACCTCTCGGTTACCCCATCTCTGTCACTAAGCCATCACCCCCTCCATTACATAACCTATCCACACTACTAACATTACCAACTTTGATCAAAACATCTTCCATGAAACGCTCAAATTTACAACGAAAGTTTGTCATTATGAACAGTTGTTTCTAATAACCGCTCTTTTAATATGTTTTCCATCCATCCTTATAGGTCCAAAAGGGGATTCGGGTCCTATAGGGTTGTCTGGTCAAATCGGTCAGAGGGGTCTTCCTGGACCAAGAGGTAAGATGATATACTGCAATCAAATAATTCAAAATATCATTTTTCTATCTACATGATCTATGTTGTCATGTGTTGTTATATCGCCGAGAAATACGTTTTCTTCAGTTTTATCATAACGATTGAAATTATCGTTTTGTTTTAATATTTTACATGTACTGACTTATTACACATGTTAATTGTGAATTAAACAGATTTGATCTAATCCTAGTTTAGAACAACTCGTCGACTAGGTTTTCAGAACAATTACCCCTTTTTCATGGATACATTTTCCTCTTAAGCTTATACTTACACTTACAGTTCTTTCTCTTTTTCGTTGGTGACTTCTTCATCTAATCTGTAGGAGAGCCGGGTACAAGAGGAAGGAGAGGAGACCGAGGTATAGAAATCTCTCTACAATGCGTCCCAGAAAAAAGTTAACAGTTGAAAAAGTCTACCCAAATAAACGTTTCAAAATATTTTTAGGAAATGTTCATACGTGTTGATAGCTTAGGGTCTCTCTTCTATCAAATGACACCAAAATATCCAACGATATTCTACGCTTGAGTGAGCAAAAGCCAATTTTGTGAAAGGGTGCAAAATCTAGGCTTGACAAGAATTGATATTGGCTCTGGCTGGTATCAGCCAAGCTGAGAGTCATGATAAGGCGTAGAAATTTCCATATTCTGGTCAATAAAAAGCGATTATGAAATAACAGGCTTTGTTCTCTGTATATCCTTACACACCCATCAACATCTTATGCTTGAGTGGGCAATTAACTACTTTGTTGAGTGTTTAAATGTTACTTTTGGTGAGTCTTTTAATCTCACCTGACTTGCTCACTCAATTCTAAATTTTTGATGGGATATGTCAGGACATGCAGTGAACAAAGTCTGTTCTTTCATAAATTGTCTTTTAATGATCAGAATATAAAATTTCTAAGCCTTTTCATGACACTCAACTTTGCTGATACCAGCCAGAACATAAACAAACATTTGTCAAGTATGGATTTTGCATCCTTTCACAAAAGGGATTTTTACTCACTCAAGAGTAAAATACTGTCAGATATTTTGATGTCATTTGATAGAAGAGACCCTAAGCTTTCCACAGGTACGAAAATTTCGTGTTGTCAATTTTCAACCTGTTTTCAACTTTGCTAATACCAGCCAGAACAAATACCAATTCTTGTCAAGTCTGAATTTTGCACCCTTTCACAAAAGTGGTTTTTGATCACTCAAGCATTTTATTGCATAAGAGAGACCCTATGCTATCAACATCAATGAAAATTTTATGGAAAATATTCTGAAATATTTATTTGGGGAGACTTTCCAACATTTTTGGGGGACGCACTGTATAATCATTTCTCTAACAACAAACTGGCATGTGAAGTCATTTATAATATACACCATTGTAGAGAAGTGTGCGTTACTCTTTGGATTGCCGGTTTCTTTAACTATATACGTGTCGTTTTGAAACGATGATTGCATATACATGAAATATATAGCATTGATAAACCAATTTCGAATTTCGAAATTGATTCATGCAATATACAAGCACCTCTTTGTGTTCAACTTTCAATTTGATTTCTAACATAAGCTTATAAGTCATCTTTCTTTTGCCTCTCTGCATTATTTTGATGATACTTTCGTGATACTCTAACTCATCATTATTTTGACTCTCTTTTCTTGAATTTGATTTAATGGACTTCATCTTCTTTACTTACATCATCTCTCTCTCTCTCTCTCTCTCACTCTCTCGTCAGGACCCAAAGGCCAACCGGGTGAAAATGGAGATCGAGGGGCTCATGGAGAAAAAGGTACAGGTCACTTTGGATCTTTCGTCGAAGAGCGGGAAAAGAACCAATGTTGCAGTGTTTCTGTTATTACAGGCCTGCGGGGCTTGTACAAAGATTTATTCATGTTTCAAATTTTCTCCAAAGAAAATCGAATTTTTGGCAGCGTGCGCACGGTGACGGGTCAGAAAGTGTACGATTTAGAAACATTGTAAGCGACTTAGCTTGAAATTTAAGAATATGGAGTCGGCTTTTGAAGGTATATTCTTTCCACTTATGTTACAAATTGCGAATTTATTTTGGTTGTTCATCTGAGATTAAGAACCTTCAGGTATGTGGGGGTTTTTTAAGAACCAACTTTTCACAACAAAATAGAATGTGCTCTCATCATGTTTGTTCCGCGTGAAGAACAAGATGTATTGTAAGAAACAGTTTGCTATCAATATGAATAATATACATTTACTTACGAATATCATTCTTTTCACGTAATACAATGGATATATCAACAAGAATACATCAATATGTTATTTGGATAATTTAGGGCAGAATTAATGCAACATGAATGAACCAATATCTCAGTTCCCCATCAAATTTTCTTTGAAGAATGTATGATTTGAACATTCGGTCACATGCACTGGAATACAATAAAAAGTACACTTCAAAACGGTTTTCGTTTTATTCATTCCATGCGTACTAAATTCAATAATTCATCCGCGGTGAAGCTATAAAGTATTCAGTGAGGTTTTTCCTTTAGTTATAGTCCGGTTCCAACTGTTTTTTGATCCATTAAGGCATGCAGACTCGGTAGGCTAAATCCTTCATCAGAGCCACACGCTTCCATTGTGGCCTCGTCCTAAAATAATATTTATAGAAATCATAGCTGAGAGAAAAGGAACTCCGAATATAAAGAAAAATTGTATGAGAAATTTTAGCACCATGCGCTACCACGAAAGCGCGATTTGCGTGGAATTTTGAAGGAATAATTCTTGGTCAAATCCCAGGACGTTATTTGCACTTTCCATCACTTTCCTTTCAATCAAAAGACCTTGAAAGGAATTTGTATAACTAATGCAAATGCATTTTCAAATTGATTATAAGTAGGCATCGAACTGAGAATAAAGCGAACTGACATTTCTATTTGAGGATTTTAAAAATAAAGAAAATGCTATAAAAAGGTAAAGGATATTGAGAGGTAAATGACCGAGAAGGGAATTTCTTTTGAAACTATTATCGTTAACGCATTTATCGAAATGTTTTGATCCGTCGATTGAATTTCAAATGAAATAGTATCTCTAATTTGTAATCATCCAAATGATGTTCATTTCATGTCAAAAAAACCAAAGAATATAACAAATAGTAGTATGGAACTGATTTTGAGCGACTATAGCAAAAGCACGAGAAGCACAATTTCAACTAATAAGATTTGATGATGAGGTAATTTTGTATTTAAGAGATTTACAAAGAAAACATCAGCATTTATATCTATATTATTATTCAGTGAACCATTTCACGATTTGAAGAGGGGCTTATACTATAAGGAAACATCTTAACTTTCGTAGCCACTGATATTTGACGCTTTGCATTTTGACGCTTTGCCTTATATTTTTCTCGAAATATTCGTCGATGGTACATGAAATACAATTATCTTAATTTTTTTGTCAGAACAAGTGGTTTTGGCAACCCCTCCCTCGTATGGTCAAGCTGATGATGTGTATGACCGTCTTTCGCAGGAAAAGCAAAATATAGTGAATGGACACTGGGTCGAGAGAAAGTAGGAACTGACCAATCTGTCTTGGGACATGAAACCTGATGGTACCTGCTCCGCACGCTTACGAGTGTTAACTGCATTTTGCCATGGAAATGTTGAGCTAACTCCCAGCTAAGCCGAGAGGTTTTCCATCTCCCAAATGTTTACCTTAACTGTGGGTCACCTGTTGCGATAAGTGATGTTTCTATAGGAGCCTGGGACAAAGGCTAGCCTGCAGGGAGGAACAAGAGTTGAAAGAATTGAAAACAGTTTCCTGGTCTCACTTTGTTCAACGTTGACCCAAATTTCAGGATGGGGAAAGGGTATTCCCTTTAGTGGGAAATTAGGAATGGTTAGCGATATACCTATCTACATGTAGGGCTCAGTAAAAAGAAATAAAGCTTGTTACTTATCATTGACCTTTAATGTCATGTATATCGATGCTAACCCACAGCAATATACAGAATAGTTTGTCCAGTGTTCATATATTCCAAAGAAAAGGGCTACATGCAGTTACAGGCTACACATTAGTATATGATCCAGGGATCGCCCTTAGCCCTTTCTTCAAATAATTTTTTTTTTTTAGATATGTCGGTAGTAAAAAAAATGCCCCCCCCCCCATTTTTTTAAAATTTCCCTCTCCCTTCTGCGAGTGTGGAAAGTTGGCGTTCTTTTTTAAAAATTGATATTCCTTTGAAGAAAATAGTTAATTGGGAAAAAATGTTTCGGACCCCCACTAATCCCCTCCCTCTCCTTCCCCCACCCAATCATCCAACCTTGGGACCACTTTTCTCATTTCATAGTTGTGTAGGATTCGTGATATAACTGCCACTTATAAGTAGATATATTACTGAATTTGAATGAAGATATGATGATGATCGTCCATCTTAGTTTGTGTCTAATTTGGTACTTATTATGATATTTAATTGACGGCATATACTGAATAATCCTGGGGAAACGGTAAGCCTACAATTTGGTGATCTGGCGACCCTGCACACAAAAACCTTGATCATAATACTTCATTCTCATAAAAACAAATTGCATGTACCAGTCACGAACAAAACATCGAAACCGAGAGTGGGCAGACGATTTGAAAAATGAACCATTCCTAGAGAAACAAAGCAAATCTCTTGTGACAGTAATCCACAAATATCCCGTCAGTTTTGTCATCTACCATAAATCAAAGTTTAAACCCACTACTGCTCAGGCCATCGGAGAGACGCACGTCTCCATAAGTTCACCTCTAATGTTCATTGTCTGGCCCCATTATCAGGAAAGACGTCCCAAATCGGCGGTGCAGACAGGATACTTTTTTTTTGCACATCAATATACACCAATAAGGCGGACATGCAGGTATATGTGTGAGAGGAAATGTTAACCTGTAAAAGATAAAACGATGAAAAATAACCCCTATCGCTCATTTGGGATTAGGCATTCTAGTATTCATGGACATCTATCCATTTCCATTTTGGCGACTTGGGGGCATACTAAAAACAATAGAAAATGCCTTTTGAGAAGAAAAAAAACCCGAAAAGGATCTTTACTATTCCCTATGACAGAAAAAAGGGACAGTTAAAAAAGGGATTTTTTTCAACGCTTTCTTGCCACTAAAATATAATAATAGAGCATGGAGGTACCCGACATGTGGGGGTATGATAACCCCTACCCATCCCACATATACACACGCACAAACATACTTACACACACCCACACACACCTGTATCTCACTTACACACACACACACACACACACGCGCACACACACACACACTCTCTCTCTCTCTCTCTCTCTCTGTCTCTCTCTGTCTCTCTCTCTCTCTCTCTCTCTCTCTCTAACACACAAGTACACTAAAATATACACTGTTACCGGCAATTTGTAAAATAAATATGATTCTACTATAATATATTTTCTTTCTTTTTTCAGGAGACATGGGTTTGCCTGGACCACAAGGCCCTCCCGGTAATGCTGGGACGCGGATTGAGAATTGTTCATGCCTTGGTAAATAAGCGACACTTTTTTGTATGTTTCTTTTTTCAGTCTCCAAACATTAATACCGTACACCTCTTATTAACTTCCAACAAAGCTCGTATCATACTCTTGGTGAGATCGTCCTTTACTCGTAAAACATCGTTAAACATTTGTTTTGGTGGCTACGAAGCACGTCATATGCTGTACTAGACATCGCAAAAGTAGACGCCTTGTATGGTTGTCAAAGATGTAAATATTGATTGGATAAAAATAAAATGTCATTGTCGATTACTTGTCACAACGGCAATTTGACAAATGATTTCGAGGCGTTAGCCGAAGGGCATTTGATAAGATCGCGAAACTTTGTAATCGTTTTTGTAATCAGATATGGAAAATTGAATTCCCATTTCAAATCCTGAATCAGTTAACATGAATCAAAACAATTACTATTCTGCTTACAGATCAGATTATGTTCTAACTGACGTTTGCTCTAACGATAGTGATTATATTTTCGATTGAATGTTCATATCCAGGGGTTCGTAGATCGGCAGCTGATAACCACGGTGTGGCAAGCGTTCCCCTAGAAGAACTAGAAGCCAAGATGCGTCGAATTCTTCTCCAGTCCTCGATCTCTGGGGTTATCATTGCCAACGACACTTCAGATAAAGCAGAAGTAATCATTAGCAGTTTTAAATCCGTTAAGCGCAGCGCTCCCACCCCTGTGACAACGGCATCTCATGAAACGACAGGTGTTCAGAATGGTATGGCTGACGATGGGTCAGCTGCAGAAGATTCCCAACTCGATCCTGCTGGGGATAATCGTGATGTTAGTCTTAGTCGCATTCCAGACCTAGACGCGAATCATGCGTATACTGTACCAAATAGCGATAACACGACAGCTCGACAACCACAGTCTCTAGATCAGTACAGAACGTTTAAGCAATCAGACAATACTCGACCACGGGATGGGAATGATGGTGTTGCCGAAGGCACGATCTCGAACACTACATCAACAAGACCAGACCTGCCAACATCGTTTCCAGCACGTGCACTGAATACAGAAAGCAAGACAATCGTCTTGACAGTATACGAAACGTCAGAGGGAAGTAGTCAGTCAGATAATGAAGCAGAACAATCAACATTCCTTACTGACCGCAATGGAGTGAACGACGTCAGACCTGGTGATGATCAGGATAGGATGGTCACCACATCTCCAAAGAGGACACCAGATCCTCGCATGCCGAGGATGACAACCGACGCAGGCAACGCTACGGGCGAAGGGACAAGGATGGAGATAGATGACCAGAAATGTGTGTAGGACCAACTATTCTGATTTTATTAGACTCTCATCAACAGAATTTTTTTTTTTTTAAATAAGTTAAACCTTACTATACCAGTTAAATAAACGTAACCAAACTATATTAAAAACTTATTCCTCTTTTGTCTTGTGTTTTATTCTGCAGTAATGAACATATCACTTCTTCTCCAGCGCCTGAATGAGCTTACAGCCAATAAGACATCACTCCTGAACTTTGTGCAAATGTCCATAGCAAAGACTGGTACCTGTGGGTGCCCTGGACCTCCAGGACCCGTCGGTCCCCAAGGATATGTGGGACCCAAAGGGGACATGGGTATGATGGGTATCCCAGGATCCAAAGGGGAGCGAGGGGATAAGGGCGAGCGCGGGTCACTGATAGACGGGGATGGGCACATCTTGCAGGGTCCTCCGGGTCCTAAAGGAGACAAAGGCATTTCTGGTGCGAGAGGGCCTAAGGGGGATCCAGGGATTGATGGAGCTGACGGGTTGGTGGGCTTACCAGGGTTAATAGGAGACCCAGGTCCTCGTGGTACGAAGGGTGAAGTTGGGGATCCTGGACCGATGGGTAGCAAGGGTTCCAAAGGAGATATGGGTCCGATGGGAACGAGGGGCCAGATGGGCTACGACGGTCAGAAGGGTCGCAAGGGAGAAAAGGGTTTCATGGGACAGAAAGGAGTACCTGGATCAACAGGACCGTTCGGACCGAAGGGAATCAAAGGAGAACAAGGTAATCCATCTTGTAACAACTCGTACGATCACTTTCCCCAAACCAATTCGTATCCCTTTTCCACATTAGCATTGTCAAATTTAAAGGTCAGTCAATTCCTCTGCTCACTGGACACCGTCAGGTTACACTAAACATCTAATATAAAACACTTCGTACATGTTTATTGCATAAGTATAAATTGCGTAAAAAACCTAGCTTAAAATCTTTTTTTCATATTCTCGTATCATAACTTCCACATAGGCAAGACCGGAGAGAGAGGCTACCCTGGCTTGACAGGTTCACCAGGTCCACCCGGCGAGCCTGGAGTACCAGGCCGAGACGGGATTAAAGGACAAAAGGGAGACAGGCATACTTACGTACTCCCAGGTTTGGATCAGTATACATTATGTTTATTAAAGATTTAAGATTCACTGCTCAGTCTGTTATTCGAAAGGTACGGTACTCGCATGCAGAGAAAAGTTGTATTTTTCAGGACGTTTTAATGACATCGCCGTCACGAAACAACATATTCCCATGTTGCTCTTTCATTAAAGACAGAATTTATGTTTACTTAAATCATTGTTTTGTTCCTGTTTTATTCTGGATATTAGTTTAATGAGACTCTTGAAATTGTGATTAGGTTAAGGAGAAATAATTTTTTTTTTTTTTTTTTTTTTTTGGATCAAGATTAAAATCATGGCGCTCACGGATGTCTGTAATATCCTTTGAAATAATTACACATGTATGCTCTTTTTTAAAGGGATTAATTAACTTCGCCCAGGACTGAAGAAAAAAATCACTGTTCCAGCTAATGCTGTAATCATAATTGTAAACCTTTAGGTCAGACAGGAATCGCCTGAGTTTTATAAGCTGATCGGTTGTTTATATATCAAGATGTTTACGATTGAACATTGATGTCGGGATAGAGTACCACCGAACCCTAAAGAACTCTTGCGGTTGGCATACCTCGCTCTATCACAGAATACAGTACGGGCTGGAAACCCGTTCTGAAATCGCCAAGCGCTGGTGCTTGGTTTTTGTGACTGCAGCGCAGCGAAGAAGCCGAGCGACTTGCGCTAGCGATCGATCGCGATACCTTTTAGGACAGTAAACGGGTTCCATTTTCTCTCATACTTTCACATATCCTTAATTATATATGTAGTTAGAGGACTGCACACAATTCACTGGCATTTGAGATGATTTCACAATTTTTCACAAAGTTAATCAATCCCTTTAATGACAGGTGGTAGTGTGACAACAACCGACTATCCGTCTCTCACCCCTACGAGCTCAAACCCGACCACCAAGCCTGCCAACATCGATCCTGATGAAAAGATGTTCAAGATTTACGAGCCCATTGTGAACTCAAGTAAGTCTCAATATGAAATTTAATTGTCGGGTAGGATATTCATTTCAAATGACAAGACAAGATGACAAGAAACACAAAGGTGAAAAGATGTATCGCATAGAGGGTGGAGCCGGCGTATATCCCCTTCCATTTGAAGCCCCACCCCCCCCCCCCCCAAAAAAAAAATTATATATATATATATATATATATATATATATATATGCCTAAAACATTCCATCCCCAGTGCCATAGGGACCCCCTAATCGTGTAATCGTGTTAATTTCTGGATATGCCAGATCTCGTCAAATAGACTGAATTTAGATGAGAAAAAAGGCAGACGAAATATTGGATTTCGGTTTGTCTTCTCCTCCAAATTAAATCATAAGACGTAAGTCTTGAACACGTCTTTCTTTATTTTTTTCTCCCCCTTCTTATCCTAAAATAACTAATTCGAACTTATCGGACTAGATCCCGAATCGCGTCATATCATACTTCGGACTCGTGCTACTACCACATCCCTTGACTTGCTCCCGGGGGGGGGGGGGGGGGGGAGGGGGTGCAGCCATGATTTTTGCACGCAGAAATTCCGAATTTTTATTCCCGAATTTTCGCCCTATGATTTTTTTTATGGTGCCTTTTTTAAAACCACTATGTGGCGGTCCTTTCCCCTTCACCTCCGAAATGTCTGATTCGTTATTGCAATGGAAATGTGATCACAATACCATTCTGTGTTGTCATTATCTTAGAGTGCCGTTTGACAAATATTTCCGCCCCACGTGAGATACACACAATGGCGAGATCATACGGAGTGTGGATGAAAGATACCTATATGGATGCTCTCCAACCTGACATGATATGGGTTACCATGCACCATCGAGGTGCTATACTGATAGGTAAGAATATTGTTGAGTAATATCGTGGTTACATACAGGAGATAAGGATTTGGGTGCTGTCTTAATTTCTAAGACTTATGTTTAAGTCCGATGGATTGATTTTTAAGTCCAAGAGAGTTTTGTCAGCGGTTTAAGTCTTAGAAATTAAGAGAGTGAGGTATTAGCTGTATTTCAGTTAAGATGTGCGTTTTATTAGAGAGAAAGCGGTTGATGAGACTGTGGAAGTTGACTAAGTTTTAACTTGAAAGCACAATGGACAATAGAAATAATTTGAGAATTAACAAGAGGACGAATCAAACGAGAGGATGACAATAGGCAATGGTCCTGAAAAGGGGCATTCAAGTCAGAGTTTGCCGACAGCTTTACAAAAGTAATAAGTACTACTAAGAAAAAGGGAGACAAAAACTGGGGACAGATTTGCCTATACGGCGTCACTTACGAGAAGCTTCTTAAAGATTTTTAGTAAAATCAGATATGAAAATTACTCAACCATCAAATATTTAAACTGTCAGTGCTTTTTACCTTACCCTTCACCTCTTTATCCAATTACATTGACTTGTATTATTTGGCTTTACTTTCTCGCGATATTCTCGCAGAGTACAAGAGTCTCGACGATATGAAAGACCGTCGTCTCACCTCCACCTTCGCGTTGCCTTTCCAATGGGGTGGTACAGGTCACGTAGTCTATAATGATTCGTTGTACTATCATCATAGGGATACACCTTACATCATTCGATATAACCTGACAGGCGGCTCCCTTGTTAAGCGGGTAAGTTTGTCGAGCAGTTAAATTTTTAAAATTTCTTGAAAGAACTGATTTCAATAGGGCGGGAGTGTTCAGAGGCTACTGATTTCGTCCCTAAATTGTGAAACGATGACCATAAGGATAACATAAACTAATAACAAGCAGATGATTCGGAACTGAATTAGATAATTCAAATTATGAAATGAGGATTAAAAGTTGAAAGAAAGAGATGCGGACAGATGATGGCCGAGGCGTTAAGAGCACGAGTCTAGTACATGTAATGTGTTTCATGACAATGCAGTGCTAGGATTTAAACAAATCGGAACGAAGATTCAGGGCGTCCCCATTTTGAATGGGAGATGGTGACGGACCAAAATTAGTAAATGAGCTGCAAAATCCTCGTTCAACCCCACCCCTACCCCTTTCCCTCCCCCCAAAAGTCCTCACTACATCTGCCACAGACTCCACCTTTTTTCCAACAACCCCTGCCCCTCGAAGAATCATTATTTTGACTTAAGACTTGCCGATATGTTGATGGAAATTCTGAAAAAAGGGGGGTTGGTGGTGCCCCCCCCCCCAACGACGCCTAGACTCTAATATTTTTTTTTTATAAATGAGAACTTCTTTGCCTGATGCCTGAATCAATAGTTATCGTCATTTATTATATCTTCATAAGGTTCAAGTACCGTCTCTGGGCCATCAAGGTGGCGTGTTCAAATTATCTTCAGGATACACTAACGTCGATTTCGCCGTTGATGAAAACGGTCTATGGATCATATACCCGCTCACTCGCCTTGGATCAGTTGGCAAACTCGCCGTATCGAAACTCGACCCCGAATCACTGGAAATCATTACGACTATCGCAACAGATCATAATTTCCAGTCAACGGCAAACGCGTTTATTGTCTGCGGTGTGTTGTACACGACCAAAGGACCGCATAGCCGACCGTCCAGGGTAGATTTTGCATTTGATTTGCTGAGGGAAGTTGAGTTGGAGGACATTAATATGAATATTCAAAACAGACATCGTAAAACTGTCATGCTATCGTATAATCCGCGAGATAGACTCCTCTATGGATGGGATAAAGGGAGACTCCTTAGTTATGATTTAACCATCAAAGAATATATAGACGAATAACGAATTATTGTATTTGGCGTTGTGAATGTTATGAATATGTTGTGAATAATGTAAAATAGTGGATATAAAGATGATGTAGTATATAGGGGTTATTTTTCCCAAAACTAAATGAACGTATTAAATAGATGGCCTCAGCCTTGTACATGGAACATGTTATATTTTGTCAATTCATATTATACAGTGAACCATCCATATTTGCAATTCTAATAAAGAGGATGTTCTTTTTTTATAAACAACCTTTGTTGATACAATACAACCTTTATATCAAACTCCTTGGGATGAAGGAAATTATCTTATATTAAAACCTTGTTATATCATGGTTAAAAAAATAGAATACAGAGAAGTGGGGCCAGCAAAAATACCTCGTTAGGCCAGCTCAAACGAGGCGTCATTTTGACTGCGTCATTGCCTGTGCTAATGGAGCCTGTGAAGGCAATTAACCCACACGCCAGTTCTTGAAAGTATTGTTAGCACTGTTCATTTAGCAATTACTTTTTAAACGATATCACTCTTTCATGACGTGCAAAAAACTCTGAAGTCACGTGGTCCTAACGTCAGTAAATGACGCCTCTTGTGAGCCGGATCTTGTAATGAGCATGTCGCAGGTGGTGTCAAAGTCCCCAGTCATTTAGATGAAAGAAGTATCACTGAAATACCATTGACATGTTCACATGAATTTACCACATTAAATAAACCAGTTTTTCAAATAATTTTACTTCCAGTAATGTAACCATTGCTAGCAAGTTGAAAATATATGTTATCGTGGTTCTCTGGCAATGCGGAATAGTTATTATGGATAAAAAGATAAGGGCCCTGTACATTTGCATTTTATGTCGAGGTGCTATAAGTTATGTAAATAAAATGTAAATATATGTATAAATGCTTATTAAAATTTGGTTGAGTTAGTGTCTGATATATAGTACTAGTTAATTTTTTTACTACATCTATGTAAAATGACAAAATGCATGACGAATGTATCTAGTTTCTAATGGAAGATTCTCCCAAGATACTTAGGTATTCATAATACCAGTAGATTAGCACAAAAAAACACAAATTACATACAATATACAAATAATCATAGAATCTGTTCCAAAGATTTCTGAAAAACAAAATATTTATTTTCATTTCACTAATTATCTAATTATGCATGTTTAACATGACAAGAAAGGCAATATTAAGAGGTTAGAAATGAAACATGAAGTGCACTCTTCACAGTGATACGATGGTTTCTTTCCCTTAATGCAGCGTACCATTTTGTTCATGTCTTACATGAAAAGAAAAAATAATGTGTTTGATATTTACAAAAGTACTGTGTATTTTAACATATACAAAAGAAATAGAGAACCTTTTTTTGCTATCACCACTGAGTGTCAAATATCTCGTGCTGAACTCTTCAACCCTAGTTAGAAACAAACTCTATTTGCAAATCAGTAAAGATAACAGTGAGATATTGTCAGCCAAGACTTAAGCATTTTGTTGTTGAAGTATTTCTCTTTTTCATATGCAAAATGATGATTTTACAGAGAGTTCACATGCATGATTTTCCTAAAATTATGTAGATATAAATCAATGCATTGCTTATACATTATTTAGTACTGACATCTATATATAAAAAAAAAAACCTGTGTGTGTAGAATGTGCAGTTAGAATATCATTTTTAGCATGAAATACAGTGAACGGTAAATTATGAGACTTGAAAATATTGACATGAGATATTCCCGAATTGCAAAAACATTTATAATTGAGTAAATGCATAATACATTTGTGCTACAGGTGCTATTATCAGTTTTCATACGATGCAATTTATGCTCCTTTATTATTGCACCCATTTCATACAAATCCTTATGAAAAGCATATAAATCATGGAGGAGGAACAGTATTTGCTATTAAAATAAAAGTTCACTGTATATAATTTGTACATTCACCTGTATCTGTTGTGCTTTTTTTAATAAACCTTCCTCATCAACTTCAAGGCATTGGCTCTGAGTATTTCTGCTCTATCTAGAATAGAGTATCAAAGTATTCTTCTCCATCTAGAATAGAGTATCGAAGTGTTGACGTCATATTCACTCGTCGTCCAGGTAACTGGTTCTAACCAACAGAGCCTGCACATGAGGCTCACCGCAAAATCATGCAGGCAAAGGGCAGGATCAGGGGATATTTGGTGTTTGGCGCTGATGTGATCGCCACGCAATTGTTTAGCTCAAAATTGTTAGGGACAACAACCTTGACAACTTGGGCGGTATGAACATCACACTTGGGTACTCTATAAACTGACCACCCTACTGCTTTAACATAAAAAATATACACTCTTTAGTGTGTAAAGTGGAATGTCATGCATACTCCTCTTAAAGGTGAACTTAAAATAATTAACCGCCATTTATAACCTCTTTCTTAATTTCATTCTTCACTCTTCTATGGTTTCAAGAAGGAATGGGTAACTGGAAAAGTAGCGAACTGGTACATTCACCAGGAAGTGGAAAAAAAACTCAATCCACACTGAGAAGTTATAAACAAGGCACAACTACATACAATGTAAATGTACTTTTTTCTTTGAAGCATTAGCTGATTAGGCTACACTGGTCTCACCTCAAACAGAATTTATAGGTGAACAATTTAATCTTAAGTGCATTAAAGACAAAATGCACTGCATATAGATACAAGAATACTGTGTATTCACCTTTGCCTTGTCCCTCCACTTCTAAAGAAAAGGGAGCGACTTGTCAACTACATATCAGTACTGTTCTAAATTCATGTTAGAAAGACACAAATATCTACATAAAGGTCTTCTCCCTCACTCAAAAAAGATGCATGAAGCTGAAAGTATTTTGTAAGGCACTTAATAGAATTATCAATTTCCTGTACTTTACCTGTATATTCTTGTTATCATCAGTCATCCATGATGCATCTGACACAAGTTACATATAGTTTGAACCAGCATTTTGGTCACTATTCTACTTGAATATTGTGGGTAAGTAAATTGTTTTCTCTTGTGTCTTCCACATTCATGCATTTCCTATTGCTGTTTTACAGATAAGCAGCCCACCAAATGTACATTTGACACAATTTCTTCTTGTTGGACCAGCTGATCTAGGACCCTTTATGAAGAGATGCAGGGTCCATGTCCTTATATTATAGGTAAGTGGCCAATTCTATGTACTTCTCACCCATTTCCATCTTATGACTAGTATTTCAGCCAAGCTGATCTAAAAGACCATCAGTGGAGATTGGCAGGGTCGATGAAAGCAGCCCATTCCATGTACTCCTCATAAATCTTGTCAGTACCATTACGGAACAAGCTGCTCTATTACCCACGATGGAGAGTGGCAGGGTCCATGTCTTTACATGTAAGCAGAGCATCCAATGTACATCTAACACAAGTTCTTCTTATCTGTAGCCTCTCTGATCAGGTGATCAACAAGACCCCCAACGGAGAATTGCAGCCCATCCTATGCACTTCTCTCACATATTCATCTTCTTGGTAGCACTTTGGACAAGGTGATCTTCAAGACCTTCAATGGACAGTCTTGGGGTATTTCGTCCTCACATGTAAGCAGCCCATCCAATATACATCTGACACATGTTCTTCTTGTCTGTAGCCTCTCTGATTAGGTGATCAACGTGGCCCTCAATGGACAGCGGTAGGGTACGACTCTTGTTCTTGATCTTCAAGATGCCTTGTAGTCGCTGCTCTATGTCCCGTACATGGACCAACGCCTGAAACACAGGGAAAAAGGGAAAACACAAGAAATTTAACGAAACACGTTCCATATTCACAGGCTAACAGCTATATCCGTTCAGATATTTTCAGTGGTGTATCCCACAGAACCTTGAGCTGACTTACACTACCCCCCCTTCCTAGTTTGAATGCCCACAGCCCCCATCTTTTTCAAAATATAAAACACTGAGTCTATCATCATCAAACCTAAATTTCTAAATCATCATTATAAATCAATCTTATCATGGCAATATCATCATGAATACCCTCTAAATCACAGTCATCACTGTCATCATCACTCCACCCACCATCTTCATCAATATCACTATCATGTAATTTTCAAGCCTCATACCTGTACTTTAACACAATGATATGAAATCAATAAATTCAGAGAAATTATATTCTTTATGAGAACTTCATGTAAACTAACACAATAAGAAGGCCTACCACCTATAGATTAAACTTGCCTTTTCATTGTTGATTTCTCCTGATTCGCTGAGAGCATTGCTTCTTCCTCTTGATGGCTTACTCCATTCCACCAGAGGATCGTAGATGAATGTCTTCAGCACACTGGCATAGCAATAGATACACAAGAATTTACCAAAACATTAGTCTCACAAAGTGCAAACAAAGTTTTTAAATACAGATAGTCAGGAACTTGAAGATATGAAGGGCATAAACAAATAACTTCAAACGACACTGAGCAGTGTTGAACAGTTCTGCATACAGTTATACCCACCACAGGTGTTACAAGATTTGAGGGAGATTAAGGATTTAATTGTATGTACTGACTGTCCGGATTTTGGATATCTTTTCTACAAAGCTCATGACAAGATTTAAAATGCTCTTACTTTTAAAATGATGAAATAATAAAAAGATCACCTCACTTAATGTTACACATCATGCAGCATAAGGGCACAAATATGAAACTGCTCTTCAAAATTGGACTCACAAATTGTTGTCAGGCCCTTTTACGAATGGGGCATTGGAATGGTAGACTTACCTCATGAGCGGATCGCGCTGGTCCCTCATGACCTTCATGGTACCCTCACAGGCTCGTCTGAACACCCCTTCGTACCCCATGGGTCCCATAGCACACACCATGTTGTGAGTCAGACGGAACGGTACCCTCTCAGGCCAATCAAACGTCTCACCCTGTGGTAATGAAGAATTCATTTGATTATCTAAATACTGTTTTCTATTGACACACGTGTGGAAGCACTGTACTACAGAGCTTCATACTCTGGACTGCAAATCAGGAGATGCCCAGTAATTTTGCCCTTAGAAAAACCTGTCTCCCTCTACCCTGGTATAGTAAATAGTAACCTGGTACTAAGGAATTACTTGAATGCTTTCAGTGCCTCTGTGTCAGCTGGACTTAAGTTAAGGTACTTTTTGCAAAAGCAAATTAATAGGTTTCCTTGTAGAGACAGAGTTCTTACAAAAACTATATTTTGCTGCTTTGGTTGTTGTTCTTTTAGTTCATTGTCATTGTTTCCATTGTTGATACTATTATGATGATCATCATCATTCCCATGAAAAGAAGTAGTTTGTACCTTGTTGAAGAGACAGTTGAAGTCTACATGAACACAGTCTCCATTGGTGGAATCAAAGAGGATGTTCTCTCCATGACGATCACCAAGACCAAGGATGTAGCCCACCATTGACATCACGGCTGAGGTACGGGCATAGGCAAGTCGGCTCAGATACCTACATAAAAGATAAAGCAGTGAAGACATCACACACTAGAAGCCACCACAAACTTTTTTCTAGACCCTGCTGCACCCACATCCTTTATCATCCTTTTAATTTTTTGTTACACCTCTCATGGGCGCAAATCCAGGGGGGACAGGGGGACAGGGGGACATGCCGACCCACCTTTTTGAAAATAAGCTATGTCCCCCCCCCCCCCACCTTTTTGAATAACTTTTCTTTCTTTTTTTTTGCTTGTCAGAGAGTTTTGGAGGAAAACTAGACCCCAAAAATGTGATAACCTTTTTTATTTTCTATTTTTTAATTTTTTTTTATTTTTCATTTTTTTTTAATTTTTTTATTTCATTTTATTTCATTCTATTTTATTATTATTATTATTTTTTTTTTTGGGGGGGGGGGGGGTTCAGAAAAAAAAATTCAGACATTTCGGACAGGTACAAAAGTCAAATCATGTGGTGACCCCGCCTCCCCTCCCAAATTTCAAAATGGATTTGCGCCACTGACACCTCTCTGAGTGTCAATGCTGTAGCCTTTTAACCACAATTACACAAGACCAAATGTACAGTGTGAAGAAAATCTTACCATGATGTAGGATCTGTAAATGTCTTCTGGAACCATTCCCCGAAGACTGGTGGATAGCGAGGCATCAGCTTGTTCTCAAAGATGTTCATCTTCTCCCTGAAAAGAAATAAACAAAGATGTGGTTCTACATCATTATTCCACATCACTAATTAATCAATCAGCACATGTTATTTTTTAAAACACACTAATATTCAACAAGAAAATATAATAAACAATACCTGATAAAGAGAACATCAAACAAGAATACATTACTTACAAACATTTACAAGTGCAGATAAAAGAAAACAAGAAACAAGTAAATGGAGATTTGTTCTGGGTAAAGGGGATTATACAAACTAAGAACACAGACATGTGGATGGCCAACCAAAAGTAAAATGCATAAAAACAGCACTTACATATAAATGTACATTATACCACATGGATGCAAGGCAAGACTTACGTAGTATAGATAACTTACTCAATAGGAGCTGAGAGACTTGGGATCATAGCTTTGAGTTCACTGCCGGATGTATACAAGCCTTTCTCCCTATAGATAACAAAAGATACAATCAAAAGCATTCCAGAGTATATGTACAAAGTGCCTGATATGACAATTGCCTTTCCTCTATCTCTGTCACTCTCCCCTGTTTCCAATGGGTTGAACATGTAAGAGTAGAGCCAAATCGCGATATCACTGGGTAGGTGGGTGGGTAGACAAGTGTATTCAATACATTTCATTCAATGCTTTGTCTCCTTTATGGCTAAGAGTTCAAAGTTCAAAGTTCATTTATTTACACTCATTAAAAAATACGTAACAGTCACAATAATTAAATTTACAAATACAATAACAGACATACAAGGGAACACACATCCAAATAAAAACATAAGAGCTCTAGTGCCTTTCATCTCTCTCTGAATGATATCATCTCTGAGCCATATACTGCAAAATACCTGGGTGAAGATTTGAAGGAGGGAATGCCCTTTGATTCTTGCATTAGATGGATAAAAACATGACTGAAAGGAATATACATGATGGTAAGGTTACCTGTATATTTTGTGGAGTATTGGTCTGAGTCCAGCAGTGTTAGAGACCCATTCAATCAAGCCGCATTCCTCATTCAGTGGGATAACAGTCTGAAATAACAAACGTACAATGAAAGTACAAGTATTGTGATCTAGTAGATTTTTAATGTGTCCAGGTTGAATCAAAACAGTTGCCCTACGAGCCTTTGGGAAGACATTCAATCTACATTTGCAACTTACTTTTCAGGGAGAAGCACATGTAGGGATGTTACGAGCTAAATGATATGACTAAAGATGTCATAGCTATTGTTGTCATGTATACATAAGCACATACATGTACAGATGGTAGGAGTACACCCAGGCAAGTTAAGATGGTTCAAACATTGTTTATAAAGGTTTGTTGGTTATAATGCTAAAGACTGTCCAGCAGTGCAAAATAAATGTTGACAATACTGTACATGCATTATTACCAGCTCTTTGGTGTACACATGTACTTCAAGCAATCAATCAAGAGTGCTCTTTATATTTAGCGAGGTTTCTTCTAACTCCTCTTACATGTAAATTAGTTTCCTCCAATCCTAACCTTGCAAATAATGTCATAACCTCACTCTCTTGGGTCACTAAACAAGAAATAACTACAATTGTAAGCAACCAAGCTAAACACTTACATATGTTCTGATATGTAGCTCTCTCCTCCTGGACTCCACATCTTTCCTGAGGCACTTGTTGATGATGCCATTGAACTCCATCAGACGATTGTCCTTCCTTAGATCATCCTGCAAAGATAGTGTGATGTTCAAAATAAAGATGGGAGCTTGTACTTAGATAAAGCTATCCATAAAACAGACATACATGTATATAAAATGAGACATTTGTGAATTACAATATGATTTACATGTATGCCCAACATGGGAGGCAGAGGCAAGTTTGTTTGTAAACTAAAGTCTAGTCTACATGCTTTATGCTTATGTAAGTACATGTACCTGTGGTTTATACATCATGACAAAGAGCCTGTCATCGCTATCCTGAATACCAATCTTCTGTATTATCTATCATCCCCACCCGTCCCCATCCCCCATCGAACCTTCTTCTATTCACAATCCTATCCCTTAGAACCTTCCTCACTATCAACTATACCTTTGGTTTACACATCATGACATAAAGCCTGCTATCATTGCCCTGGATAAAAATCTCATTAGGGACATGTATCTGCAGTTTTCACCCTTCCCCCTACTCATTGTACCCCTACCCACTGTACCTTTCCTCATTCACTATTCTATGCCTATCAATTCCTACAATGGTATGTGGCTCGAGTCCTGCCACAGCACTAATGTCTTTTGGCAAGACATTAATCTACATTTGCCACTCTCCACCCAGGTGTAGTAAATGGGTACCTGCTACCCATTTAAAGAACTTGTCCCTTGGATGCTTTCAGCGCCTTAGGGCAACTGGGCTAAAGCCAGGGTAATAATAGTACTTTGTAGGTGCCTTGAGCATCCTCTGGGATGCATATGTGCGTAATATAATTGTAGCTATTACTATCATTATTATCATTATTACAACTCTCCACCTTATTGACCTTACCTTTGGTTTACACATCATGACATAGAGTCTGCCATCGCTGCCTTGGATACCAATCTTCTTGGGTCTTTGTAGAGATGGAAGCACTTCAACCTGCATTGTGGAGAGATGTACATGTAAACATCAGTTATAAAATTCGATGAATCAATCAGGAAACTAACTTTCACTATTCTAGACAAAATACAGAGTAATGGATCTACATCATTTGGCCTAAAGATACATTGGGTATATGACATTTTACTATGGCTAC
The DNA here is from genome assembly GCA_025618425.1 of Heliocidaris tuberculata. Lineage (NCBI taxonomy): Eukaryota > Metazoa > Echinodermata > Echinoidea > Camarodonta > Echinometridae > Heliocidaris > Heliocidaris tuberculata. Next base: position 12,049,173 of record CM046839.1, read on the forward strand.
AAGTAATTATAGTCAGCTGCCATTAAAAAAGTGTCGAAGCAATTACAGAATAGCTTCCTATCAGGTAACAATTTGTGGCACCTGGATCTTAGCCTGGATCGAGAGAGTAAAGTGCATAGAAAAGGCCATGTCTTAGGGCAAAAGCATTAGGCAAGCATTAGGCAAGGATTAAAAGCCAAGATGAATGTCTGTACTTATGAGAAGATACATGCTGTGAACTAATACATGGTAGCTGTATAATTTTTTTAACTTTATTTATCAATCAATTTCTGGTGTAATATCAACCCTGTGATAAAGAAGAAAATTCTATCCTAAACTTACCGTATCATCAAAGCCGATGATATAGACCTCAGTCAGTGGGAAGGGATCATGGTTATGATGGACTGCTTGACTGCTAGGTAGGGTGACTGTCATGGCCGACTGCAGAGGGACGATGATCTTGCTGAAGTTGCTGCAAGAAGAAAACAACCCACATGAACTTCACTGTTGGTCAAGCCTATGAGCACACATACATCTTTTGATTGTCCTTTAAAAATGATTTTTGGATGATTGCATAATTATGTTATGCTGTGTTGTTTGTGAATATATTGTGAAATTTGAGAAATATTACAAAAGTCCTCAAAGAATGTTCAGGACTTTTCTTTTCATGAAATGCACAGATTTTATCTTTGACAACACAAGCTGAAAAGGCAATCACTTACAATTTCCCATAATACATTAATCACCAGGGAGAGGGGACAAACATGAATTGAGGTAAAAATTTTCATTTTTTTTTTATTCTAGTCATTCAATGATCAAGGGATGATAAAGAGATTTAACCGTTTTCTCTCTACTGTCAACTCCCGTAACCAGCATGGGCTCGCTTCTGTCGACTACAGTCAACACTCCACATGAACAAAAGAAATAGCTCCTATTCAATTGCATGATCGCACGCACGCTCTAATCCTATGCACCAATGCATTCTTCATACACATAGCTTTTGTTGCATTGCGTTTTCGGTCGTCGTTTACATTGGATTTTTTCGAGTAAATCGCCATTATTTATGCGATTATTTGAAAACAATCACCATTATTTGACAATAATCCAGGAGTCTTGGGTTTCATAATGCACAGGGCAAAGAGTTAATAACCTGTCACTGCTATAACAATTTTGATGATGCATTGCATAGATGTAGTTCAATTAGAGGTAAAAAACGTACAATGCATGATTAAAGACTTGTACATGTCCTGTCCGTGCATTGGTTTATGACCTTCCGCTAAGCACACAATCAAACATGAATCAGAAGCAGGCAGAACTTACTTATCAGCAAGCAGTCTCTTGAGTGATCTGAAATCGCTGTTGATACTGAGTCTATGACAACCTGATTCCACCTGTCTGTTACACAGATCTAGTAGTCTGTCAGTCAGCTTGGTAGCATCCTATGTGGACATAACAATATAATGTAGGGGAAAATCATAAAGAGAAACACACTGTGCCTATTTAAAGAACACTTCAGTGCAATCTATATGTAGTATTTCTAATCTTTTAAAGGATAGCGTATTTTTGATACACAGAAAAAATAAAACTACAGGCATTATATGGACCATCTTTCTACAAAAGAAGTTTCCACATTACTATGTTTGCTTTCTCCAAAAGTCACTTCACACAACCACAAATTAAAACAACACACTGAAGATTTTTCCTTTGTCATATGAACAGCTTGTTTTATGTAAAACACTTGATGGTTGTTTAATTGATTGTCTCTCCAACAAACCCAAAGGCAAAGAAAATGCAGTGTGTATTTTAGAGAGGTATTTCTTTTTGGACTATTTCACATTGAGCTGAATTCTCAAAGAAACCGCAATTAAATCAACCTTAACATCATACCAATGTTTGAGCTGTAACATAAAAGCTGCATTCTACTGCTGAAAACCAACTATTTTTTCTCCATATTTCAAAGCAACTAAACAACTTGCTTACATGGATAAACTTTTGCAGCTTCTTATCCAGTGTCTTGGCCCGACTGAAGATTTCAGCACATCGTCTTTGCCTCATTTGGTATGAACTCTGGATATAAAGCAAAAATAAATTTATTTTCCTTGTCAATACTATGGTAAATATAAAACTTAAGGATGTTTAGCCTATATAATCCCTTTAAAGAATATCATAATAATACAACATAAGTGTGATTAATATAGATTGCCATATTCATTCAATATTAATGTACCTGGTAATATAAAATTTTAGTCATTGAGCAATGATGTGAGAAAAAACACTTATCTTATCACAAACATGAACAATGGCAAGTATCTTGGTACATGACAGCTAAAATTCCAGGAGAAATTACATACTTTCTTCAAAATTCTTGTTGAAAAGTAAGATATGCCAGTTTTATAAACATTTACATTTTTAGACAAAAATCTGAAAAATGACTTTCTCTCCCTAACTTGAACTTGACATTGAGGAGTAGACAATGTTACCTTTGAGACAGCCATTGACATCCAGACAGCTTGCTGTGGGAAGGCCACAACCACCCTAGCAATGATCTCCTGCAAGATGGAATCATATAGCATCATCATCATTGTGGCTACTATTAAGTAAAGCAGGAAGAAATACAATATTTCTTTGTTGTGCCAGAGGGGCTTTCCATTTTGCACATTTCACTATCAAATATTGAAAATGCTGTAAAACATACACTGGTAGGCCCAAACAACTGTACATGAATGTATACAACAGAACAACACAAGGATATGAGAATGGCTAAATAGATGTGTTGACCACAGGTCTCCTGTATTAAATCCTGCAATGTGTCCCTTCTCTTTGATAATGATATAAAATGGCAGTACTAGACGACAATAAATGATTGATATCTCTTTCACAGCAACAATGTTTATGTATCAATACACATTAATTTTTCAACTTTAGAACATATTAGGAGGCAATTCTTTAGCCAGGGCTGTAACTACACAGAAGACTAAGTTTTGTATACATGTGTTTCTTACCTGTAACTGGAGAGAAACCTCTTTGTGTGAGTGGCAGATCCTGGAGATGAGTTGAGAGAAGGATGTCAGAAACTGGTATGGAGCTAGCTTATCTGTGAACTCAGCAATGATCTGCACAATCAATACACAAAAGGAATACAGCACATTTACAATGAGCAACAACAAAAACAAAAACAAAGGTTGAATGTCAACATAAACAACAACAACAAAAACAACAATTGATAGTCGACAGAGTACACTTTTGGAACTAAAATTAACTATGGAAAATGTCAGTACTAGATTATTGTAAAGAAGCAGTGACTGCTTGGACCTCACAGAATTTAGTATTTCTGTCCGACTATTAAGAGTCAGAAGGATATCTACATGTATACATCGCAGACCACTATCTTGGCAATTATACCCACCTTATGAAGTTTGGCCATGACCTGCGCTGCCTTGTTGACCTTGTTGCCTTTCTCTAGGTCTGAGACATGAGCACCATAGTCCAACCAGAGTGTGAGTAGGCGTGGCATGGACTGGTAGATGTACTGGTTACCGTATATCAGAGACTGACCAAAGTTTTTCACCACGTGCACAACAAACTCTCTGAGATTTGAGGTGAGGAAAATAAAAAAATTACTATCTAGTTCTAGAGTAATAGTAAACACAATGTTAATTGAAAACAAAAATTACAATTCCCTCATAGAAGCTTAAAGGAATCGAATAGTTACACAATACACATAAAAGTACATGTATTTTGTTGACATAACCTTCATGATACAATCATAGTGTATGGTTTCAAAATAACAAAAATATGAATTTGTATATTCACATCTAATTATCTATTCATGAACTTAATCTCCATATACATATTCTATTTATTCAGAACAACATAAGATTATGGGGTCAAATTTAAAGATCAGAATGGGCAAAAGCTCAGCTTAACAGCAAATACACTTGTCAGGTTAACATCGTCTTAAGGACACTAATCCGAAGTCACTTACACCCAGGAGGGATTTAATGCCGAATGCATATACATGCTTTCTTAGCATTTAATAGCATACATGGTAAACTAAACACCAATTGATTATTTTCAAAGTCAACAATCACCCTGTGAACCCTTACCCTGCCTTCTCTGGTCTATCAGCAAAGCTGAGCATGAGACGATCATAGTACTTGGCCAGATAGAAGTGACCATCCTCCCATTCTGAGTTGACCTCAGTGACCGACATGTACTGCTTCATCACAGAATTACTCTCAAACTTGGCTGTGTCCTCCATGAAACGTCCTACAAGAAGCAAAGCCTAGAAAAAATAAACAAAAACAATACAATTGATTATTATATTTGATATTATCAAAATCATTTTCAATTTCCATCTAGGGAGTAACAGTAACAACTACTCCCATGGGGGTTCTAACCATACCGACCACTGTTTGTGCTCCAGTATTTAAAACATTTTTAATCTTGCTTTAATCTTGATTTAATCTTGCTTCAATCTAGCTTTAATCTTGCTTTAATCTTTTTTATTATAACTATATATCATGGGTTAAATGCTAGCATGGTAGAAGAAAATTGAAAAAAAAAAATGAATCATATATTTTATTATTTAACATTATATAGTTCAACTTTACCCAAAGCCTTTCAATTATGTTACTTTTCATCTCCATAACTGCAGCTATGATGCCATCATATTCTAAGTTCATTGTGTAAGAAGTGAAAATAATATTTGGCATATAACATTCATTTATCATATCAGTCATTATGGACGGAGTTTGATACCTTTGCATGTGCAAGTCTCTGTGCCTTTGCCTCTGCAGACTTGTCATTCTGGAGACGGTTGCCCTGGGAGAAGTGCTTGGCCACGCCCTTCTGCAAGTCAATCAATGCTTGATGACAATCACCCTGTAGAGGAAAGAGATTTTGTTGTCAATAGGACAGAAACCTTTGAGTTTGAGTTGTATGATATAATACTAAAATTTTTGACAAGACTTGTCCATGGCTGGTCAAATACTAGTATAAGAGTGACAACTTAGCTGTTTTACAAAATATTGAAACCTTTTTTCAAAATTCAATATTAAAGTAAATGCATCATTGCTGCAAACCTACAAGTCCTTGGAGCAAGATGTATCATTCTTAATATCTTGAAATGATGCATGCATTGATTTTTCTTGTTTGTTTGTTTTTATTTATCGATACTCAGCCCTGGCTAGTAGTAATCCATTTGATTTCAAATGTGCATCTCTGAGACATTGTGAGAACATAAGAAATTACCTTTCCCCATAGCCACTTCGCTTTCTCGATGCAAAGATCTGGTAAGGAGTAGAGACCAGCATTGAGTAGAGAGCTATAGGCACCTTGAAGATGTCCAGCCCTTAGGGATAAAGAAAATAAACAAAATATGCTTTGACAAATTACAGTTGTTGGTTAGAATAAATTTTCCAAATGTGTGTAAAACAAAATCAAAGTCTGAATCCAAATACTTTGACAACCTTCAATGAGATTTGCCTTTAACCCTAAAAGGGCCGGGGGGGGGGGGGGGGGGGGGGGGGGGGGGGGGGGGGTGGAATCCACCCCCCCTAGACATTTCTCGCAATATGTCCGCAACGCGCAAAGCAGTCGCCGCGGCGTTTCTCGACATTTCGTACTTGCGTCGGACCAAAAATTGCTCAAAAACGTAATTTCATGTATAATTTCAATACAAAATGAGTTTTCAGCCTAAATTTCGAAATCTATGAATATTTTTACATTTACTGATTAAAATTAATTTATTTTATGCTGTTTATGATCGTAAAATTGTCCCCGACAAATTTCATCCAAAAAACAATAAAAAACAATAGGTAAAAAAAACAAAGAAATACATAAGAAATTTGAAATACAATAAAATACATAAGAAATCAAATTTGATACCGAATTTTTTCAAGTATATTTGCTAAGAATACTGGAAAGAGTGTCTAGACCAAAAATTAGAATTTTTTTAGCTTTATTTAATGATTTAGAGCAAAATTTTGATTTCATGCATAAATTAGCATAATTAATTAATGTGAAATAATTTCGGAGAATTTAACTATACAGTTTTGTAGATTACATTGTGGACGACGTGCGTGCCGATTTTCGGCGCGATCGCGCGGTCGACGGTCGAGATCTCAGGGGGGGGTGGATTCCACCCCCCCCTGGCTGTGGCATAGCCAAAATATCCCGGCCCTTTTAGGGTTAAAGTGGCATGACAATTTACTATCTTTCTTTCTGAGCTACTACTCGGAATTGTTCATAAAAATTGCATGCATGAAAGAATATTTATATGAAATTATCTAGCAAAAGCATTCAAACTGATCATCAAACTGTGGTGCACATTAATGACTACAATTTATGAAAATGTTAAAAATGAACTACTCATACTCACTTTCTTGCAACTTTAGCACTCTTTAACCAGCAATGGCCTATGTCCTTATTGAGCCCTGTTCTCTCTGAGCTGTGAGGACTAGATGAAAACAAAGTAGAAAAGCAATCAAAATACTATGGTTAAAGGGAATTAAAACAAAAGTAGAAAAGCAATCAAAATATTATGATTAAAGGAAATTAAAACAAAGTAGAAAAGCAATCAAAATACTATGGTTAAAGGGAATTAAAACAAAAGTAGAAAAGCAATCAAAATATTATGATTAAAGGAAATTAAAACAATGTAGAAAAGCAATCAAAATACTATGGTTAAAGGGAATTAAAACAAAAGTAGAAAAGCAATCAAAATACTATGGTTAAAGGAAATTAAAACAAAGTAGAAAAGCAATCAAAATACTATGGTTAAAGGGAATTAAAACAAAAGTAGAAAAGCAATCAAAATATTATGATTAAAGGAAATTAAAACAATGTAGAAAAGCAATCAAAATACTATGGTTAAAGGGAATTAAAACAAAAGTAGAAAAGCAATCAAAATACTATGGTTAAAGGGAATTAAAACAAAGTAGAAAAGCAAGCAAAATATTATGATTAAAGGAAATTAAAACAAAGTAGAAAAGCAATCAAAATACTATGGTTAAAGGGAATTAAAACAAAAGTAGAAAAGCAATCAAAATACTATGGTTAAAGGAAATTAAAACAAAGTAGAAAAGCAATCAAAATACTATGGTTAAAGGGAATTAAAACAAAAGTAGAAAAGCAATCAAAATATTATGATTAAAGGAAATTAAAACAATGTAGAAAAGCAATCAAAATACTATGGTTAAAGGGAATTAAAACAAAAGTAGAAAAGCAATCAAAATACTATGGTTAAAGGGAATTAAAACAAAGTAGAAAAGCAAGCAAAATATTATGATTAAAGGAAATTAAAACAAAGTAGAAAAGCAATCAAAATACTATGGTTAAAGGGAATTAAAACAAAGTAGAAAAGCAATCAAAATATTATGATTAAAGGAAATTAAAACAAAGTAGAAAAGCAATCAAAATACTATGGTTAAAGGGAATTAAAACCAAGTAGAAAAGCAATCAAAATATTATGATTAAAGGAAATTAAAACAAAGTAGAAAAGCAATCAAAATACTATGGTTAAGGGAATTAAGAGTGATGGTCAAGGTTACAGATTTGATCAAATGGTGTCTCAAAATATTAAAAACTAAAGCTAAGGCAAATCTATTTCTACATGTGTGTTGACCATTACCATTATTCCATAAAAAGAAAACATATATCCAATTCAAATTTAGATAAATCAAAGAATACCTGAGATTACACTTCATCTGGGGGCATGATAACAGCTTAGTGTGTGAAAGCATGTGTACCATGTACGAATAATGTTTTCTCGACATTTAGACATAAAATTTGTCTACAAGTATAAGCAACATAATCCAATATTAAAGACAAACAAGACAAACAAGAACATTCTTAGTACTTTTAATCACACTGATGTATTTTTAATACTTCTCACAAATACGACTATCAAAACAAGACTTGTCTTACTGGTCACTGAGGCCTAGTATACTCCTGCGTAGACACAGCATGGGTTCCTGTGTTCTGAATGAAGATTGAGCCATGGTTTGCCTGGCATCCCACCACTCCATCAACTCAGACTGTGATTGGCTCTTACTGTCACCCCCAGCAGAGAAATCTAACAGGTTGGTGACCCCTAGATCCAGGTCACAGAGCATGTGCAGTCTGCAAGATAGAGTATAACATAAAGAGGGGATAATTATAGGTACGATGCTATGAGGACATCAGACTTCACTCAATCCTCACTTGCTTCTAATGAATGATAAATCATTTCAGAGCATTTAAAGCATAATTTTAAAAATGTGAATACTTATATAAATTTCATAATCAAAATACATTTACATGAATTTCATTACTCTATATACAAATAAATATAATTTCTGCATATTTAGAGCAAAAGTTCAAGAATCTTACATATAAATTATAGAAGAAGACATTTAGATATAATTCAACAATTTTTTTTTTTTTTTTGAGAAGTGGGATTTTCACATAGATTGTACTCAGCTATGAATTCACAGACTCTCTTCACTCCATTCTCACCTGCTTCTAATGGATAGTAATCATTTCTGAGCACTAAATGTATAAGTTCCAGAAACTAAATATAATCATTCAAATAAAATCAATAAAATACATTTTCAAATATTCCTTCTAAACTTCTTTGTAGAAAAGGATGTTTTTCATATAGAACCTACCTTGCAATGTATTCATATGCTCTCTGATAAGAGCCCTTCTCCATGCTTGCTGCTGACAGTGGTCCCATCTGAGCACTTCTAGCTAGTTGCAGTTGAGTTCGAAACTCGTCCTTGTTCTGAATGAATCAAAATACAGTGAAACCTGTCTATAAAGACCACTCAAGGGAGACAAGAAAAGCGGTCTTTATAAGAAGGTGGTCTTTATAGACAGGTTCCTTTAATACATGTTTCAATGAGAAATGTTGTTCAAGGGAAACAAAAATTGTGGTCTTTATGGACAGCTGCTCTTTCTATACAGGTGGTCGCTAAAGCAGGTTTGACTGTAATATACACCACATTGAGTATGAATTCTAAAATGTGCCTTCTGGTATCTAAAAGTTGTGCCAATTATCACAAACTCATTTGAAAATACATAAATATATATATATTTTTTAAAAACCTGTTGACAGCAAAATTATATTTTCATTGACAGTATAATCGAATTATTATAAATTAGTTTGAAACTGGAAAATTGTTATAATGTACCCCTTCTCTTGCAGCCAGTAATGTCTTTCCAAGAAGGATGTTCCAATCACTGTTATGTCCTTCATGTTTGAGATTAGATTCTAGATCATCCCATTTAGCCAGCTTCCAGCAAGCTTCTACTCGATAGGAATTCAGCTGGCTAGACCAGTCCGACCTGAAACAGAAGGAACGGGAGAACATTTGTATGCATTTCAATACAACTAAGAAGTTGCCAGAACTGCTTTAGCAATAAGAGAAACAAATCACTACTTTCATGTTCTATATAAAAATTTGTGCAATATAGTATTGCAGACCTGCTAACCCTGAAACCCCCAAAATAGGGACAAATGACAAGGCAGAGGCTGAAAATAGGGACATTTCTGAGTTTCCTATACATTACTACAGACAGATTTTTGCAAAAGTAGGGACACAGTGGTAGAAGTGGCTCTTTCTTTTACCTAAAATCAGGATTGTCCCTGTTAAATAGGGATAGTTGGCAGGTATGGTATTTACCCCTGCAATGATCTAACATTCTTAGTAATTTTTAAACAAAAGGGTAGTCTCTGGACTTGTTTTTTGTTGATTTTCAGATGTTTTCTTACATTATCATTACAACCTTGACAGTAACTCATACCTCTGAGAAAGTACCCCATTGACATGGACGAGTGCAGTATTGAGCTGACCAAGGTCTAGAAGACATCTGACCAGTCCTTTATGATGGCCCATCTCTCCCGTCTCTAGCTGGGTGGCTCTCTCATAACATGCTACTGCATCTTGAAGGTTTCCTGAGCAAAATGATGATAATTACGATAATGAAGATATATTTCACTGTACTGCTGAGAAAGCAAGCATATGTACTGGTACTTGTAGATAATGAGAGAACCTACAGCTCTAACTCTTACATAAATTAGGGAATTTTTCCAAGGAGCATGTCTCCTGTTATGCCTCTGATGCACCCCAATGCGGTTGTTGCATTTATTCATATCTGCTAGTTAATTTACACATACATTCCAAATTTCATTCACAATAACCCTCATTTGTACTATTTCTGGCCCTCAGCAAATTGAGCAATATAGCATGTTACAGGTGTCCCGTGTGTCATGTCTGTTCCATTGATGCTAGGTTCTTGTGGTAGTGATGGCTGATATTTTCAAAAATCCCTCTCACAACGCACCCTTAGCATAAAGCAATGTGATACTAATACAATGATATACTTACCTGTACTTTCATGATCATGGATCTGTTCCCTGAAGCTAGGTTCCTGCAGTCTGATAGCAGAAACCCCCAATACCCCATCTGGCTCATCCATAGCTATGTACAGTTTCTAGAAGAAATAAGATCATTCAACAAGTCAACAGCATGTCTGCTACTTATCATAATGTGCATTTGAATATTTTCCAGTGAAATATAGACTATATAAACATTATCTTAATTATATTAGTCCAAGTTTTAGTAGTGCATACACTGACTTAATTGATGCATACAGTACATACCAACAGGCTCTCTGATATGTGTAATCTTATATGACATTACGTTGTGAAATATCTTCTTATATGTATCCCAATCTAATGACTTTCAGAAAAGATTAACTCATGGAATGAGTAATACATACCTGCAAGAAGCCCAGGTGATTTTGCACATCCTGATTGTTTGAGGAGATGTACGACTCAAAGTGCATGAGAGATCTAGCATAGGCTCGGCAATTAAAGGATGCCCTCGCTAGGATGTCTTGTGGAATCTCTTGAAGGAAGATCTTCACACACTGAAGGTATCTCTCAACAGAGGCGATCTCACCTGCAAGGAAGGAGGAATTTAAAAGACTACATAATATATTTAATTCAAAATAATTTGCCATGAAAAACAAAAACAAACAAAAGCATAATACAGAAAATCACACTACAACAAAGTCACCAACGTTGAATACTGTAATATTCTGTTGAGATACATATTTGTTTCACTGATATGGAGATTACTTCTCGTAAATCATTTGGGTAACAACACTGTAACATTGAAAGAACATGCACAAAATTGGTATTAGGATAGCAAAAGATACTTTTCTGTCCAGTAAATATTTCAGTTTACTATTCATTAAACTGGTCCCTGTGAGGTGACACACCCAACCAAACTACAATGATATCACCCTTTCAAAACCGTTTTCTATAATAATTCCAACTGTCTCAGATTCATTTCATGCATGCTCCATTTAAAGCCAATCTAAGTGACTTACTTGAGTTGCTTGCCGCACGCCTACTCTTTGCAGCCTGGAGAATCTGCATACGTTGTCTCTTCCAGTTTGTCAGGTGATCAAGAACAGAGAAGACGGTCTGAGCACTCATGTGACGATCTTCACTGGATCGCTGGTCTTCTACTTTCTCAGCATGGGTCAGTACAGCTAGAATCTCATTCTGAATCTAGAATATTGAGTCACACAAGATTTGTTCAAGATATTTGATGTAACAGATTTAAACAAATTACTTCATGAATAGCACAGGCAGGGCAGTGGATTGAAAGTTTACTTCCTGTAGAAAATGAAAGTTTCATAACAGCTCTTCTATAATCAATTCCACAGTAATCCACTCTTTTTCACAGCAAAATCTTTACATAACCATCTCTTAACAAGACAGAAAATTATGATTTCACAAATGAACACACAAGACATGTATTCAATCAATAACAGTTTTTTTTTTTTAAAGTGAAATATATCAATATAAAATTTTGAAAAGCTCTTCTTTTTCTCAAGTCAGGGTTGACTTCAAAATCAATACAGGAAGCTATTAATGCAGCAAGACCATAATATTCTACATGCATATGCCATAACTAAAGCATATTTTTCCAGGTATTTACAGTAACTGAAAAAAAATCATCTATTTGCCCAAACCTCTTGCTTGTCAGCATCATTTGCATCAAGCAGTGCATAGAGTAGTGTGTATGGAAGTAGGAACATAGCTGTGTGGATGTCATGCTTGATGATCATACTGCAGGCTCGGAAGATACGACCAGGTTTGGTAGCTTTCACCTTCGGATCAGAAAAGAAAGAACAAATATTCCATGTAAATCATAGAAATTGTGTAACTTGCAAATGTTTTCTATGATTCCAAACTCTTTTAACCAAAAGAGATTAATAATTGTGAGAAAATGATTCATACAATAAAACTGTTGGTATAAATATTAATCACTCCATAATTTTGAATGTAGTTAGTCCAGTTCTCTTTAAGATATTCAGAAATTTTCTGACACTTAAAAATGACATATTACAAAAATTTGAAAGAATAAGTGTCAGAAGAATGTGATAAAATTTCTCAATCTCAAAAAAAATCCACAAGTGATAGGTACTACTCTCAAGATTTTTAAAAATGTAATCAATGTGCACCTGACCCATTTTAACCCAAATAATTACCATTAACAGGACTCTTAGTACTAGGTAATTTGTCAAGAATTTATCCTTCATATACATTTACCTTTGTGACCAAGTAGCTGGTCCAGGTACAGACCCAGTCTTTGAAGGTCTTGGCCTTCTTACTGCGGTAGATAGGATGGACAGTCACTTTGCTGATGGCTGATGCTGCAGATGGAATGTACTTTGTGTGCTGGAGAGGGACTAAGATCTCTTGGATATGTTCAGGGAACCGCTGCCACAGCTGGCGGCCAGGTCTAATGCACAAAATAAATTAAAGGGTACTTTATTGAAATATGGGTCCTCATGTTAATGGTCATGATGGCGATAAGTACCCTATCATCGTATTAGCCAGTCTACTTGATCGATAACTGGTAATCTGAATCATCTGAGGCTACCGTCCCAAACTACACTTACAAATAAAGGTTTCAGATCTTTACTGTACTGCACATCTCCATCAAACAAATCTCTGTCCAAGATTCAAACTCAGGATATTTGCATAGGAGACCACATAATACTCAGTTTTCTCAAGCTATTTTCTTTTTTCATTAAGTCTACTTTACTACCCAACGGAGATCAGATAGCATCTAAAAATCATCTTGACAGAAATTAAGGAAAAATCAAACAACTAACCCATCTTTGCTGACATCCCGACACTCAAATATCTGAAGCATTTCCTGAATGGCATAAGCTGAGCAATCCTGTGACCTGGGATCAGCTGCAGCCAGGAAGGCTCTCACCAGGTCATTGATCAGGTCAAAGGCAAAGTGAATGTCTTCAACACTAGCCTAGATATCAAAGATAGGGGGAGGGAAATAAAGGGAGAAAGGGGGAGAGGGGAGAGGGAGAGAGACAGAGAGACAGAGACAGAGAGAGACAGAGGGAGAAATAGAGATTGTGGGAGGGAAAGAGAGAGTAGGGAAGAGAAGAGAGAGAAATAGAGAGAAAGAGAGAGTAGGGAAGAGAGGAGAGAGAAATAGAGAGAAAGAGAGAGTAGGGAAGAGAAGAGAGAGAAATAGAGAGAAAGAGAGAGTAGGGAAGAGAGGAGAGAGAAATAGAGAGAAAGAGAGAGTAGGGAAGAGAGGAGAGAGAAATAGAGAGACAGAGACAGAGACAGGGTGAAATAGAGATTGTGGGAGAGAAAAAGAGAGAGCAGGGAAGAGGGGAGAGAGAAAAAGAGGGAGACAGACAGACAGACAGAGACAGATATATTATTACTTACAACAAAGCATGGATCAAGGAAATTTCAGCTAAAAAAATACTTAATGCCTTAATCATACAAAAGTGTTTGAACCAAACGAACCCTGGACCTTTATCTAAAAAAAATTTGAATATTTTCCCTGCAATTAGTTTACAAATGTTTCTTACATTCTTCCCTTACTTCCATTCCTCTATTTCTTCTTTTTGTTTATCCTCCTTATTTTCCTCCCATCAAATTTTATTTCTTTTTTTCTCTGATGTTGTATAATCATTCATCCCTATAAAAGTTATTAACAAATGTATTAAAATAAATGTACTCACATGGAACTTGGACATTTCTGCCTTCCTAGATGTAGTGCTCAGGTCCAGTCTACCAGGATCAATAGCCCCTAGCACACCTAGACATTCACCAAACAGGTTCTGAGCTGTGTGATCGGAGTCATGGCATCCAGATAATAGCTGTAAGAGGGAAACAATAATATGATAGAACTCGTAATGTACTTTTATTGCTAATTCCATATGAGGTCAAATTCAGACTGAGTAATACACATAATGCTAATCTAAAACTGTCGTGCATTTTCTCCCCAAACTAAATGAGTATCACACAAGGGTATAGTTATTATGTTTACCATATTTTAGGGCTATAAAATAATCCTTATTTATATTTAACTGACCTCCTGTATATCTTGTCTCTGACAGTGTGCTGAATAATCACATTTACACCCATTTAAAACTCCATTATGCATAAGGTAATGCTATTAAAATAATTTAATGAAACTCAACTTACCACTGAAACCAATTCATTTATGACTGGTGCTACTGTCTCACTGCCCATTACATACTCATGAAGACAAGCCTGGAAAGAGAGTAAAACTTATTCTTCAAAAAAAGAATTTCCTGTACCACAGTTATCGCTAGGTATAAATGTATGTAGAATCATGGAATAAATTTCTATTTCTGGACTTATATCTAAATACTTGCTAAAACTCTCTCCATAATACATGTTTATTGAAAGTAATTCGCTATCAAAATTAGTTTTGAGCATCCAGTGGCTCTTGGGTGTACTGGAGGCTCAAGGTCAAACACCAACCCTCCTGACTCATCATTCTAAATGATTAAAGTCAAGCCTACTGTATGTTTATATTATGGATGACCCCCTTCTCCCTTGTGAAACTAAACTCATAACAATAATTTGTCAAACTTTACCTGGTTAGCTTGAAGTAGATCCCTGAGGTTGGAGAGAGCATGAATTCTGACATCCACACTCTCATGACTGACCCCCTTGAGTGACCTCTTCAGTAGAGTTCGAAGGTCAGGTTGACTGGATGGGTCCTCCCTGTGCTCCTTCAATAGTGCATTGACCTCTCGTAGCTCAGGAATGTCTGGGAGGAAGTAGATCTCATTGAACCTGTCACTGAATGCATCTCTGAAATCAAGATAATAAATCAGATGTTGAAGGCTACAAAATATTGGGGTTGCAATATATATACATGTAAAGACTACAAATATGTAATTACCACAATCTACTGATATTATAGCTCATATGGAGTTAAGAGCACTTAAAATATCAATATGATATTAATAACGATTTCTATGAAGAAAAGGTTTTGGATCCAAGACAATAGGCCTGTTCACAAAGTTATTCAAATTTATGGATGTTTCTTTGCTGGGAACCTAGTAACGAGGTATTCCATTAACCTGTTATTAATGAATGAACTACAATACTTGGAATCCAGTTTGCATACATTACTTGTTGCTATGTCTGACAAGCCTCTGACAAGCTTTCAGGTTGACAAGAACAACCTTGGTTTTAAAAGTATGCATAAAATTTGAATATATTTGTGAACAAGTCTACTGGTGCTGAAAGCTTATTAGCATAGAGCTTTGGGCACCATACATGTACATTTTCTACATAGACCATACTTACCAGAACATTATCATATTATTGATATGTGACCAGGCATTTACAGTAGGGTGTTGGAAATACTATGCGTGAACATAGTCATAGACTTACAAAATAAAATGTTTCAAAAGGCCAACGGAACAATAATATTGAGGTGGCATTACGGAATAGAACTTGTCAGCATGCTCCATGGGCTATGCTAGAAAAGAACAATCCTCTAGGACATTCAAGGAGGAAAAGAGATCCCTTTACCTGTTATCAATGATGAGAGAGTGTATGATAGTGCTGACTTGTTGAGGTAGTTGATTGAGGAGAGGTAGCAGTGTCACGATGACTTGACTTAACATTGGTCCCAAGGATGAAGCATCAACACTGTCAACACACACAAAAAAGAAATTCAAATTCAATTCATTATCTCTCTATCAAACTTTTTCTTGACTATAAAACAAGTTGGATTAAGCCACTTCTATTGAGTAGTGTTTTAAATCTAGGAAATATTGCAGTGTAATTGAATAAAATGGCATGTCATTTCAGAAGGGAAGCTGTTTTGAGTGAAAAGTCTTTTTAAAAAGTACAAGTACTTGCAATAATGCAGGACCCAAATTGAAGACCACAGATCAGAATCTTATGAAAGTAGCAAATGATTGCAACCTCCTACAATCACCCTCCTAGGAATTATATCTTTAAGTAAATATTGCCCTCCGTAGACATTTTCGATAGCGAGAAATCTTTCGCAATTTTACTTGCAGCATTTGTCCAGGAAGTAACTGTCGCGGATTTACATTTATCAACCAAGTCGTTGTCGTCCATCCAAATAGAAATTTACCAGTACAGGTCAAAATGTAGACTTACCTGTGCACAAAGCAGTCCCATGCCTTGCAAGAGAGCACAGGGAAGCCATGCTCCTTGTACCTGAGACCAATCTTCAGTGTCGTCATCACCTTGACTCTCACTCCTGTGATGTGCTTAGCTCCCATTAGTTTCATGATGCATACCAGACTCTCCAATGCCTAAACATACAATGAACATGTCATGGCCATTCGTCAATGCTGAAGGAGGGGTTAACCTCTTGACTTGGGATGTCTCTCATTCCCAAAGGCTTAATTATAAAGGAACCATCCAGTTACTGTAGACAAATGATTAACTTTGCAAGCTACAGTATATGATTTACATTCTCTTTTCATTTTTTTTTTCTTTACTGCATCTTCCCTATACACCTTCATCAAATTTCACATCCAAACACCTTGAACCAAGTCATTCTCCTTCTCATATAGCAAGGTCTCAGTTTTCCATTTTCTCAGCTTCCTTCCACAATGTAAATTCATTCAATGCACAGTCACACATGAAAATTGAAAAGCTTCAATTCTACAAACTAAAGATAAAGTATAATTATGAATGCTTATGGATTAACAACAAAAACACTTCTCTACCATCACTGACTACGTAACCTCCCACCAAAATAACCAAAATAAATTTATCAACACAAACCAAAGATGCTTTCCCCTGTATGACATTCTCACCAGTTTCTTGTCTTGAATGGGTATCCTACTGTTGAGGAGCTGGGAGTCAAAGAAGGCCAAGATTCCAAGCAGTCGTGGCTGCAGGAAGTCAGCCATGTCTGATGGGTGTGTGATTGGGCGTGGTCCTTTGTATGCATCGTCACGGGAAGCTAGCATTGCCAGACCACTGAACACCTACAACGATATGTTGTTGGAATGATTGGATGTATAATGATTACAAATGCTGGGGTATAGAAGGGTGAGTTAGTGTAGCATACAGGAATGCAGACATAAATGTACATGTATGGTTTCCTATTACGGAGACTGAACCTTACATTTACATCATGAATATTCAGAAATGAAAACTATAAAATCTCTATTCTGACTGAGTGTAGCACAACCTAATATGAGTCTATAATCAACATGCATGCATAAATGCACTGAAGTCTACTTCTACCTTAACAAAATCAAAATATGGTGGATAAAGGAGTGCATATGAAGATTCTAAAATTATTTTCTTAAGCTTTAATTGTTTCTTCTGTTATGAATTTGTTTAAATTCTCAATAATAGGTACTGAAAACTAACTTATGTTGCTTCCACATCCACTTTCGAAAAGTGCCCTATTCCTAATTTTGTCAAAGTGACCCCAAACACATGAATAAAGTAGATTGTCTCACCTGTGAGTAGTTATGACTGAGATGTAAGAGAAGTTCATTATGTAGACTCTGATAGTCCATCCTGAGAAGGCTCCCTAGCTCAATCTCTGTCTCACTCTAAGAATTAGAAAATACTAAATATTATCAATTTTTAAAAAGGTGAATAATGGAAATCAGATCACTGACTTATACTTATGCATCCATTACATATGCAACAACTTCCTGAGAAAAGGTCTTTTAATATAGAGATAACAAGAAAAGATGTATTTCAGATAACTTATCAAATTTAACGAATCATTTAAAATTGGAATGTATGCATACAGAAATATCATTGTGCCAACATAATTCATTCATTTCCTTCACTGAATGCTGATAATGTATGTCATTTTCAAGAATCCTGAGCCAAATGTTTCCAGTACATGCTATAGCTAAGTCTTTGACTACATCATAAATGGATGAATCATTCATAAGGCATAACAATAGCATTTAATTATCTATAATTTAGATTACAGAGCAATTTCCTCAACAATAATTTCACTAGGATGAAGACACAGCATGAATATGATATTGGTGTTTTGAATGAAATCTTTACCTGAATGTAATGCAAAGCTTTCTCCAGCTCAGTCTTGCCTTGTGTCCTCACTAAGTAGGAGAAGATAAACTTGAAGTTCTCTACCAACATCTCTCTGTGACTCTGTAAAACATAACAATCATTTCTCTCTGAGATCTATCATTCTATTATATATTAAAGGAGACATATACAGCACACTACTTTCAGAAGCCTAAATGGTGTCCACAAATGTAGCTTTCCTTGCACAATCTGACAAGCATTTACGACTAAGACGCAACATTACAATAAACATATACATGAATTCACAAGTCAAATCACAAGCTTGTGTCTATTGCACAAGACACAGATGTAAAGTCCACTCAGGTCATCAATTCATGTTTACCTTGATATACATGTACTTACCATTTTCAATGTTCTTGCCAGGGCTTTGAGTAGAACACTTGCCTCAGGACTAGCTTTACTGACAATGTGAGGTAGCAGAAACTCCAAGGTACGCTATATGGTTATGAAAGAGAGAGTAGAAGGTTATTGAAATTAAAGAAAAATACTCAAAAGACACTGTCATGTATGAGCTCGGTAAAGTTTTACATAAGTTGTACATTCATTGGTTGTCACTGATTTTAGGTGAGAAACAATATTTACAAAGTACACCTAATCTACTGCTTTATCTTCATTAATAATTAATTATGTCCCTCTGATAAACACTTCCAGAAATGTTTTCAAATCTTCATTAATAAATGATTATGTCCCTCTGATAAACACTATCAGAAATATTTTAAAAATAAATGACATTCAATAAAGACACAAATTGCTTTCACCTTGCGGAGGCTATAACAAATGATACTTTTTCAGAATTTTACGTAATACTTTATAGATACAACTGTACATGTACCTTGAAATTTGTTTTGAAATCAAATCAGCACATGAAATATGCTGAATATCTTGATTATATCTTGTACCCCTTCCATGCTGTGGGCAGCACATTCCATCCAAGAGTATTAATATTCCAGTACACATTTGGATGAAAAATTGCTATTTATTTTGTCCTAAAGTAGAACCAGGTACTTAAATTTGGAAGATATGTAATGCTAAATTTAACAATGAAGCAACAATTTAAGACAAAAAAAATTGGCTCTTGAAAGTTTATGCGTGACAACTGTTAGCAATTCTAGTGGCAAAGAAGGGGTTAAGAACTCACTCCATAAAATGTCTCTAACTCCTTGAATCCGAATGCATTGGCAACCTTAGTGATGGTGTCCAGACATGGGTCCTTGTCAACATCCGGAGTCTCGGACTGGTTTTGTGATGAAGACTGGACTACCTCATGCATTGCCTCCACCAGGAACTTACACACAGGCTGCTTGAACTGTGACAAGATGGCTGCCATGGTCTGACCTTTTGCTTCAGCTATGGCATGGAGCTGTCAAAAAAAGGGGGGTTATAACTGCTATGATTAAGTCTCACTTAATAATTACTTCAAAAACATAACAAAGTCTATATTTTGCAGACTTTCACATATAATGCATGGATTTCATCTGCACATGTGATCTAACTTCCAGTTAAGAAATATCAACATGCTTCTTGTTGAAAAGATTTTTCCTAAAATTTAAATGAAACTAAATATCCAAACCTAAAAGGCAGTAAATACGCATCTTCACCACTGATTCTTCGTTCTCTCTCTCTCTCTAGTACACTTAACATGTGCATTAATTATGGGAATTTTGCATCGATGACAGCAAATTATTTCAAAGGACTAAACATGATGATGAAATGTTTTATTACCTCAATATAAGCTATGGAGTTGACCATGGTGACTGTAGATAGCAGGCTTTCCAACAGACTGATGATGGCTACCATTAGTAATTCTCCCTCTGCAACTCTGCCAAAGAAAAATACAGATACAAATTGACATAATACATATGAGTACTACTGGGCCTTGTTTCATAAAAGAGTTACAATTATTGTTATAAACTACTAAGCTACTGAAATCCTTGAATCTAATTGGCTGAGGGCGAATTTGTCATAGAAATGAGGCAGTTGTTCTTGATAACAAGTATTATGAAACAGGGCCCAGATCTTTACTAAAAACACTGACAACCTTATCCCATAAAATGCCGAAATGGTGCACTTTCTCATCTTTATGGATAACAGTAATCTCCTGTTAAAAGAAATCTCCTAAAGCTCCTCAAGATCTTTAATTATCAAAAAAGACTTCAGAAAAGTAGCTGATCAGGAATTGAATTACAATGAAGGATTAACAAGGATTGTTAAAGGATCCTTGGTCACTTACTTGCCCAGTTCTCCAATAGAGCTGACCACAGTCTCCTGCAGACGTCCATTCCCAGATGATTTGCCAGAGAGGAAGGCTGACTTGAGCTGAGTGACCACTGCTTGGATGTTCAGATCACTACACTGGTCACCGTCACCAACCAGATACTTGATGTTACGACTGAGAAAAACATAGAAAAAGTTATTATGGATGAAACACAAGAAGGTTTGTGACAAGGAGCACATCTGTTATTACAAGTATTCTGTTGGTTGCTGGTTGATAAATATGAAGGTTGTGAACAGAAGTCAGAGAAAATATCTCATTGGGGCAATTGCCTTTTTTCTCCCCTCAAACAAATGTAATTGAAATCTGTACACTATTTGTTTGACCCTAATACCTGTAACTTCAAACATAACAAGAGTAAATTGTGGATCATTGATTCAAAACTACATAATTATGTAATGATCTATAAATGTACCTGCAAGTTAAGAATATTTTAAGCCAACATGTCACTTTTCAGAGCTTTAAATAAAATATTAAGATCATGGGGTCATACCATACCTGAAAACTTGTCTGACTAGATGATCCTCATCAACAACAAGCATCAGATAGGCATTGAGAATCCCAGTCACAGCAGAATTGGTAAACTTCAGATCCAAATGTGAGAGCACCTGTCTTAAACTGTGTATCATGCCTAAAATGGAGCAAAACAATTTAATATCATTATTTCAGTTAGCATTTATAAAGAATACAAATGACAAATAATGGCAGACTGACACAACAAAGTATTGAACACTGCAAATACCTGTATGTTGAAATTACAGAATTTAAAAAGGAAAACATCCTTTATATTTTTTGGTAGATCTTTTGCTACTTGACAAAAAATATGCCACAATATAAGTTAGCACATAATTGGGCACAGATAACAAGTTTTCAGGCATACATATATCACATGATGTATAGGTAAGTCATGACATTGGAGATTTAAAAAAAAGAAAAAAAGAATCACTCACCAATATGTCAGCCATAATTTCACACATGAGGGATAAAGCAATGTCCATTTCCTTTAAAAAAATCTAGCTAATTTATAAATATCATAGAAAGGAAGCTCTAATTCAAGCAGCAACATTTACAAATTAAAATTCCTCCCATTAAGCTTCTTCATTTACTAACTATTGTCTACGGCGGACCGTTGAATATTAATGAGTCAGAAAGAAAAGGATCTTGGGCATTTGATTCCAGTTTATCGTGACTTGGCCGAGAACCAGAATAGCCTGGTGGTTAAGTCACTGCCTGGCAAGCAGTAGATGACAGGTTCAAATCCCACTGGTTCCAAATTTTTTCTGAATTGTGATTTTCATTACAGATTGAGCATACGATCTTTAACAATGGGAGTAATGCCTAAAAATTTGTTTACAAATTAAAATTCCTCCCATTAAGCTTCTTCATTTACTAACATCTACCTAGTTTGGTTTTGACTCCTTTCTGCAACAGCACCAAGAAGGGAGAGACGACTGAAGCATCTAGAATGGTTGTATTGTGCACCTTGTCTCCTGAGGTACCCTCTGTACTCCTGAGTAGAACCACTCTATGTAATGGTGTTTGCTCCTTGTCTAGCTCTCTGTTCAGAAGGACATGTTGAAATTTTACTAATACTGATCGTTAATAAAGTATTCAGTATAATAAAATTATTAATACGCTACAAAATGTCATTTTCAATATTTAAATGACATTAATTTAATGTTGCTGTTTTATCTAAGTCAGAAACATTAAAGGACGTAAAATAAAGATTTATAATTTGTATACTTAAAGGACCTGTGAAATGCAAGTACATGTTGATCTTTGATGATGTGTATTGTTCTGTACATCATAAAATTTACAACCATTTGATCTGAATATGTGTCATATATTTTTAAATATTTTTTGTAATTATTTTATTTTACCTGCTAAGCCCGCCCCTGAAAAATCCTTTGGAGTCTGATTCTTCACATGACATCATCAGTCAATCATCAGTCACCTAAAACAAGCCAAACAATAGACACTGGTATGTACCTATCCCTCAGTTTAGCACCTGCTCACAATAGCATCGCATGATTTAATAGCAGATGCTATGTCAGAAATGCTCCAGCATCACAGGAAAAGAAAGGTACTGAAAATATGTTGTATGAAAACACACGATGCTATTGTGAGCAAGTACAAAACAGAGAGATACTTTACATACCAGTGTCGTGTGCTTGGCTTGTTTTAGTAACTGATGATTGACTGATGATGTCATGTGAAGAATCAGACTCCAAATGATTTTTTAGGGGGGGGCTTAGCAGGTAAAATAAAATAATCACAAAAAATATTCAAAAATATATGACACATATATGACAATTTTGTGATGTACAGAATAATACACATCATCAAAGATCAACATGTACTTGCATTCCATAGGTCCTTTAATTCCTCTCGCTTTGTGTTTACTTATCAGTGTGTCGTTTACGGGAACCACTGAAATTCATTTCTCATTGACACTATAGTATTTGTCCTTTCACCTAAGAGCATAGAGCGTATCTGTTGTTCTGCTTACCTGTGTATTGCACATCCATTTGCTAGCACACAACATAGCTCTCCCATCACTTCAGCCACAGAGCTAGTAACTGCCTCAGATTCAGACTTGCACAAAGGACTTTCAGATAAACAGAGAAAAACAGATAAATATAATGCAAGAATAATTTTTTTTTATCTTAGTACTGATGCCACCGTTCCCTGTATGGCTTGTACATGTAATTGTATTATTTGGTTATTGTAAATGCTAATTTTAAATTCCTACAGAACAGTTAATATCTTCAGAATTCAGGCAAGCACTATAAAAACATACAGAAATATTTGCATCTTTTACAATTCAATTTCAAACTCATGAAGTGGATGAATTAAACATCACAAAGTACAAAATCTATAGATGTTTATTTTAGATATCATTTTATTAGATATCCCTTGCACATATGTCGGCTAAGTACATGCAGGCTAACATGTCTGCAATCTTCTGAAATGTATACAACATATACAAAATAAAACAGAACTTAGAAAAAAAAAATTAACAAACCGATATGCATAGTGTCTGCATACCGTAGAATGACTTCAGTCAAGTATTAAGCCAACGTATTACTATGTTGAAAGAGTAGCACTTACTGCAGGTGCTCTTGAATGAGGGTATAATAGCTAGGTGTCAAGTTATACAGAAGAAGAGGAAGGGCTTGGATTGCTGCTATCTGGATACTCTCCCTACTACTTGTCTACAAAGACAAAATGTTTGAAGAAGAATTTGAGTGATAAAATACAAATATATTCTTATCATTCTCTGCCATCTGAGCTTAAACCCCAATATCAGTCAATTATAAGGAAATCCCAAGATCATACAGTACTGCACTTTTAATTCATGTTTTCAATCTTTCTGCTGCATTTTATCACAGTGCATATGAAATCATCTCTTCGGAGAAAAATTTTTAAAAACATAACCTCCCTTTCACACTTTTAGTTTTCTAATTAATTTCTAGGAACTTAAAATCATAGTTACATGAGTATCTATAAGTTTATTGTCGAAATAATATAGAATATAATATAGAATATATAAAAGAATATAGTCAACCCTATCATTACAGTTAAATAAGCTACAGCAGCATTGAATACAAATAATGGTGCATGTCTGAAGATATGAAAATAGTAATCAATGAATGAAAGAAACCTTAGATGAAAAGAGGTCAAGATGAAGCCCTAGTTTTTCACCTTTTGATGAGGTCATTAGTTCAGCAAACAAGCAATGGGGTTAATTTTAATTACATTCAGGAGATGTACATTACAGGAAGGGAACTTCATAACAATGTAATCAACAAAATGAGCTGGTAGATTTATGAATACCACTGATGTGAATTACAGGAAGGCACTTGAAATTCACAATGTAATCAACAATTGTGGTATTGCACAAGATAACAAGATTGTTAATTACATGAATGTTAATTGGATTTGTTGATTGACTGATCACAGGACTTTGACCTCCATATTGTTCAAGATCACACCATATGGGTGTTATCTAGGTCAAGTTTATGACCCCAATTTAAAACATCAGACTACTGATTAAATCCCATGC
The DNA here is from genome assembly GCA_025618425.1 of Heliocidaris tuberculata. NCBI lineage: Eukaryota > Metazoa > Echinodermata > Echinoidea > Camarodonta > Echinometridae > Heliocidaris > Heliocidaris tuberculata. The sequence goes on from CM046839.1 coordinate 12,073,929, forward strand.
CTGTAGAATTCAACAATGAAAGAGTTATGATGCTAAATGGTATACACAGAAAGATAATGTGTTGTCAGATAATCTATGATAATGTAACTTCAAAAGGAATTATTCTTACACTGTGAAGCATACATATCATCAGTGATTTTATGAACCAGCATAGGAAGCCTTACAGCGCGAAAACATGTTTCTGAGATAATCGTGTTTAAAGACCTTGTTCGTTTAAAATGCTAATTTGAATACCTTAATTTCATTCAATCATCGTAGAATTAAACAGGTGATGAGAGTGGAATATTTTCTTCCATATGCATTGGATATTGAAAAAAGAAACGCAGTATTTTTGGTTTAATTCCTGCTAGAATTTGTATGACGATTCATAAAATCAGCAGTATTTTTGGTTTAATCCCTGCTAGAATTTGTATGCCGGTTCATAAAATCTGCAGTGATATAAAAGTGAACATTCTCTTCAAAATTTGATATATCTTTACAGTTAACCACCAGTAGATCAATTTGGCACACCTGCAAAGTCCCTTTTGTCTCTGCTCTCTTACAATCAACAAAGCAATGCCTGTACACACCATCATTAATTGGTCAATTTGAAAAGTATTTTTTTTGTTTTTGTTTACACATACTGTTTGACTGTGCTCTGCATCCCATCCTTCTCTCACTTCCTTCTTTTCCAAAGTCAGTCATTTCAAATATGAAGTTATTGTAGCCTGCAACTGCTTGAACAAAATAAGAAAAAGTGAATTAACTCACCATAGCATCTTTGAAGATGTGAATCCTCCATTTTGGTGCAACGTCCTTTGAGAGCAAAGCAACAAGAGGAAGGCACATCTGCATTGATGAATCATCTGAAAAACAAGTTTTGTTCTTAAACATGAATTAGGGTGATATCAAAGAGTGAAAAATAATCATCAATTAAGAACAATTTTAAAACTTAACAAAGATCCCTAACAAGATTTTCTTTGAGGATACATTATATACTCAATCTAAAAGTCTACTTTCAAGCACTACCAGTAAATCAATTTTCAAACTATTATTTTTCATGCTATTTAACACATCAGTACGTCTAGCAAAATACTAATTGTTCTTCCAATATTTCCAATGATAAAAGCTTATTGATCTTAGGTTTTCTTATGAGTACAAAGTTGAAAAAAGTTACTGTCACTATTCAGAAAATTGTTCGCATCCATACAACATTTAATTTCCTATTATAATTATAATATTATAATTCAATCTAGGAAGCTGTAATTGATGGCTTTTCCAGAGAAATATGTAAATAGTATTAAAACACTTCAATTCTCCCTATCGCATATAGCCGATATCAGCCGATATCAGCCGATATCAGCCCGATGCCAATATCGGGGACAACGATGTTGGCACATATATTTCCGGTTCCAGTCTATGGCTATAGTGAGCATACACTAATATTTCCTTGCTTTTTTTGTGCGTGATTGTTCTGCTGAAAACACGTTTTGCATCTTCGGCTCAACATCCCACATTGGGTGGCTTCACAGAAGAATCCCATTTATATATCAACTGTATAAAAACACGATTATTTGCTAGATTAGGAACAAAAGAGAGTTTTTGCTAGGCTGACCACGTCTTCTAACACATTGTCAATGACGCTCCGGCCGGACCCGGAAGCTCAGTTGCCAGCAATCACATGCCCAAAAATTAGAGCGCCGCATGCGTTCGGATTCGGAGAGCTATATGCTATACGGAGAATTGAAATATACATATTGCTACCTAGCTTTGCAACCAGTCTACTGCTGAGACTTCCAACTTCCTTCAAGGTAGACTTGCCCAACATCTTAAGGTCCAACCAGTTGGCTTCCATCTACAATTAAACAGAAATAAAATGCAAAATGCAAAATGAAACACACAGAGAAAACATTACTGGTGTCCTACATGCCAATCTAACACTGTGAATGAGAATTCACTCCTCACATTCTGCAATATACTACAGAGTACCTACATTAAAATATTAAGCAAGTTTCTCCTTACATTCTTCTTCCTTCTCTATAAATCATCATGCATATAAACTACAAAATACTAGTTTATCTCAGCAAATAAAGAAATATCATATTTTTCTTTCAATATTCTAAGGGTACTCTGCATCAAATAATAGTCAAAATTTAGGGGTTCAATGTGAATTTCTGTCATCAAACCCATGTTAATATCAAGCCCTGCCAAAACAATTAATATGTCATCAATTCATTCCCCCATATTTTTACATTTTTAAGCTGGATGGGTTTAAAGAATTAAACAACACTATATGTCCCTCACAACATTTGATGGAAATGGGATAAATTTTTTACTATAATAATGAGCTTTTTTTCTCTCTCTACATGACATGTGTAAGTATTTTATTATCAACATCAAGAAGCATAAATTTTAATTTTGAAAATATTAACAAAAAATAGCAAAATATACTTACAGGCAGCCAAGGTAAGCACACGATCCATGTGACAGAGTGAAGAAACTCCTGTGGTAGCTTTACTTCACCTTTGGAAAATGTACATGAAGTAAATTACAGAATATTATTATTCATGTGTATGCTGAAGTTCAACAACGAAAAGTCATACGCACCATATCTTCTAGTAAAATGTTTTTGAGAAGACAAACCTGCACAGTCTGAATTAGTGCTGGTATCGACACGCCTGATGTCGCCACTATGGCGACAAAAGTACTGGTTTTGGACTTTGCCGACATGTCGACACGCATGCTCCGATGGCGACATAAAATGGGTCTTATATAATTACATGTACCTCGCACTGGTGGTAGAGGTCAGTGGTACCTCGCCGTGGCGTCGTGCACGCGTACGTGATTTGTTTCACATACGCATTAGTATGTATTCATGGAAATTGATTACATGAGTAAATTTCCTGAATATGCTACTTTACATTGCAGGAAACGTAATCAACATATCATGCGTAAATTTCCAGGAGATTCCTGTCCTCAAAAAATACAATGTGTATCTTTTAGGAATGGTGTCTCCAGAATTGCTATACTTTATACCAGTTTAAAAAGGAAATAATGTCATCAATCTTTCAGAAATGGTGTGTACAGAATTGCTATACTTTATACAAGTTTAAAAAGGAAATAATGTCATCATCTTGTTAATGTTTCTTACCTGCCAAAGAAAGCACAGCAGCAATGCTGCTACAGATACACTGGTAGGAAGACTGGACGAGACGATTCACACCATCATCCTCTTCCTTCCCATCTCCATCTCCTCCCATCCTTTTCCCACCAGTGGCACTTTGCCCTGCCCCTGCCAGGAGCTGCAGTGTCCTCAACCACAGGTCACACATCTTCTCAAGCTGCCCTCCACTAATCCACATTGACAATGTATTCCTGAAAACATCTCCTTCTGCTGTTCCTCCTCCTCTCTCCCCATCATTCCTTCCTTCTCCTCGGGGTGCCTTCCTACTAGACTGGGTTTTTGGGTTGGTGTTGGTGTCGTTGTTTGTGTGGTTTCTGACGTCTTCACCAAACCTACTGCAGCTTCTTGTGATGACTTCCATGAGGCTTCTTGTGGCCTCCAGTACATGGTACAAGCTCTGTTGAGAACATGGGTAAATTAACAGACTTTACTTAATGTTAAATTATCCATAAGAAAACCTTGCAATAACCAAAAGATACTTTATATCCTTCAATCTCTAATTATCAAAGTACTCCAAATAAACAAACATGTAACCTGTACATTCAAAACACATTTTGGTACAGATACAACATAATTGCTTTGAATTTCAATGTCTTTGACATCACCATATTAAATTTAAAAATTACACAATCAAGTTTTGAAGCAATTTAAATATTTACGAAACACACACATTTATCTTTTATTAGCAACTTGTACTTATACATTTGCTGTCAACGGTTATTTTTGAAAGTAACTAAAAGAAATATTATTTACCTTGTTATCAGTGGTTTGGATCTGACAAAGTGAATCCAATTTGTAGAGGACATCATGAAGTGTGGCAGACTTTTCAAACATGGTGTTGTTGATCTCATCAACTTCCTCCTCAGCATCTCTGCATTTAGTTTATCAAAATATGAAGAGATAGATAATGAATCATTCTGTGGCTTTGCTATTGCTATTCATTTATGCTAGAAAAGTTCTACTCATGCAAATATTACAAATAATCCATAAGCATACCATCACAAATAGAGATCTAGATATAAACAAATTGCAAAAGAATGAGAAACATATAAGAATCATTAAACAGTTAAATACAATAATTATGATTTTGCTTTAACACAAATTTTCCATAGACTCAAGTCCAAGTTATCTTGGCTTAGTATTTATCAGCTTTAAAAAAAAAAGAAGAATCTTTGGATCATTACCTAATGATTGCTGGTCCAATAGAAGACTTTCTCCTGGAGAGCTTATTTCTCTTTACCACCTCCGGTACATCTTCCCCACTGCTGGTATCAGTAAGGTCTATCACAATGCCTCCTGTGGTACCCTCATGGGTGCTTCCAGTGTTGTCACTGGTGGATGGTTTGGGGTCAGTAGGATCTGACTGGGTAAAGGAACCCTTTGGAAGTGATGCCAGAAGCTCTGAACGGATGGCTAGCTCAAGGGGTGGAACTACACACTAGAATATCATACAAACACAAATCAAAACCGAATATATGACATAGAAGAACCACACGAAAGTACACTTAATGGCCAGAATTCACAAAGGAGGTTGTGTTTAAACCATGGTTTAAACCCCTTGTGCATGGAATCTGATCCAATCATATATTTTCTTTGAGTGTGCGCATGGGCAATGTGCGTTTATTTACGCTTATTTTAGTACATTTACGGAGGTTTAAACCTTACCCATGGTTTAAACTTCCTTTGTGAATTCAGGCCAATGAGTGACTACTTCTTCTTTTTTGAAGTGCAGAAATAAAGGAACCACTTTGGGAAAATCATGATGTACTCAGCTCACATAGATGTAAACAAATGTATGGATTCACAACTGGAACCTTGTCACCTAGCATGTGACTCGGTCATTTTCTTCAAAAAGAGACACATGAATTGTTTTTAACAACAAGAACTAAAACAAATAAAACCATCCACTCAAAAGTGATAGACTCCACAAGTTCCATATTACGTTTCTTCTGGTTGAAATTCTGCCGGGAAGAGAGAAAGATAAGGAGAAATTCAGACCTTACACTTTGGACTTAAATTCATAACACTGCTCAATTAAACTTAAGGTCAATCTGAGAAAAAGCTGTGACAAACATATGGAGTCAAAATGTCAATCCCAAGAGCTAAAACAAAACCCCTAAAATGCCCCCAAACTATAGAGTCTAGTGGCTCTACATTGGACTGCACATACATACCTGTCCAGACTCTAGCATGTGTAGTTGCTGGATGAAGGCTTGATTGATGGCCTTCATCCTACTTTCTCTTACTGACTCCAGAGACTCATACCCAGGAGGGATGTGACGTTGAATGTAGACTATTAGGTGACACAGAGCTTCTTTCAGCGATTCTGCAAGATTGAACAATGATGTATGAATTTTTTCAATACATGCACATGAAAAGTAGAAAAAATTTTGATCGCTCTTCTAATCACAAAGGCATATTAAAACAATATTGTACATGCAGTGCTGCTAAAATATCCTCCAAAGCTAGTCCTCAACTTTTAAATGAAGCTCTTTTCAATTGAGCAATGCAAAAGGAAAAAACATTTGAACTTCTCACTTATTTTCATCCAAGAAGTGAAAAACAAGTAAAAATAATGGTTTTTTTTTTTACAAATTCAAAAATGTGCTGTGAAACAAAAGAAACACATTTTATTTATTTTTTTTTATTATTTTTTTTTATTTTTTATTTTTTATTTTATTTTTATTTCTATTTTTTATTTATTTATTTTTTTAAATTTTATTTTATATATATACATATTTTTTTTTATTATTATTTTTTTTTTTGGGGGGGGGGGGGGGGGGGGGCTAACAGCAAAACTAATATCCCTGAAATTTCTGTTTTCACATTACATCCAGACAAAGAAATGTATAGATGTTAATTAGCTGTAATCTCAGATTATTGCTATTTGAAACAGTTAATAAATATGCATAGTACATATTGGGTAGATGCAAGCATCTCACCTGCTTTGATACTGTGAAGTCCATATTTGGGAATGTTCTCAGAAAGAATCTCCATGACAATCTCTATAACCGAGGGTGGTAGAGAATATCTGGGCTTTCCTCTATTCTCTGCAAAGAGCTCCTGGAAACAGGCTGAAAGATTATCTTCAAGCTGATCCAAATCTCTGAAGAAAAAATTTGTCAAAACAAAGAACTAATATTCTTAGAATTCATGAATCCTGCATAACGTTAAAGACATTTTGTGTAATATGCTCAAATCAAAGTATAATGCAATTCCATCACAAAGATCTTCCTGGCCACGTCTTATAAAAAGTTGCAATTGATTATCATCGATCATAAATGCTCCAGGTCATGATAATGTTACAAGTGACTAGTGGTTACACATGGATACTAGTAATTGCAATGTCGTTCCTCGACATTGCCTTGTTTCCGTTCACGTTCTGCATCAAAATCAAATTCTTATTCTTCTTTTCATTCTTCCCCCCAAATCGTATTTGTTTTGCACATAGTTCTTGTGATCACTTTCTAGGTACTTTCCTGATGTCCATTTCATTTCAAATTTCATAGCCATATTCCTTGCCATGCCAGGATGTGCACCTGACTCTTCATTTTCCAAAATCACTCATGCATGAACATCCAGGCGCCATTTTGTTCATTTTCTGGCCATTTTCATGCCTTTCTTACTTTACCACTATCTCCACTATCCTACATGCTACAGATTTCTAACAAAGTGCTCTAGATAGAGTAAGACTTGCTCTTCAACTTTCTTTCTTTAACCTAACCTTCAAAATTTCATCTTCATACTCTAAATTCAAATCCGAAATCGGCTACATTAAAAAACACTAAAATTCTTCAAATATTCATTCCCGAATTTGAAAAATTGCCATAACTTCCTCATTTCAAGTCATTTTTGTCTCAAATTCAGACTGTGGCTTTATCTTATCACTGCACACATTCCTGCTAAATTTCATGCTTCAATGATTTCCCATAATATAATTAGCGCCCTCTAAAGTTTCAAAAATGGCTATTTTCTTGTGGCCGTATCTCCGTCATGCTTGGATAAACCCGTACCCTTTTTTGGATTTAGATACTTCAAGATATACCCTTTTCAGGCAAATAAAAAAATATATACCTTATCACTGACCGACTTTGCGAAAATTGCTTGTCAAAATCACGATATTTACGGAAATGCCGAAACCACTTCAACTTGCCCTAATTTTGCGAAACTTTAACCTACGTCTTTGAAATTTGGTGGGTATGTGTATTTATGTATTTAACAACTGTTAGCTAAATTTTATGAAAACTTATTTATGAAAAGTTATTGCGGAAAAACCTCAGTTTACCCTGCATTACATATTATTGAATAATATGGTTATTTTAAATGGCGCCCTAACAACAGTCAGCTCAAAATGACCGCAATGAAATTCCCTTCTCGGGGATACCAAACACGGTATAAGGTCTCACAGAAAATTTTCAGTAAATCGCGATTTAAGTCAGGTCATAATATGGATCCTGCACAGTTTCCGCCCATGCATTACACGTATTGTCTATGGGGCAAATCGGGATCCCAACTTTGGCCCCCTGAACGATCTTTAGTTTTCTTGAAATTTGGCAGGCACATTCTTTGAGGCAAAATGAAGAGAATCTCGTCGCCGGATTTTGAAAATCGGTCAAGCGTGACATTTTAGACGCCATTTTGTTCTGTAAATCTATCATGCATCACACGCTTCGATAGGATTGTCATAAAAATATGAGAGTGGTCTCAAAATGATGGCCATGAAATGTTCTTTCGTATGATACCAAATACGGCACATAAAGAACAAAAAAGAGCTAAGTTATTAGAAAATAAAGCCATTTCAGTACATGCCATTTAACGACATTTTCTTCAATACAATTCTACGCAAAGCCGATGTGGCGTGGTATGCTTTATGTCACATATAGTGTGCAACCCACATCATCATCATCATCATCATCATAATCATCACCATTATCATCATCATCATCATCATCATCATAATCATCATTATAACCATCATCATTATCATCATCAACACCACCATTACCATCATCACCACCATCATCATCATTGTCATCACCATTATCATCATCATTCTTTGTTTTTTGTTCGTTGTTTCTTGTTTTCACGATTCTATCATCTCCTAATTGTACAGTATGCATTATTTTCTCCCATCTTATCTTGTATCATGTTTTAACATACATAACTTTATATTTCACCTGACAACTTCTCAACAAAATGAAAGATGCGGACGACATTGCATGCACATCGTTCCGATACGATTGCAGTTCTAGTTGCATCTGATATCCAACTCAAGTGTAGATTGATTTCAAATTCAACTTTTATACGACTTGGCCTAAATGAAAATGACACCAATGTAATCAAAATTTGTATCCCGTTGAAAATTCTTAGACTGTACCTTGCAAATGCATTGGGTTACTTTTTGTTTACAATTTAACACCTGAACTAAAAGGGCTCACAATTACACTGTAGAAGCATTTCATGATCTCTTCAATAATTCTGTGAACTAATGTATCTTTTCAATGAATAAATTCAAGTTTACAAGAATTATAGTCTATTTTGACCAGCATTCATGTATGTGAACACGCTAAATCAGTGATAACATAAATAGCTTATAATAGTTGTTTTTTCACTTACTTGTAATCATTGAAAAGATCATGCCCTGAATGCAGGCATGTTAGAGTGCTGAACATAAGATCCACGATATGGTCTATAGACTGTAGAGGGGGTGCTTCCACTTGGTGGATGAGCATTGCCAGGGTTTTCAGGGAAGCCTGTTGTTTTTTTAATTAAAAATAAAGGAAAATAATTAAAATATTGAGGAGGGGAAAACAAACATGAGCGCAAGGCTTGAGAGGGAGAGGAAATGTGAAAATACACAAAGAAAGGCAGAGAGGTAAAAATAGTGGGGAGAGATGAAATGTTCCATAATAGTATACATCATTTAAAATCCAATGTCACCTCAAAACCATTTGCAAAGAATGTTTTTTAAAAAGACAAAACTGCTGAAGAGTACACAATGTGAATAAATCTTTAGTTTTACAAGTGAAAGATAAATATGTTCTTATATAGACAAGAAATTAACTGTAATTTTAAAGGATACAAAATTTGTAACATCTAACATTCTAATTCTGTAAATAAAGCTACTTTCATTTTGCCTCAAGAATAAAAGAAATGATCCTACACCATCAGTGTAATCAAAATATCAAATGAGAGACAGATGATAGCCAGGGTCCTGTTTCATAAAACTTGTTATCAATAACAACTGCCCTATTTCTATGACAAATTTGCTCTCAGCCAATCAGATTCAAGGATTCCAGTACCTTATAACAGGTACTGTAACTTTTTATTGATAACAATTTTTATGAAATGGGGCCCTGATGTTTGTTTGATGAAAACCATGTATATACCTGTTTGATTTCCAGCTGTCCCATTTCAAGTTGCCATGCCAATGTAGTCCAGAGGAGAAGCATGTTGTTAGATAGGAATGGCACTACATCAGTGGCCATTTCACATAGGATGTCACTGAATGATACCAGAATGATTAGAATGGTTCAAACTATTAATTACATATATTATCAATATCCTGTTTATCTTTACATAAAAATTGTATACACTGACAGTTATCTAATACATTATGTTTTTTAAAGGATGTCAATAGTTTTCTGAGTAAAACACTGACATAAGTTCAAGTACATTTTATTCTAGTCTCAGCAATTCATATTACCATAAACTCAAATTCTGATCATCCAGACACAAGTTGCTTTTGACCAACTCACAAAATTTGTCTGAGGTGTGTACCACCTAGCAAGAGTTAATTCATGCAAAATGTTAATAACAAAAATTATTTGATTATTAGGAACAACTGAATGAAATGTCTTGTCACTATGTTAGCACAGAAGAAGCCTAAAATGCTTTGAACACACTACAAAAATGGATGTCCTCGTGACTGTTCTCGTCTGTTTAGCACTGTGACTTACCAGATTGCTACTTGAAGGAGGTAGCAATTGCTGACATGACTAATCTCTATGTTCCTAGGATGAGAAGCAATTGTCTTGAACTCAGGATGCTCCTAAAAGAAGATCAATAAGGGAAAAAGCATGGTCACTTACACAAACAAATGCTTTTCCTAATATCTTTATCAATTACACTATGTGGCAGCTTTAAATTAATTGTACCTTTTATTTTTTTCATTTCCTTACATATTTCCATATGCTTCTACACAGATAACCAAAGCCTCTTCCACACTGGACACTGTATGGCTCTCTCATTACACTAATTTGTGTTACCTTAAAAGACCTAAAATTGCCATGAGGTGGAATGTATGACATAATATGCAGTAACTGATTAAGAATAACATTAATAACAGTAACAATAGACATATCAATAGCAACCATTCAGCAAACTACTATCCTTATTGTATTTTGATTGATGTATTTTGTTTGGTAAATTCAATTTGTTTCAGCTTAATGGCTGCTATATTGAATATGTTGGTTTTTCTTTTATCAATAAACCTGGGCCCCATTTCATAAAACTTATGATCAATAACAACTGCCACATATCTATAACAAAATTTGCTCTTAGCCAATCAGATGCAAGTATTTCAGTAGCTTATAACTGTTATTGTAACTTGTTATAGAAATCAAGTTTGATGAAACAGGGCCTTGATCAATCATAATTACAATGTAATAACAATAATCATAATCAAGATATTTTCCCTCTTGATTGAAAGGGGGGGGGGGGTGGCAAATAACACAACTACCTGTTTTAATTGGGTCAGAGACCACAGGCTATCCTACCTCAAGATTATCTGTGCTCCTGACATTGACAGCAAAGTGTTGGACTTGGAGGGGTGGATCAGGGAAGTCATCATCTTCATCAGTGAACTTCTCATTGTTGATCTGCATCAGTTCTGGTATGACACAATTGGAAAAACTATTGCACAATGATAATAACTCAATCTCAGGACAATTTATAGGGATCCCTAAATATAAGAAGGTTCAATGTTATGAATTAGGAGTGTGACACATCCAAAAGGACCTTACCTGTGAGTTTGCTAGGTAAATAAAATACCTTTTGGATGTCATAGAACTAATTCATAAGATTTAAACCATCCTGCTGAACTTCTTCAACAAGATTCAAACTTTATAAAATATTGCTGTAAGGATACATAAAGCTGATTTTGTAAATCTGTCCAAGCTTTTTTTCTTTATCTAAGCTAGGCTACACTAGATTTTTCTCTAGTATATTTCTTGTCTAGAGACCGTGTGTATGACCTCGCTTCTCTGTCTGCGATATGGTAACATACTTGATCTTCCAATCTATGCAGTTATGTACACTATGCATGGTCATTACTTTTTGAGTGTTTGAGTTACAATGGATGAACCTCCATATTCCTTTAATTATCCTCTACATCACAATAAGTCAAGCTAACTTGTTTTTGTTTCTTTTAACCCACTGAAGCCCCGAGGTAACTTGAGCTGGATTTTATTGGAAATGCATATTGTTCCAACATCAATTGCATCCAACGGGTATGACAAAGACAGCTCAAAATCTCGCAGAGTGGAAATTATGTTCAGAGTGAATTTACCTGCCAGAAGCCTTGCAAGATCATTGAAGAAGCGATAAAAGCTGTTGATTTCCTTGAACTTGATAAGATGAAGCAGTGAGATAATGATCTGTGACGTCTGTTGATGGATGGAATGACAAGCATGCTCACCTAGTAGCTGCAGGAGGTGGCAAAGGAGCCACCTGTTCAAAGCTAAAGGGATGCACAACCATTCAAGATCCATCTTTTAGTACTTACTTAGTAAGTACATTAACAATAGCTACCATTAATATTGTAATGATTATCTCATATACAAGACACTTGAAATTTTCAATAATTCCCTGCTTAGCAATCGTTCCTCTGTAAACATGATTACCAACTGATAATTTGAATGTGTTTTTTTAATCTAGAGTCTGACTGTAAATATCCACAATGTACATGTAATTACAATGAATTTCTATTTTGTCTTTGTGAGATCAACTTGTAACCCATATACAATTCAACTTCTGGTTTTGATGCATGAGATTTTTTAAATAAAGACCATTTTATCTATCTATCTATCTATTTATCTATCTATCAGTAAATTTTAGCACTTGCAAGTACTTATTAAGTTACTTGGAATCATCATGCTTTTACAAAATAGAAAGTCTAGAAATATATAAGGAGATGGATAACAAGTTCCTCCATAAGAAAGTATCCAATTCAAAATGAAGTATTACTATTTTACAGCAATCATTTGTTAATTCATCTTTTTTATATTCGATTAAATCAATTTTCATCAATTTTTACATAGATCACACTAGTGTATAAAGGTCTCAGATTCAATTAACATGCTTTTACATTTTGTGAGTTACTTTTATCATTTGAACTAAATTTATTTCATCTTTGCTTATAATACCTCTTCGCTATAAATCTATCACTGTACAATAAATTTGAAGTTTTATTCAATAGATCACACACACACTCTGCACATGTTCTTTACAGTATGGATTCAACTTACTTTCAGCTACATAGAAGTCTGAGTGTCCAGTCCTACTGGAGTCCTTGCTGCCAGAGCTGTGGGTGCCTTGCGAGTCTTGAGGAGGGTCAGAACCAACAAAGATCAGGGGCTTCTCGTTCACACAGTATTGAATGAAGTTCAAAGCTACTTCACAATGCTGACCTGAACTGCCTGATGAGTCTCCAGCTAGCTCATTGCATACTGATACAAAGAGAGTAGAATCAAAAGATGTGAGTGAAACCCCATTTATTTTTTATTTTGCTATACAATCTACTATTAAATTATGATTTGCTGAATTTCTAAAAAAATGTATTTATGTAAAATGTAAATTCAATTTGTAAGTTTTTAGACATGTTATGCTGATTACAATGTAACCAGTTATCAAAAATGATGTTATGAATAAGATTCTATAGACATCTTGCATTGAAACATCTCTTTTTTCCAGATTTTTATTTTCAGTTGATATTTTGATTTCACTGGCATGAATGCTATTTTAATTTAATTTTATCTCTCAGTTTTCTCACTTCAATTACATAGACAAGAATTAAGTTAGATCCATGCACTTCACTGTTTCACTTGGAAATAGAAGAGTTTCAATGCTTCTCAGTCACTCAAATACAGTGGAAACTTGCTATACAGAGCTCTGATATAAACGAGATTCCTGATATAACAAGGTAATTTTGTTGGTCCCAGGTCTTTATGTTCTATTGGGTTTTTATACCCTGATTAAGGAGATTCCTGATATAACAAGGTAATTTTCATGGTCACAAGGTCCTCGTTATGGTAAGTTTCCCTGTAGACATGGGCGCAAATCCAGGGGGGGGGGGGACAGGAGGACATGTCCCCCCCCCCCCAACGATTTTGAAGATAGGCCAATGTCCCCCACAAATTCAGGAATAGGACACAGGTACATGTACATAACTGAGCCTTAAAATACTGTAATATATCAAAGGTTAGCCAGGGATTTTTTTGGTTTTTGTTTTGTTTTGTTTTGTTTAGTTTAGTTTTTTATTGTTGTTTTTGTTTTAAGTCTTGACTCTTGGGGATCGAGCATACCCCATTAGGACCTACGACACGTGTACTCTTTGCCGAGCTAGTTTTGCAGTAAAACTACAAGCGCACCCTCACTTAATGCTTAGATTTGTACATGTTAATATACGTTAATACACCACATGCACTGCGCACTGGACGGAGTCTGTGCAGCAGCAGTTTGAGTACGCATGTGCATGTTCACTCTGTCGCTTGAAAGAGTTTGAAGACTTGAAGTGGAGATGGTACCATTATTGTCAATCGCACGAAAGGTAAGCACACTATTAATTTGTTGTATGTATAAATATGAATGTCAGATATAATTAGAGATAATTAGAAAACTCTGTTTTTCTTCTTCAAATATAATATCGCCCCACATTCAATCAGACAGGTGCGTGGTGCCCAGATAGAAATAGCGCAGAAAGAGACGATCAAACTCATTTTGAATCTGTGCTTGCTAAGATGATTATGAAGAGCTGCTTTAAAGTTGACTTTACTTGGATTGTTTTTATAGAGCTAGATGAATTTGGTGCCCAGTCGACGACGGTAATCTAAAGGGTTGTTGGGGGGGGGGGGAATGAAGGCCACAATTTTTTTGGGAGTGTATGACATTTGCATCCTGCGAAAATTGCTCTGGTCTAACTTTGCCATTTTAATCCTAAACCTAAACCAGACCCTAACCCCTTTTTATCAACTTCCAAAATAGCCAAGTTTTACAAAATTTAAATCATATCATGTCCCCCCGCATTTCAAACTGAATTTGCGCCCCTGACGGTACAGTTACTGTTACCTTCATCTAGATTGGAGAGGAAATCAGAGGTGATTTGGCAAACAGCGTTTCTGTAAATCTTAATCAGCCTGTACTGCTGCTGGGATGACGATCTATTGGGGGGAAAAGGCAGATTGTTATTCTACACACTTTACAAATCAACATGATAGGAGAAATATCACCTTACATGATTAATATCATTTGGGTAAAGATAAAAAAGTCATTTGCACCAATGAAAAATGAAAATATATTTTACATTAACAGTGTTTTACCGCAGTTCAGTGGCTGTTTGTAAGCTGGGGATATTGACAGACGGTTGTAATTGGGAACAGACACATGCCTGTCTAGATATACAGTGCATCCCAAGAAAAAGTTAACAGTTGGAAAAAGTCTCCCAAAATAATTATTTCAAAATCTTTGTAGGAAATTTTCATACCTGTGGACAGATTACGGTCTCTTCTATCAAATGACACCAAAATATGTGGCAATATTTTGAGCTCAAGTGAGCAAAAGCGACTTTTGCAAAAGGGTGCAAAATCCAGACTTGACAAGAATTGGTATTTTGTGGTGACTAGTGTTAACAGATTTGAGAACAGTAAAGAGTTGACATTTGGAAAAAGTCTCCCCAAATGAACATTTCAAAATATGTTCATGAAATTTTCATACCTATGGATAGCTTAGGGTCGCTTCCATCAAATGATACCAAAACATGTTACACTTGAGTGAGCAAAAGCCTTTATTTTGAAATGGTGCAAAATCTATGGTTGACAAAACTTTGTATTGGTTCTGTCTGGTATCAGCAAAGTTTGGAGTTTTGAAAAGGCTTAGAAACTTTCATATTCTGATCATTAAAAGGCAATTTATGAAAGAAGAGGCTTTGTTTTCTGTATGTCTTGACATATCCCATCAAAACTTTATGGTTGACTGAGAAAACCAGCTTGAATTATAACCTTGCCAAAACTAATATTTCAAAACACTCAGTAAAGCAATTAATTCCTCATTGAAACATGAAAATATTCATGAGATACATAAGGACATACAGAGAACAGAACCTCTTCTTCGATAAATTGTCTATTATTGATCAAATATGAATATTTATAAGCCTTTTCATGACACCCAACATTGCTGATACCAGCCAGAAGAAATACAAATTCTTGTCAAGTCTGGATTTTGCACCTTTTCACAAAAGTGGTCTTTGCTCACTCGAGCGTAAAATATTACCACATATTTTGGTGTCCTTTGATAGAAGAGATCCTAAGCTATCCACAGGTATGAAATTTTGCTTCAAACATTTTGAAATATTTATTTGGGGAGACTTTTTCTGACTAACTTTTTGGGGGGACGCATTGTAGAAGTTGATTTCATAAAAAATAAGATTACCTGAAACTGGACAAAAAAGTATAATGAATCGTAAATGGAAGTTAAAATTGAATCACTTTTACCACAACAAATTTAAAATCAAGGATTGTATTCCAGACTTACACTTGCATGTTACTAAGTTGGCTAATAGCCTCTTTCAAGTCTTCTAGCACAGGATGTGCCACTCCATCCTGCTGCACAGAACTGGCCATTTTCCATCAAGTTTTCAATCAAGATTCCTGCACTGAATGTACAAGGAGGAACCAAAAATAGATTACAATTCATCAGTGATCAGCTAGCAAAGCATTTTATTATTCTACAGCAGTAGACTTTTTTCATCTTGAAAAATAAATCAGAAAGAAGGTCAACAGATTATTCGAGTTGATGTCCAACAAAAGTTAATGGTCTTCTCTTCTTTTTCTTAGTACAAAATTTCGACAAAATGTTTCTGGACAGGCCTTCATTCATGTTCATTAAAGGTATTAAACAGTAGTGGTAGCAAAATGAAAGTTGGCATGAAACTGCTCAAAAACAGTCTCATATTGTTCGGCTTGCATAAAAAGATACGAGTGAGATAATCCGGTATTCTATTCATGATTTCCGGTGATTTTCAGTAAAATAATTCAAATGATCGAATATCAACGGTTACCTTATACCCTCGCTAAGGACCACCTACCCCGACGCTCCCGGCTCAACGGCGCACAGCGGTTCGCACACACTGTTTACACGTGTGTGAACTGTCAACGCGGTACCGCGCTTGTAATTCGATGTTTATTTTGGGGGATATTTTAGCCATTTCTAAACCATTTTCTTCAAACAAAAGTCACCTTCGTTCGAAATTAATCATTTCACAAAAGTATATGTAGTAATTTCCATTCCAGCTGACAAAGTAGTTAAATATCCAAAGCGCCACCTTTCCCACTACTGTACGATACCTTTAAGTCATGCCATATATTTCTCATTGCATGTTGCTTTAACACTCACTATTCAGCATATTAATACTACAGTAAAAGCTTAACTCTCTCTGTATCATTGAGACTACGTCTGGCTCTACTAACACCCATACATAGAGACTGAATGCTCTCATATGCCGTAGTAGGGGGGCCTTGAGAAAAGCGTAATAGCATCTAGTCAGTGCATTACCAATTGATTGTGATTGTATTGCGATCGACATTGCAAGCCTGGAACTGTCATTCAAACTGTCTGTACAAAACAAAAATGGCAATATTTTATAATCTTTTCAGTATCATAAGGAATGTTTACAAGAAAAAAATCTGGAATTAGATGATCATCTATGAATAATTCAATTCAGAAGCGAGTGGCAGTGCACAAAAAGAAATGAGTTGGACAAAATTTCCTGTTTTGGGGAGAGCGTCTTCATTGACAAAGGACACAGCAGTCTAACATTGGACTGTACGGTACTTGGACGTATCATCGCAGTGCGGCAGCTTCGCGAAATGGGACAGATCATTAGCTGAAAGTAGAAATTTCGAATTGTAAGACCTCGTAAATTATGAATTAGATATAGGTCTAGATCTATGTCATCCCTAGTCATCCCTAGAAAGATATTGGAGAAACAATCCTATCAAGTTTGAACCATACCTGAGATGGGATGGAGCAGTAAAGAGGGACAAATAAGCTTAGCTTCCCGTCTCTATACCCAAGTATACCCAAGTAAGTATGTATTTTCAGTGGATTGTGGATCTTTGTATCATGAGTCGAGGTCTATTTAAACTTTAAATATTCTACAAAAAAAAAAAAGAGACAAAACTTACAATCCGCCTGCATGCCATGCGCAGTAACAGACCCTAGTAGTATGGTCGTACCGTCTATGGGGAAGTTTAACAAATGTCAGTTTTAATAAATGATTCCCCACAACAGACGTACGGTCATTTCCGTCTAATCAATACAAGAATTTCACTTTTTCCGATCCAAATATGGTGCATCTTTAATTTGTTATGTTCTCAAAGTAACAATTTCTCCTTTTATGCGACGTCTAACATGATGTAAATGAGTGTGTGAAGTAAAATCATCAACTTCCAAAGTGTGAAGGCTTCATGATTGTATTGAAAATATATTTCTATTTTAGCTCATTTTGTTTTGTTTATCTCTCTCTCTCTCTCTTGTTCTCTCAACTCTTTCTCTTTCTTTCTCTCCTTTCCTTTGTTTTCTTGATTGCCACCCCTTCGAACTCACTTATGTTATGATTATCCAATGCAATGAACAAGGCTATCTAAATACATGTATAACTTTGTCCACCCAAACCAATATGGTCATGGTGAAAACACATAAGGGCTGCCCTCTGCTTCGAACCCATCCCTGGCAATATACCTGCTGTAAAAGATTCTGAGTAAATCTTTAGCAGTAGACTTCTAAAAATAAAATGTGTAGCAAAACAACAGGACATGAATTGAAACAGCTGGGACTGTTTACATGCAAATATCAATTGTAATCTCAATTTCATCGATATTTTAGAGCAAACTTAGGAATTATTTACTGTTATCAATCTAAATTTTATTTATCTTGCATATCAATTAATTATGAAGTAAAATATAGTCGTTTTTCTCAATTCTCACCAAACTTTTCATCAAGACTAAAGCTGGCTGACGGTCATCCCACTTGCATTTGCCGCGGACGGACCGTACCAGGCACAGAGCTAGGTTAGGGAGTTCTTAGCTGTGGGACGGACGCCTCGCTCGCGGTCTAGCGCCAGCTCGCGGCGCATTTACAAATTACGGTCACAAGTGATTGATCTAGGTCATCACGGTCACCGGTACCTCAATTGGATCACTGGATTACCACCACCCCTTACCCCCGCTTCTCACTTTTACCCCTTTATATTATATAACTATATTAGTAAACGATTTTCGTAAATTGTCATCATTATCAATAACCATAATGATACTTAGTTTTTTGTTGTTTTTTTTTGTATGATTTTTTTTTTAAATAATAATTCAAGAGTTACTGGGTTAGTCATAAACATGAAAAATTAATTCCTCTCTTTTCTCACTTTCGTTGCATGAAGTTTTATGCAACTGTAGGTAGGATTGTACAAGTATAGAGGTAGGACGTTAGTAGAGGCAGGATGGGAGTATATGCAGAAGAGTATTAGAGTTAGAATGGAAGCAGAGGTAGAACGGTAAAAGAAGTATGTAGAATTCTAGTAGAAGTTTTATGGAACTATATAGGATGGTAAAAGAAGTAAAGGAGCAGAGGAGGGATGGTAAAATAAGTAAGCAGGTAAGGGATGGTAGTATAGGGAGAATGATTGTGGAAGTAGGATGGTAGTAGAGGTAGGATGGTAGGAGAGGTAGGATGGTAATAGAGGTTGGATGTTAGGAGAGGTAAGATGGTAGGAGAGGTAGGATACCTGGGGGTAACAGAGGTTGGATGCATGTAGGAGAGGTAGGATGGTAGGAGAGGTAATAAGATGGTAGGAGCTGTAGGATTGTACACGAAGCAGAGGTAGGATGGGAGTAGAAGAAGGATGGGAGTAGAGGTAGAAGAGTGGTAGAGGGAGTATGAAAAGGATAGAAATGTACTAGGATGGTAGGAGTTAGAGGTAGGATGGTAGTAGAGGTAGCATGGTAGTATAGAGGGGGTAGTAGAAGTTTGATGGTAGCAGATGGAGAATGGAAGTAGAGCGCTAATGAAAAAGATAGCATGGTATTAGAGGATGGATTGTAGTAGAGGTAGGATGGTAGGAGGTTGGATGGTAGTAGAGGTATGATGATGGTAGTAGAGGTAGGATAGTAGTAGAGGTAGGATGGTAGCAGAGGTAGGATGGTAGTAGAGTAAGAATGGTAGTAGAGGTAGGATGGTAGTAGCGGTAGGATGGTAGTAGCGGTAGAATGGGAGTAGAGGTAGGATGCTAGTAGAGGTAGCATGGTAGTATAGAGGGGGTAGTAGAAGTTTGATGGTAGCAGATGGGGAAATGGAAGTAGAGCAATAATGAAAAAGATAGAATGGTATTAGAGGATGGATTGTAGTAGAGGTAGGATGGTAGCAGAGGTAGGATGGTAGTAGAGTAAGAATGGTAGTAGTGGTAGGATGGTAGTAGAGGTAGGATGGTAGTAGCGGTAGAATGGTAGTAGAGGTGGGAGAGGTAGTATAGGTAGAATGGTAGTAGAGGTAGGATGGTAGTAGAGGTAGGATGGTAGTAGAGGTAGGAGAGGTAGTAGAGGTAGGATGGTAGTAGAGGTAGAATGTAACGAGAAGTAAAATGGTTGGTAAATTAGAAGTAGAAAAGTAGTAGAAGTTGAATAGTAGTAGAAGTAGAATAGTAGTAGAAATAGAATAGTAGAAGTAGAATAGTAGTAGAAGTAGAATAGTAGTAGAAATAGAATAGTAGTAGAAGTAGAATAGTAGTAGAAGTAGAATAGTAGTAGAAATAGAATAGTAGTAGCAGTAGAATAGTAGTAAAAGTAGAATAGTAGTATAGGGGTAGCTGAAAAGGAAGGATGGTAGGAGAGGTAGAAGTGAACATTAAATAGAGGCAAGATGGTAGTAGAGATCGGATGGTAGTAGAGGTAGGATGGTAGCAGAGGAAGGATGGTAGTAGAGGTAGGATGGTAGTAGAGGTAGAATCGAAGGAGAAAAATAAAATGGTTGGTAAATTTGAAGTAGAATAGTAGTAGAAGTAGAATAATAGTAGAAGTAGAATAGTAGTAGAAGTGGAATAGTAGTATGGGGGGGGGAGTAGTAGAAGTATGATGGTAGCAGAGGGAGAATGGAAGTAGAGGGATAATAAAAAAAAAAAGGTAGAATTGTATTAAAGGTTGGATTGTAGTAGAGGTAGGATGTTAGTAGAGGTGGGAGAGGTAGGAGAGGTAGGATGGTAGTAGAGGTAGGGTGGTAGTAGAGATAGGATGGGAGTAGAGGTAGAATGGTAGTAGAGGTAGGATGTTGGTGGAGGTAGAATAGTAGAAGAGGTAGGATGGTAGAAGAGGTAGGGTGGTAGTAGAGGTAGGATGGTAGTAGAGGTAGAATGGAAGGAGAAAAATAAAATGGTTGGTAAATTAGAAGTAGAATAGTAGTAGAAGTAGAATAGTAGTATGGGGGTAGTAGAAGTATATGATGTTAGCAGAGGAAGAATGGATGTAGCGGGATAATGAAAAAGGTAGAATTGTAAGGTTGGATTGTAGTAGAGGTAGGATGTTAGTAGAGGTGGGAGAGGTAGGAGAGGTAGGAGAGGTAGGATGGTAGTAGAGATAAGGTGGTAGTAGAGATAGGATGGTAGTAGAGGTAGTAAGGTAGTAGAGGTAGGATGTTGGTAGAGGTAGGAGAGGTAGGAGAGGTAGGATGGTAGAGGTATAATTGTATATGTAGTCCTGATAGAAGGAGTAATATAGTGGTGGAGGTATGATGGTATGAGTGGTAGGAGAGGTAGGATGGTAGTAGAGGTATGACAGGTAGTAGAGGTAGGACAGGTAGGACAGGTATGATGGTAGCAGAGGTAGGATTGTAGTAGAGGTAGGATGGTAGCAGAGGTAGTAGAGGTAGGATGGTAGGAGAGGTAGGATGGTAATAGAGGTTGGATGTTAGGAGAGGTAAGATGGTAGGAGAGGTAGGATACCTGGGGGTAACAGAGGTTGGATGCATGTAGGAGAGGTAGGATGGTAGGAGAGGTAATAAGATGGTAGGAGCTGTAGGATTGTACACGAAGCAGAGGTAGGATGGGAGTAGAGGAAGGATGGGAGTAGAGGTAGAAGAGTGGTAGAGGGAGTATGAAAAGGATAGAAATGTACTAGGATGGTAGGAGTTAGAGGTAGGATGGTAGTAGAGGTAGCATGGTAGTATAGAGGGGGTAGTAGAAGTTTGATGGTAGCAGATGGAGAATGGAAGTAGAGCGCTAATGAAAAAGATAGAATGGTATTAGAGGATGGATTGTAGTAGAGGTAGGATGGTAGGAGGTAGGATGATAGTAGAGGTAGCATGATAGTATAGAGGGGGTAGTAGAAGTTTGATGGTAGCAGATGGAGAATGGAAGTAGAGCGATAATGAAAAAGATAGAATGGTATTAGAGGATGGATTGTAGTAGAGGTAGGATGGTAGTAGAGGTATGATGATGGTAGTAGAGGTAGGATAGTAGTAGAGGTAGGATGGTAGCACAGGTAGGATGGTAGTAGAGTAAGAATGGTAGTAGAGGTAGGATGGTAGGAGAGGTAGGATGGTGGTAGCGGTAGAATGGTAGTAGAGATGGGAGAGGTGGGAGAGGTAGTATAGGTAGAATGGTAGTAGAGGTAGGATGGTAGTAGAGGTAGGAGAGGTAGTAGAGGTAGGATGGTAGTAGAGGTAGAATGGAAGGAGAAGTAAAATGGTAAATTAGAAGTTGAATTGTAGTAGAAGTAGAAAAGTAGTAGAAGTAGAATAGTAGTAGAAGTAAAATAGTAGTAGAAATAGAATAGTAGTAGAAGTAGAATAGTAGTAGAAGTAGAATAGTAGTAGAAATAGAATAGTAGTAGAAGTAGAATAGTAGTAAAAGTAGAATAGTAGTAAAAGTAGAATAGTAGTATTGGGGTAGCAGAGGGAGAATGGATGTAGAGGGATAATTAAAAAGGTAGAATTGTATTAAAGGTTGGATTGTAGTAGAGGTAGGATGTTAGTAGAGGTGGGAGAGGTAGAATGGTAGTAGAATTAGAATGGTAGTAGAGGTAGGATGGTAGCAGTTGTAGGATGGTAGTAGAGGTAGGATGGTAGTAGAGCTAGGATGGTAGCAAAGGAAGGATGGTAGGAGAGGTAGGATTGAACATTAAGAAGAGGTAGGATGGTAGTAGAGATCGGATGGTAGTAGAGGTAGGATGGTAGCAGAGGAAGGATGGTAGTAGAGGTAGGATGGTAGTAGAGGTAGGATGGTAGTAGAGGTAGAATCGAAGGAGAAAAATAAAATGGTTGGTAAATTAGAAGTAGAATAGTAGTAGAAGTAGAATACTAGTAGAAGTAGAATAGTAGTAGAAGTGGAATAGTAGTATGGGGGGGGGGGTAGTAGAAGTATGATGGTAGCAGAGCAAGAATGGATGTAGAGGGATAATGAAAAAGGTAGAATTGTATTAAAGGTTGGATTGTAGTAGAGGTAGGATGTTAGTAGAGGTGGGAGAGGTAGGAGAGGTAGGATGGTAGTAGAGGTAGGGTGGTAGTAGAGATAGCATGGGAGTAGAGGTAGAATGGTAGAAGAGGTAGGATGGTATAGTAGAGGTTGGATGTTGGTAGAGTTAGGATAGTAGAAGAGGTAGGATGGTAGAAGAGGTAGGGTGGTAGTAGAGGTAGGATGGTAGTAGAGGTAGAATGGAAGGAGAAAAATAAAATGGTTGGTAAATCAGAAGTAGAATAGTAGTAGAAGCAGAATAGTAGTATGGGGGTAGTAGAAGTATGATGTTAGCAGAGGAAGAATGGATGTAGCGGGATAATGAAAAAGGTAGAATTGTAAGGTTGGATTGTAGTAGAGGTAGGATGTTAGTAGAAGTGGGAGAGGTAGGAGAGGTAGGATGGTAGTAGAGGTAAGGTGGTATTAGAGATAGGATGGTAGTAGAGGTAAGGTGGTATTAGAGATAGGATGGTAGTAGAGGTAAGGTGGTAGTAGAGATAGGATGGTAGTAGAGGTAAGGTGGTAGTAGAGATAGGATGGTAGTAGAGGTAGTATGGTAGTAGAGGTAGGATGTTGGTAGAGGTAAGGTGGTAGTAGAGATAGGATAGTAGTAGAGGTAGTATGGAAGTAGAGGTAGGATGTTGGCAGAGGTAGGAGAGGTAGGATGGTAGAGGTATGATTGTATATGTAGTCCTGATAGAAGAAGTAATATAGTGGTGGAGGTATGATGGTAGGAGTGGTAGGAGAGGTAGGAGAGGTAGGATGGTAGTAGAGGTAGGACAGGTAGTAGAGGTAGGATGTCCAGAGAGGTAGGATGTTAGGAGAGGTGGGAGAGGTAGGAGAGGTAGAATGGTAGTATAAGTATGAGAGGTAGTAGATGTAGGAATGGTAGGAGAGTAAAAATGGTAGAAGATGTAGGATGGTAGTAAAGGTAGGATGATAGGAGAGGTAAGTTGGTGGCAGATGTAGGATTGTACATGAAGTAGAGATAGGATGGTAGTAGAGGTAGTAGAGGTAGGAGAGATAGTAGAGGTAGGATGGTAGTAGAGGTAGGAGAGATAGTAGAGGTAGGATGGTAGTAGAGGTAGGATGGTAGTAGAGGTAGGATGGTAGTAGAGGTAGGATGGTAGTATAGGAAGGTTGATATTAGAGAAAAGATTGTACATGTAGTCATGGTAGTAGAGGTAGGATGGGAGTGAAGGTAAGATGGTAGGAGACGTAAAATGGTAGGAGAGGTAGGATGGTAGGAGAGGTAGGATGACAGCAGAGGTAGGATGGTAGCAGATGTAAGATGGTAGCAGATGTAGGATTGTACATGAAGTAGAGATAGGATAGTAGTAGAAGTAGGAGAGGTAGTAGAGGTAGGATGGTAGTAGAGGTAGGATGGTAGTAGAGGTAGGATGGTAGTAGAGGAAGAATGGAAGGAGAAGTAATTTTTTGGTAAATTAGTATGTGTGTAATTGGGTTTTTACAGACGTGTATCAATCAGATATGATTATTTACGTCTGGGGACCGACCTTTAACGTCACCATCCGAAAGACGTGACTCAGTTTCGAACCTGGGTCCGCTGAATCAGTTTATAACTTCCACTGTCAGCTGGATTACAGGCGCACGCCACAACGCCCAGTTTGGTAAATTAGTAGAATAGTAGTAGAAGTAGAATAGTAGTATAGGTAGTAGAGGTAGGAGAGGTAGTAGAGGTAGTAGATTAAGAATGGTAGTAGAGGTAGGATGATAGTAGAGGTAGGATGGTAGTAGAGGTAGGAGAGGTAGTAGAGGTGGAATGGTAGAAGAGGTAGTAGAGGTAGTAAAGATAGAATGGTAGTAGAGGTAGGATGGTAGTAGAGGTAGGAGAGGTAGTAGAGGTAGGATGGTAGAAGAGGTAGGATGGTAGAAGAGGTAGGATGGTAGTAGAGGTAGGAGAGGTAGTAGAGGTAGGAGAGGTAGTAGAGGTAGGATGGTAGTAGAGGAAGAATGGAAGAAGAAGTAAAATGGTTGGTAAATTAGAAGTAGAAAAATAGTCGAAGTAGAATAGTATTACGGGGTAGGTAGTAGAAGTATGATGTAGCACAGAGAGAATGGAAGTAGAGGGATAATTAAAAAGGTAGAATTGTATTAAAGGTTGGATTGTAGTCGAGGTAGGATGGTAGTAGAGGTAGGATGGTAGTAGAGGTAGGATGGTAGTAGAGGTAGGGTGGTAGTAGAGATAGGATGGTAGTAGAGGTAGAATGGTAGAAGAGGTGGGATGGTAGTAGAGGTAAGGTGGTAGTAGAGATAGGATGGTAGTAGAGGTAGTATGGTAGTAGAGGTAGGATGTTGGTAGAGGTAAGGTGGTAGTAGAGATAGGATAGTAGTAGAGGTAGTATGGAAGTAGAGGTAGGATGTTGGCAGAGGTAGGAGAGGTAGGATGGTAGAGGTATGATTGTATATGTAGTCCTGATAGAAGAAGTAATATAGTGGTGGAGGTATGATGGTAGGAGTGGTAGGAGAGGTAGGAGAGGTAGGATGGTAGTAGAGGTAGGACAGGTAGTAGAGGTAGGATGTCCAGAGAGGTAGGATGTTAGGAGAGGTGGGAGAGGTAGGAGAGGTAGAATGGTAGTTTAAGTATGAGAGGTAGTAGATGTAGGAATGTAGGAGAGTAAAAATGGTAGAAGATGTAGGATGGTAGTAAAGGTAGGATGATAGGAGAGGTAAGTTGGGCAGATGTAGGATTGTACATGAAGTAGAGATAGGATGGTAGTAGAGGTAGTAGAGGTAGAGAGATAGTAGAGGTAGGATGGTAGTAGAGGTAGGAGAGATAGTAGAGGTAGGATGGTAGTAGAGGTAGGATGGTAGTAGAGGTAGGATGGTAGTAGAGGTAGGATGGTAGTATAGGGGTTGATATTAGAGAAAAGATTGTACATGTAGTCATGGTAGTAGAGGTAGGATGGAGTGAAGGTAAGATGGTAGGAGACGTAAAATGGTAGAGAGGTAGGATGGTAGGAGAGGTAGGATGACAGCAGAGGTAGGATGGTAGCAGATGTAAGATGGTAGCAGATGTAGGATTGTACATGAAGTAGAGATAGGATAGTAGTAGAAGTAGGAGAGGTAGTAGAGGTAGGATGGTAGTAGAGTAGGATGGTAGTAGAGGTAGGATGGTAGTAGAGGAAAGAATGGAAGGAGAAGTAATTTTTTGGTAAATTAGTATGTGTGTAATTGGGTTTTACAGACGTGTATCAATCAGATATGATTATTTACGTCTGGGGCGACCTTTAACGTCACCATCCGAAGACGTGACTCAGTTTGAACTGGGTCCGCTGAATCAGTTTATAACTTCCACTGTCAGCTGGATTACAGGCGCACGCCACAACGCCCAGTTTGGTAAATTAGTAGAATAGTAGTAGAAGTAGAATAGTAGTATAGGTAGTAGAGGTAGGAGAGGTAGTAGAGGTAGTAGATTAAGAATGGTAGTAGAGGTAGGATGATAGTAGAGGTAGGATGGTAGTAGAGGTAGGAGAGGTAGTAGAGGTGGAATGGAATGGTAGAAGAGGTAGTAGAGGTAGTAAAGATAGAATGGTAGTAGAGGTAGGATGGTAGTAGAGGTAGGAGAGGTAGTAGAGGTAGGATGGTAGAAGAGGTAGGATGGTAGAAGAGGTAGGATGGTAGTAGAGGTAGGAGAGGTAGTAGAGGTAGGAGAGGTAGTAGAGGTAGGATGGTAGTAGAGGAAGAATGGAAGAAGAAGTAAAATGGTTGGTAAATTAGAAGTAGAAAAATAGTCGAAGTAGAATAGTATTACGGGGTAGGTAGTAGAAGTATGATGTAGCACAGAGAGAATGGAAGTAGAGGGATAATTAAAAAGGTAGAATTGTATTAAAGGTTGGATTGTAGTCGAGGTAGGATGGTAGTAGAGGTAGGATGGTAGTAGAGGTAGGATGGTAGTAGAGGTAGGGTGGTAGTAGAGATAGGATGGTAGTAGAGGTAGAATGGTAGAAGAGGTGGGATGGTAGTAGAGGTAGGATGGTAGTAGAGGGATAATGGATGTAGAGGGATAATTAAAAAGGTAGAATTGTATTAAAGGTTGGATTGTAGTAGAGGTAGGATGGTAGGAGAGGTAGAATGGTAGGAGAGGTAGAATGGTAGTAGAGGTAGGATGGTAGTAGAGATAGGATGGTAGTAGAGGTAGGATGGTAGCAGAGGAAGGATGGTAGCAGAGGAAGGATGGTAGCAGGGGTAGGATGGTAGCAGAGGTAGGATTGTAGTAGAGGAAGGATGGTAGTAAATGTAGGATAGTAGTGGGGGAAGGATGGTAATAGAGGAAGGATGGTAGTAGAGGAAGGATGGTAGTAGAGGAAGGATGGTAGGAGAGGAAGGATGGTAGTTCACTGTAAAAAAAAAAAATCGTTGAAATTACTCAAAAAATATTCGTCAACAAATTGCCTTGATTATTTTAAGTATTTGTCACAGGAAATTTTAAGTAGAATTTACTTATTTTGCTTAATAAATTTTTACTCAGTTAAATTGAGTTACATTAAAGTAAATAATTTAAGTATTGTTATCACGATAGATAACAATTGAAAAAAAATATGACATGTTTAAACTTGTACCCATCTAGCATTAACTGACATTTTTTCATTTTACATGATTTAGGATTTAACCAATTATCTATCATCACCACCAACAAACAGTATTACTTACGCTTTAATTTGACAACTATTGAAAGGGCTCCGAATTCTATATATACTCGGTCGTATCATCTTTAAAAGAAAATTGGTTAACAACTTTCCTGAAATATCAAGTTTGATTTGTTTTGAATTGAGTGACAATTAAAAACTGGCTTATCTTCTTATCTTTGCTCAAATGAATTAGGAAATATTTCAAACTTCTTAAATTTTCATTCAACCACAAAAGAGAATTGTTTTATTTTTTAAAAAGAGATTAATTTGGTCTTAATGAATATTCATGATTATGTTAATACTTACATTACGCACTGCATCAGTCTTCACTTTAAAAAGATAAGTACAATCAACATAAATTGTTTGAGTAATACGTATAGCTGCTTATTTTGAGTTAACATTACTAAATTGATACAAGTTGAAATTACTTAAATTTTCTTTTGTATTCATTTTACTTTAAAATTTCACGTATATTCTACTTAATTGAAAGTTTGAGTTAGTAAGACTTAAATCGAGTGCGTAAAGTGGCAAAACAAAATTCTACATGGGGAAAAAAAGTCAAAATTACCAATGGGCATATTTTTTACAGTGTAGAGGATGGATGGTAGTAGAGGTAGGATGGTAGTAGAGGAAGAATGGAAGGAGAAGTAAATTTTTGGTAAATTAGTAGAATAGGACTAGAAGTAGAATAGTAGTAGAAGTAGAATAGTAGTATAGGTAGTAGAGGTAGGAGATGTAGTAGAGGTAGTAGACTAAGAATGGTAGTAGAGGTAGGATGATAGTAGAGGTAGGATGGTAGTAGGGGTAGGAAAGGTAGTAGAGGTTGAATGGTAGTAGAGGTAGTAGAGGTAGTAAAGATAGAATGGTAGTAGAGGTAGGATGGTAGTAGAGGTAGGATGGTAGTAGAGGTAGAATGGTAGAAGAGATGGGATGGTAGTAGAGGTGGGATGGTAGTAGAGGTGGGATGGTAGTAGAGGTAGAATGGTACTATTGGTAGTAGAGGTAGGATGGTAGTAGAGGAAGGATGGTAGTAGAGAAAGGATGGTAGTAGAGGTAGGATGGTATATAGGAGAGGTAGAATGGTAGCAGAGGTAGGATGGTAGTAGAGATAGGGTGGTAGTAGAGGTAGGAGAGGTAGTAGAGGTAGGATGGTAGTAGAGGAAGAATGGTAGTAGAGGTAGGAGAGGTAGTAGAGGTGGAATGGTAGAAGAGGTAGTAGAGGTAGTAAAGATAGAATGGTAGTAGAGGTAGGATGGTAGTAGAGGTAGGAGAGGTAGTAGAGGTAGGATGGTAGAAGAGGTAGGATGGTAGAAGAGGTAGGATGGTAGAAGAGGTAGGATGGTAGTAGAGGTAGGAGAGGTAGTAGAGGTAGGAGAGGTAGTAGAGGTAGGAGAGGTAGTAGAGGTAGGACGGTAGTAGAGGAAGAATGGAAGAAGAAGTAAAATGGTTGGTAAATTAGAAGTAGAAAAATAGTCGAAGTAGAATAGTATTACGGGGTAGGTAGTAGAAGTATGATGTAGCAGAGGGAGAATGGAAGTAGAGGGATAATTAAAAAGGTAGAATTGTATTAAAGGTTGGATTGTAGTCGAGGTAGGATGGTAGTAGAGGTAGGATGGTAGTAGAGGTAGGGTGGTAGTAGAGGTAGGATGGTATAGTAGAGGTAGGGTGGTAGTAGAGATAGGATGGTAGTAGAGGTAGAATGGTAGAAGAGGTGGGATGGTAGTAGAGGTAGGATGGTAGTAGAGGTGGGATGGTAGTAGAGGTAGAGTGGTATTTTTGGTAGTAGAGGTAGGATGATAGCAGAGGAAGGGTGGTAGCAGAGGAAGGATAGTAGTGGGGGAAGGATGGTAACAGAGGAAGGATGGTAGTAGAGGAAGGATGGTATTAGAGGAAGGATGGTAGGAGAGGAAGGATGGTAGTTCACTGTAAAAAAAAAATCGTTGAAATTACTCAAAAAATATTCGTCAACAAATTGCCTTGATTATTTTAAGTATTTGTCACAGGAAATTTTAAGTAGAATTTACTTATTTTGCTTAAAGGCATTGATTAACTTTGCCCAGGATTGAAAAAAAAAAAATCACTGTTCCAGCTAATGCTGTAATCATAATTGCAAACCTTTAGCTCAGACAGGAATCGCCTGAGTTTTATGAGCTGATCGGTCGTTTATATATCAAGATATTTACGATTGAACATTGATGTCGGGATAGAGTACCACCGAACCCTAAAGAACTCTTACGGTTGGCATACCGCGCTCTATCACAGAATACCGTACGGGCTGGAAACCCGCTCTGAAATCGCCAAGCGCTGGTGCTTGGTTTTTGTGACTGCAGCGCAGGTGGGATGGTGGGATGGTAGTAGAGGTAGAATGGTACTATCGGTAGTAGAGGTAGGATGGTAGCAGAGGAAGGATGGTAGTAGAGAAAGGATGGTAGGAGAGGTAGGATGGTAGGAGAGGTAGAATGGTAGCAGAGGTAGGATGGTAGTAGAGATAGGGTGGTAGTAGAGATAGGATAGTAGTAGAGGTAGGATGGTAGTAGAGGTAGGATGGTAGCTGAGGTAACATGGTAGCAGAGGAAGGATGGTAGCAGAGGAAGGATGGTAGTAGAGGTAGGATGGTAATAGATGTAGGATGGTATTAGAGGTAGGATGGTAGTTGAGTTAGGATTGTAGTAGAGGTAGGATGGTAGTAGAGTATTAGAGATCAAATGTTATTTTCATTTATTTATGTTAGATTAGTATTAGATGTAAAAATGGTAGGAAAGGTAGAACGGTAACATATGTAGTCTTGTAAGAGAGGTTGGTTGATGGTAGAGATGAAATGGTTGGAAAGGTAGTATGGTAGAAGATGGTATTAAGTAGCAGAGGTAGAATAGAAGGAGAAGTAAAATGGTTGGTAAATTAGAAGTAGAATAGTAGTAGAAGTAGAATAGTAGTAGAAGTAGAATAGTAGTAGAAGTAGAATAGTAGTAGAAGTAGAATAGTAGTAGAAGTAAAATAGTAATATTAAGAAAGGGGGAGAAAGAGAGAAAGAACAATCATACATTCCGAATGAATACCAGAATACACACAAAACATTTCATCATTTCTTTAATAAAGAGTTATAAAATACAAGTGGGTCTGAGGGCAGCTCTATTGAATTACAATATTTACAATGCATTTGAAACAAAAATTATACAATTTTTCAAAATTTTACAGTGTTTATGGTATACAGTATAACCAATCAATGCGTAATAAGCATCATGCATTTCTGCAACAGGTAATTTTTTATTACATCTTTTTAAAAAATGTGCTTTTAAAGTATTGTAAATAAAGCTATGAATCACAATATATAACGAAAGGTGCATCATATATATGCACTACAATATTACAATTGTAGAGTAAAAATTATTTAAGATGGCACACTGAGATATAAAGAATGGTACCCGACACCTACATTAGTGCAGATACGGATTGTCCTTTTTCAGTCAAGACACCGGTCAAATTAATGCCTTAAGCACAGAACTTAATGTAAGGTGGCAAGTGCAGTAGCAATGAATAAAAAATTGCACTATCGTACCACAGTACAGAATACTGTACTAATGGACAAAATGATGTATTCCATGGTCGACTGACGGGCAAAACTATCTACTGCTCCATAGTTCAATTATCAATTTATTGAATTGTCAGGATGTTCTAATAAAGATTAATTTAATATACCGTCGATAATGGGAGGAGCTGCACTGCTTATGTGCCTCTTGGCTCTTCCATGAGTATACAGAGTTGGGGCGGAATCATGGATTGGGCACTGTGTTGCACCCTCCCCTTTGGTATACCTTTGATAATGTGAGGAGGAGCAGCACTGCTTATATATGCCTTTTGGCTCCTCCTTTTGTCGTTTACATATTTGGTATACAGGAGAGGGAAGATCAGCTTCGTAGTAAATTGTCGGTGAATAACATGGCCCATATCGTGTGGGCTGAAGAAATTTGTTGCGTTCCAATGGCGGAATGTTAATGATACTAAACTTGCCACCTGCAGTAAAAAAAATAAATAAATAAATAAAAAATAAAGAAAAGTGCAGGTATTTCAATGTTAAACTATCCACTGTATAAGCAATATAAGGAAATCGCTATCCTACAACTGTAAAACACTACTTTACTGAACATGTCATGCATGTGCAGAGAATCAGGCTTCGTTGCCCGACTGCACAAAGCTGGTATAATCAACTATACACATGTACCTCGTGTACTGATATCTTGTAAACAATATGATATCAAGTAAACAAGATATAAAGGAAATTATGAATAATGACAATAGTCGTTATTTCTGGCTGCAAATTACCCTGCATAATTATATGCCATAGTCTTTCAAAATAACCATCTTAAAAACGGTAGAGGTAGAAAAAATGTCTACCAATACAACCTAACACTTTTACCTTGTATACAGTGGATGGCACTATACCAGACATTCATTCTTTTAACCAGGATTTCTATACAGCTTTTGACCAATATTATATGATCATGTGTAAAACATACCGTTTGTTCACGGTGCACTTCGAGCATTGGTAGAGAGGGGCGTCGATCAGTCTTAAGGAATTTTTTTCTTTCTTTGCGGGGGGGGGGGTCATACGTTAATCGTGTAATATCTTAAGGGAAGGGGTAGCTGTCCCCCATGCCCCCACCCAGAACTTTGGGTTGAGTAAAATATATATTTTCATATTAATTGGACGATTATAGCATAAATGCAATTCACACACAGTAGGCTTAATGAGTCCTGCCTGCATGTACCATAAGCAGTGAAAGAAGCAGACTGATGCTGCTTTACAAATATCCTCACTGTAAAATAAAACTGCATGTCTGGTTAAAAGAATGAATGCCGTTTTTAATATAGCTACACTTGTGACAGATCCTAACTCACCAGTGGCACACACTTATGTGCACCCATGTATATGGTACATGTATACACAAACAAAATAAAAAAGCAAGCCGAGTGACTTGGCTTCAGCTACTACAGCCTCCTTGCTCAACTTAGTGAGAGCTCCCGGATCTGGAGAATAGGGATACCTAAAGCGGGAGCTTTACCAATAAATAATAGATCTACGATTTGGGAATATCTGCTAACAATGGCCATGATACAAATGTATCACTACACTGATCTATGCCTTATGACACATTTACTTTGCAATCATCCATTTTTTACATCATAAACAAATGGTGTATAAATTAAATTCATATAGGTAATACAGAACTTAATGTTTGCAAAAATACGAAGGTGACATCAGCATCAAAAGTATATGTGAATTGTAATGCAGCCATTAATGTAGGCATCTTGGAACAATATTGAAAAAGAAAACTGTTTGATCATGAAGAAGTATACATACAGCAAAATATAATCATAATTATCATAAAAGTATAATATAACATAGTATAGCAATATAACATATTACACAATCCTCACGTATGAAATCAACATCAAGTTCAAGCAAATTGTATGGAAGTGCACAAGAACAAATTTCTTAGAAATAATTACAATTGTTTCATGTGAAAACACATACCGTACATTCTCAGTTTAATTTGTTTCAGTATCATGTTTAATGCAGTCAAGTTGAATATTTCCCACTTGCAATTTTAAACCTTTTTGTGGCAGTAGCCATGGTAGTTATTTTTGTAGGTTTATCATGGTTTTTATACAGTTAGAAGACATTGCAGCATGACATAATACACAAAGTAATTTGTTAGACTTTTAAAGAGATACTGAACAACTTCATTAACGCCTCCACGTCTGGAAATGAAAACAAAGCTGCTGATACAAAAGGGTGTATTGCCCCCACGTCTGGTTTCATATACCCTACTAAATTATTCAATAATTAAATTTACATAATATGTACGTCTGCAATAAACAAACGTAATTACTGAAACAAATATCAAGCCGATATTAAATTAATTTTTGTGAGCATTACTAACGGCATTTTGTCATTTACAATTCTTCCTTTATATGGTAAGTCATTAATGACTGAGGAAAAATTCCATCTTGGGCCCAGAGATGGAATTTTAATCTTGGACTAACCTTCATAAAGTTTGCTCCATTTTATGCAATTTTTATCTTCGCTTCAATATTGCAAGTGGGCTACATATCTATAATAATATGATCAATAAATGATCAATTTGGGTGAAAAAATTAAAGATATCGAATATAGATGCGCTAAAATCGAAAGTACAACAGCGCTTGCAAAATCACTGATTTGAAGAAGAAAAAAGTTTTAAAAATAAATAGATCAAATATATAATACAAATTTCATGTTTGAATTAAAATAGGATTACATAACATCAACAAATGATCAGTGAAATTGTAAATAGATTTCAGATGTGATTATCAAAGAATGCTACTCATAGCATTTCTATTCTTAAAAATACGATTTGTTGAATCAACTGTCCTTAACAGGGGCTGCGCCAGCGAATTTCTAAAATTCACTGATATGAAGAAAAAAAATTGTTTAAAAAAATAAAAATCTCGGACAAGAAAAAAAAATCAAAATCTCGGACAAGAAAAAAAAATCAAAATCTCGGACAAGAAAAAAAAATTATATTTCTCTAAAATATAAAATCGCTGACGGGGAAAAAAAAATATATATATATATTATATTCTTCTTTATTTCTTATTATTATTCAATCATTTTGGGGAGGCATGTCTGGCACATCATAATTGGGCAATCGCTTTTCACCCCCCACCCCCCCCCCCCCCCCCGTAACGCCGCCTCTCGTCCTAAAATAGTATAACAAGATGGATCGTATTCAAATCATAATGGTTGGATCTAGACGAAAAAAAAAGATCTTTCATTTAATTTCCATTTCTTCAATAAGTAGGAAAAAGTGGTTGCCTCGTACTTTATGATATTGCGTCGAATTTGTAGCACTAAAACCATTAACAAACGATTTAAAACAAAAACAAAATACGGATAAACCAGATGGACTAACAGTAATAATACTGATTCGTACAAGCTAAGTATATTTGGGTTGACACTAAGAATGATAAAAAGGTAGAAACTTCGGTATAAACACTCATCTGAATTTTCAATGACAATAAAAAGTCTCTATGGAAGGCATTCGATTATAAAGTAAGGCATCGGTAAAGAAAAAAATGAGTTGTTTATCACTATAAAGAAATTCACAGTTTGTAACACTTTGACATATATTTCGAGATAAATATGAATTATGATTTTTCAACATTTTCCTACCATTAATGTCTACAAGGAAAAAATGGATAATACTAATGAATAATAAAAGGTGTCCTATCAAGTCTGTAGTAAAGGCTAGAAACCAGAAAGATGGAAACTTGGGTCTATACATATCGAAAGTATGGATGAAAAAAAAGTATCTATGGAAGGTATTACAAGGGAGCAGCAAAGATATTATCAGTCATATTGATAGGAAGGGGAACAACCACCAAGAATTTTATATACACCACTCAAAGATGCAAAATTATTTGATAATTCATAGATAGTTGTGGTCACAAATTCTTGATAACAAGTAAATAGAATGACAGTCATTATCATCATCATTACACTGACTTAATTCATTTGGTTGGTAAGGAGCAGGTGTTCAGAAAATCTTGGAATGAAACAGATACTAAGCAGTCAAAGACAGAAGTTGATAGAAGGGGATAGAAAATCATCCAAAGATGCAAAAGAATGGAAATTCATAGCGACAGAAAATGGAAGAGAATCTTGCAGTGAATCTGGTATACAACATGAAGAATAAAATTAAATTTCATAATTCACAGGGATAGAAGGGAATGGAAAGTCTTGTAATGAATCAATTATTCAAAGATGCAAGTTGATTTGGTAATGATTTGGTAATGTTTTGGTAAAGTGACAAGGTGGGGGAGGGGAGGGGGCTAAAATCTTACAGTAAATGCAACATACATTGTAAATATCACAAGCAGGGGTGTAAACATTTTGCATACTGATTCGGTAAACATCATAATAGTAGTGGGTAAGAATCTTGCAAAGAATCACAAGAAAAAGTATTCCAAGATTCATAAAGATAAAAGAAAATAGATAATATGGGCTCAGAAAATCTTTAAAAATTATATATATTCAATGATCCATATATCAGGGCAATTGAAAATATGTCAATGAATCGGATGTATTGTACAGTATTCAAAGTTGAAACAAACAAAAAAAATATTCAGAGTGATACACGGAGGGGCGATAAGAAATTCTCGCAATGAATTGAATACACCGTATTCAAGTTGCAAGCCAAATACAAATATAATGGGGATAAGAAAATATTCCCCCCCCCCCCCAAAAAAAAAAAAAGAGGTTTGAAAATATTGTAACTAAATTAGATTAACAGTATTAGAAGATTCAAGAATATAGATTTGATTCGTGGTGACAGAGAAAGAGAGCGGAAATGATATGTTCCAACGATTTTGATATGCAGTATTCCAAGTTTTAAGCACAAATAGAAGCAAAGAGAGAAGCAAAGATACGACTTTGCAAATAGATTTTTAAAAATCATCTACAACATCAGAGGTAGAATACAGGGACAGGAAATCTTTCATTAATTTTGATGCATAATATTAAAAGATGAAAGTATATTTGACAGTTCACACGTAGAAGGGGTTGGTCAAAAAATCTTGCAAACAGATGGAAGTAGATACAGCCAAGTAGAATTAGACAGTGATCTAGAAAGGGTGTGTTAAAACATCTTGTAATGGAAAACAAAACCAATTAGTAAATGGTATCTCTGTGTCATAGTTTCCAGGTTAATCTATGTTGAGCTTTTTCCAGAAAAAACAAACAAAACACACACACACACACAAAGAATCACCCAATACATGACATCTCTGGTGTCATGGAATTCAGGGAATTCTACGTCAAGCCCCCTCCCCCCCCCAAAAAAAAATAATAAAAACGTCATTACCTATAACCGCCCCCCGTGCCCCCCCCCCCAAAAAAAGAACCCAACTGGGCATATCGTTCATAGGTATATCTCTGGTGACATGGAATCGAGGGATATGTTAAGCCCTACAAAAATAAAAAGAGCGATGACACATGAAAAATAAATATTACCAATGAGTAAATCCTGTCTCTTGTGGTCATAGAATCCGGATAAATCTATGTTGAGCTCTACAAAAAACAAAACAAAACAAAACAAAAACAAAAACAAAAAACAAATATAAAAACAACACCCTGACAAAACAAACAAAATTCAATCCATGCATAAAGAATAGGCAGATTAAATAAAAATCAAAGAAAAATAATCCCATTAAAGAGACATCAATTCATCGCTGGTGAAATGGGATCCAGCGAAACCTATGGTAACTCCCTAAAGCAAAAAAAAAAAAAAAAAAAAAAATTAAAATTGAAAAAATAAAAATAAAAATAAAAAGTAAAACCATAACATATAAAAACAGAATCCAGCGAAACATATGATAGGCTCTAACAGAGAGAAAAAAGAACACTCTAAAAACTTAAGTGTTAAATCACCATTTAAAAGGGCCGAGGAGTGACAACTTTTTCAAAATATTAGATCAACTCTTTTAAACTGCTGGATTCAGCAATTTATAATGTTGTATCCAGCATGTTAAAAGTGTTAATGTACAATTTTGAAAAAGTTGTCACTCCTCGGCCCTTTTAAATGGTGATTTAACACTTTAGTTTTTAGAGTGAAGAAAACATCTGACTGGGCGTTCTGTTCACCCACCTAAGAGTCAGGCCCCGTCGGCTCATCTTTCATATGTCACATTTAAATAATACAAAAAAATAAACAAATAAGTTATATATCATATGTGATAATTGAAACAAGTGAGACCTATACTAAGCCCTTAAAATGCCATGAAATGCCATGAAAAAAAATCTCGTGTCATGCAAACCAGGAAAACCTACATTATGCCCTCACATAAAACATAGAAAAGAAAAGGCATTAACTAAACTTAACACCAGACATCATGAAAATCAGTACAAGATATCTATGTTGTCATGGAATCCAGTAAAACCTAGGCGTCGCCCTATACCCAACCTTCCCCCAAAAGCCGCATGATTAAAAAAAAAAATCTCTTGTCGTTGAATCTAAAGGAATTAATGTTAAGCTTATTAAAAAAATACAGCATGAAATACATTTTTAAAAAGATCTATACATGATATCTATAGTCATGAAATCCAGAGAAAGCTATAATAAGCCACCCCCCAAAAATACCGTTGATCCATTCATCCACATTAAAAAAGAGATAATTATGTATCATCTGTAAACATGGAATCTAGGAAAAAACCTACGCTAGCCCTATTGCCCCCCCCCCCCCCCCACCCCAAAAAAATACAAAAATACAAAAATACAAAAAATGAAGAAACAAGAAAAGTACCCGACTGGGTGTGCCGTTCACCCACAGTTTAAGGGCAGTGCCCCGTAGGCTCATCATTCACAGGTCACCATCTCCCAGCCAGGCACTACCTACACTAAACATTATAATATTATAAAATCAATACAAGATATCTTTGTTGCCACAGATTCCAAGTGAAACTTATGCAAAGCCTAATTTCACCATAAAAATAAATGAAAATCTTTTTAAAAATTAGAAAAGAATTTTTTTTTTAAATTTTAGAAAAGAAAAAGCTAAGGAAAAAAAAACCCCATAAAAAACAAAAAACAAACACGACACATCCCCCAAAAATAAATAAAATAAAAAAATACATATCTCTTGTGTCA
Organism: Heliocidaris tuberculata; assembly: GCA_025618425.1. NCBI lineage: Eukaryota > Metazoa > Echinodermata > Echinoidea > Camarodonta > Echinometridae > Heliocidaris > Heliocidaris tuberculata. Next base: position 12,112,197 of record CM046839.1, read on the forward strand.
TTGAATCTCGAGAAACTATATGTTAAGCCTTGATAAAAAAAAACACACAAAAAAAAACATGAAATACATTAAAAAGATCCGTATACATAATATATATCAACATAGAATCCATGAAAAGCTATGATAAGCCTCCCCCCATCCCCAAATACAGTTCAACCGTTCATCCACGTTGAAAAAGAGATAATTATATCTCATCTGTAAACATGCAATGTAGGGAAACCTACGCCAACCCTGTTGCACCCCCCCCCCCAAAAAAAAGGGGGGGAAGAAAAGAAAAAAAGTTCACCCACAGTTTAAGGGCAGTGCCCTGTAGGCTCATCATTCACAGATCACCATCTCCCAGTCAGGCATTACCTACACTAAACATTACAACATTATAAAATCAATACAAGATATCTTTGTTGCCATGGATTCCAAGTGAAACTTATGCAAAGCCTAATTTCACCCCTCCTCAAAAAAAAATAAAAATAAATAAATAAATAAAATTAATTGCAATGACGAATATAAAAAAATGAAAATCAAGACAAAACACTACATGATCTTCTGTGTCATTGAATTCCGTTGCAACCTACACAAAAAAGCACCTTATTAAGCATACGGTTTATCCTCACTTAAAATAAATGCATAACACTAATGTCATGGGATCCAGGAAAACCTATACTAAGTCCTACCCCCCCCCCCAAAAAAAAAAAAGAATAAAAAAGAAGAAGAAAGAAACAAGAAAAGCACCTGACTGGGCGTGCCGTTCACCCACAGTTTAAGGGCAGTGCCCCGTAGGCTCATCATTCACAGGTCACCATCTCCCAGCCAGGCATTACCTACTCTAAACATTAAAACATTATAAAATTAATACAAGATATCTTTGTTGAAATGGAACCCAAGCGGAACCCAGCAATAGTGTCTTTTGACAAGACATTAACCTACATTTGCCACACTCGACCCAGGTGAGGTAAATGGTGAAAAACGAAAAACAAACATGACGCATAAAAAAAGGCTAATCTCTTGTGTCAGTGAATCTCGAGAAACTATATGTTAAGCCTCATTTTAAAAAAGACACCATGAAATACATTAAAAAGATATATACATGATATCTATCGTCATACCCCCGCCCCCCCCCAAAAAATACCGTTCATCCGTTCATCCACATAAAAAAGATAATTATGTACTATTTGTGAACATGGAATCTATGGAAACCTACGCTAGCCCTACTGCACTCCCCCCCCCCCCCCAAAAAAAAAGAAAAGGGGGGGGGGGGGAGAGAGAGAAAAGCACCCGACTGGGCGTGCCGTTCACCCACAGTTTAAGGGCAGTGCCCCGTAGGCTCATCATTCACAGGTCACCTTCTCCCAGTCAGGCATTACCTACTTTAAACATTATAATATTATACAATCAATACAAGATATCTTTGTTGACATGGAACCCAAGCAAAACTTGCGTTAAACCGTACCCCACCCCCCCCCAAAAAAAAAAAAAAAAAAAGAAAAAGAAAAAGTTTACCAAAAAATTTTTTTTTTTAAACCAAAAAAAAAAAAAACACGACACATAAAAAAAATACATATCTCTTGTGTCATTGAATCTCGAGAAACTATATGTTCAGAATTGATTTTAAAAAACAACAACATGAAGTACATTAAAAAGATCCGTATACATGATATTATATCAACATGGAATTCAAAGAAAGCTAAGATAAGCCTCCACCCAAAAAATACCGTTGATCCATTCATCCACATTAAAAAAGAGATAATTATGTATCATCTGTAAACATGGAATCTAGGAAAAAACCTACGCTAGCCCTATTGCCCCCCCCCCCACCCAAAAAAATACAAAAATACAAAAATACAAAAAATGAAGAAACAAGAAAAGTACCCGACTGGGCGTGCCGTTCACCCACAGTTTAAGGGCAGTGCCCCGTAGGCTCATCATTCACAGGTCACCATCTCCCAGCCAGGCACTACCTACACTAAACATTATAATATTATAAAATCAATACAAGATATCTTTGTTGCCACAGATTCCAAGTGAAACTTATGCAAAGCCTAATTTCACCATAAAAATAAATGCAATTTTTTTTAAAAATTAGAAAAGAATTTTTTTTTTTTAATTTTAGAAAAGAAAAAGCTAAGGAAAAAAAAAAACCATAAAAAACAAAAAACAAACACGACACATCCTCAAAAAATAAATAAAATAAAAAAATACATATCTCTTGTGTCATTGAATCTCGAGAAACTATATGTTAAGCCTTGATAAAAAAAAACACACAAAAAAAAACATGAAATACATTAAAAAGATCCGTATACATGATATATATCAACATAGAATCCATGAAAAGCTATGATAAGCCTCCCCCCATCCCCAAATACAGTTCAACCGTTCATCCACGTTAAAAAAGAGATAATTATATCTCATCTGTAAACATGCAATGTAGGGAAACCTACGCCAACCCTGTTGCACCCCCCCCCCCCAAAAAAAAGGGGGGGGGAAGAAAAGAAAAAAAGTTCACCCACAGTTTAAGGGCAGTGCCCTGTAGGCTCATCATTCACAGATCACCATCTCCCAGTCAGGCATACCTACACTAAACATTAAAACATTATAAAATCAATACAAGATATCTTTGTTGCCATGGATTCCAAGTGAAACTTATGCAAAGCCTAATTTCACCCCTCCTCAAAAAAAAATAAAAATAAATAAATAAATAAAATTAATTGCAATGACGAATATAAAAAAATGAAAATCAAGACAAAACACTACATGATCTTCTGTGTCATTGAATTCCGTTGCAACCTACACAAAAAAGCACCTTATTAAGCATACGGTTTATCCTCACTTAAAATAAATGCATAACACTAATGTCATGGGATCCAGGAAAACCTATACTAAGTCCTACCCCCCCCCAAAAAAAAAAAAAAAAGAATAAAAAAAAAGAAGAAAGAAACAAGAAAAGCACCTGACTGGGCGTGCCGTTCACCCACAGTTTAAGGGCAGTGCCCCATAGGCTCATCATTCACAGGTCACCATCTCCCAGCCAGGCATTACCTACTCTAAACATTAAAACATTATAAAATTAATACAAGATATCTTTGTTGAAATGGAACCCAAGCGGAACCCAGCAATAGTGTCTTTTGACAAGACATTAACCTACATTTGCCACACTCGACCCAGGTGAGGTAAATGGTGAAAAACGAAAAACAAACATGACGCATAAAAAAAGGCTAATCTCTTGTGTCATTGAATCTCGAGAAACTATATGTTAAGCCTCATTTTAAAAAAGACACCATGAAATACATTAAAAAGATATATACATGATATCTATCGTCATACCCCCGCCCCCCCCCAAAAAAATACCGTTCATCCGTTCATCCACATAAAAAAGATAATTATGTACTATTTGTGAACATGGAATCTATGGAAACCTACGCTAGCCCTACTGCACTCCCCCCCCCCAAAAAAAAAAAAAGACAAGGGAAAAAAAGGGGGGGGAGAGAGAAAAGCACCCGACTGGGCGTGCTGTTCACCCACAGTTTAAGGGCAGTGCCCCGTAGGCTCATCATTCACAGGTCACCTTCTCCCAGTCAGGCATTACCTACTTTAAACATTATAATATTATACAATCAATACAAGATATCTTTGTTGACATGGAACCCAAGCAAAACTTGCGTTAAACCGTACCCCACCCCCCCCCCCCAAAAAAAAAGAAAAAAAGAAAGAAAAAGTTAACCAAATTTTTTTTTTTTTAAACCAAAAAAAAAAAAAACACGACACATAAAAAAAATACATATCTCTTGTGTCATTGAATCTCGAGAAACTATATGTTAAGAATTGATTTTAAAAAACAACAACATGAAGTACATTAAAAAGATCCCTATACATGATATTATATCAACATGGAATTCAAAGAAAGCTAAGATAAGCCTCCACCCAAAAAATACCGTTCAACCGTTCATCCACATTAAAAAAAGAGATAATTATGTCTATCTGTAAACGTGGAATGGAGGGAAATCTGCGGCAACCCTATTGCACCCACCCCCCCCCCAAAAAAAAAGGAAAAAAAAAAAGAAAAAAAAAAAAAAAAGCACCTGACTTGGCGTGCCGTTCACCCACAGTTTAAGGGCAGTGCCCCGAAGGCTCATCATTCACAGGTCACAGCCAGGCACTACCTACTCTAAACATTATAACATTATAAAATTAATACAAGATATCTTTGTTGCCATGGAACCCAAGCGAAACGTGCGTTAAACCGTACCCCACCCCCCCCCCAAAAAAAAAAAAAAAAAAAAAGCTAACGAAAAAACCCCCACAAAAAACAAAAAACAAACACGACACAACCCCCCCCCCCAAAAAAAAAAAAATAAATAAATACATATCTCTTGTGTCACTGAAACTGGAGAAACTATATGTTAAGCCTTTATAAAAAAAAAAAAAAAAAAAAAAAAAACATGAAATACATTAAAAAGATCCGTATACAAAAAAAAGAGAAAAGCACCCGACTGGGCGTGCCGTTCACCCACAGTTTAAGGGCAGTGCCCCGTAGGCTCATCATTCACAGGTCACCATCTCCCAGTCAGGCATTACCTACACTAAACTTGACAACATTATAAAATCAATAAAAGATATCTTTGTTGCCATGGATTCTAAGTGAAAATATGCAAAGCCTAATTTCGACCCTCCTCAAAAAAAAAAAAAAAAAAAAATAATAATAATCGCAATGACGTATATAAAAAAATGAAAATCAAGACAAAACACTACATGATCTTCTGTGTCATTGAATTCCGTTGCAACCTACACAAAAAAGCACCTTATTAAGCATACGGTTTATCCTCACTTAAAATAAATGCATAACACTAATGTCATGGGATCCAGGAAAACCTATACTAAGTCCTACCCCTCCCCCCCCCCCCAAAAAAAAAGAATAAAAAAAAGAAGAAGAAAGAAACAAGAAAAGCACCTGACTGGGCGTGCCGTTCACCCACAGTTTAAGGGCAGTGCCCCGTAGGCTCATCATTCACAGGTCACCATCTCCCAGCCAGGCATTACCTACTCATTAAAACACTATAAAATTAATACAAGATATCTTTGTTGACATGGAACCCAAGCGGAACCCAGCAATAGTGTCTTTTGACGAGACATTAACCTACATTTGCCACACTCGACCCAGGTGAGGTAAATGGTACCTGGCAGGAATTAATTCCTTGAAATGCTAGAGCGCAGTACGTGCAAACATGATAAAGCAAGGATAATAATTGTGGAGCGCCAGGAGTGGCAAGTCTGACAGACATGTGCGCTATACAAGAAACCACTATTATTACTAACCAGTACCCTATCCGAAAAAAAAGAAAAAAAAAGAAGACAAAGCTAACAAAACAAAAAACGAAAAACAAACATGACGCTTAAAAAAAGGCTAATCTCTTGTGTCATTGAATCTTGAGAAACTATATGTTAAGCCTCATTTAAAAAAAGACACCATGAAATACATTAAAAAGATATATACATGATATCTATCGTCATACCCCCGCCCCCCCCCCAAAAAAAAATACCGTTCATCCTTTCATCCACATAAAAAAGATAATTATGTACTATTTGTGAACATGGAATCTATGGAAACCTACGCTAGCCCTACTGCACTCCCCCCCCCCCAAAAAAAAAAGACAAGGGAAAAAAAAGAAAAGGGGGGGGGGAAGAGAGAAAAGCACCTGACTGGGCGTGCCGTTCACCCACAGTTTAAGGGCAGTGCCCCGTAGGCTCATCATTCACAGGTCACCATCTCCCAGCCAGGCATTACCTACTCTAAACATTATAATATTATACAATCAATACAAAATATCTTTGTTGACATGGAACCCAAGCGAAACTTGCGTTAAACCGTACCCCGCCCCCCCCCAAAAAAAAAAAAAAGAAAAAGAAAAAGAAAAAGAAAAAGTTATTAAAAAAAAACCCCCAAAAACAAACACGACACATAAAAAAAATACATATCTCTTGTGTCATTGAATCTCGAGAAACTATATGTTAAGAATTGATTTTAAAAAACAACACCATGAAATACATTAAAAAGTTCCGTATACATGATATTATATCAACATGGAATTCATAGAAAGCTAAGATAAGCCTCCACCCAAAATATACCGTTCAACCGTTCAACCGTTCATCCACATTAAAAAAAGAGATAATTATGTCTCATCTGTAAACGTGGAATGGAGGGAAATCTACGGCAACCCTATTGCACCCACCCCCCCCCCCCCCCCAAGGAAAAAAAAAGAGAAAAAAAAGAGAAAAGCACCCGACTGGGCGTGCCGTTCACCCACAGTTTAAGGGCAGTGCCCCGTAGGCTCATCATTCACAGGTCACCATCTCCCAGTCAGGCATTACCTACACTAAACTTTACAACATTATAAAATCAATAAAAGATATCTTTGTTGCCATGGATTCTAAGTGAAAATATGCAAAGCCTAATTTCACCCCTCCTCAAAAAAAAATAATAATAATAATAATCGCAAAGACGTATATAACAAAATGAAAATCAGGACAAAACACTATATGATCTTCTGTGTCACTGAATTCCGTTGCAACCTACCCAAAAAAAGCACCTTACTGAGCATACGGTTTATCCTCACTTAAAATAAATACATATCACTGTCATGAGATCCAGGAAAGCCTATACTAAGTCCTAACAAAACCAACAACAAAAAAATGAAAGAAAGCGCCTGACTATAGGCGTGCCGTTCACCCACAGTTTAAGGACAGTGCCCCGTAGGCTCATCATCCACAGGTCACCATCTCCCAGCCAGGCATTACCTACTCTAAACATTATAACATTATAAAATTAATACAAGATATCTTTGTTGCCATGAATCCCAAATGAAACCTATGCAAAGCCTAATTTCACCAACAAAAAACAAAAAAAAAAGAAATCGCAATGACGTATAAAAAAAAAGGAAAAACAAGGCTAACACTTCATTATCTTATGTGTCACTGAATTCCAGTGCAACTTATACAAAAAAGCGCCTTCAAAGCATAGGGTTCAACGAAAAAAAAAACACAAAAAAGCATGACGCATCCAAAAAACAAACAAAACATATGTCTCGTTTCACTGAATCTCGAGAAACTGTATTTTAAGCCTTGTTGACACCATGAAATACATTACAAAGAGATCAATACAAGATATCTATATTGTCATGGAATCCATGGAAAGCTATAATAAGCCACCCCAAAAAATACCGTTCATCTGTTCATCCGTTTATCCACATAAAAAAAGTGAAAAATGAAGAATTTTCAAGTTAAATTTTGAAAGTGGTTAAAGTGTAAATAAAGGTGTGTGAACATGTTGAAACTATCCTCTAAAACTTAACTTTGTAGCGATTAAAATTCTTTTAAAAAAGATGAGCCCAAATGTAATTGTTCAGTCATCACGCAGACAAAAAAAAAAGGAACCGCAGTATATCTGGGATTTTTTTAAACAAAGGACAAAAATATGACAGACAGAAACAGAATGAGGGATTCAATTTACATACATTTAAAGGAAAAGATTACTTCAGAAGGGATCATAAGACAGACATACTATAGAACAGCTACAGCTATTAAAGGAAAATATCACTTCAGAAGAGATAGGACGTACATCTATGGATATATATATTAATGATATAGATTAGTGCTTTGCTCCAACCAACTGATGAAACCATTGTGGGATCAGGGGTTACACTTGCCTTCATAATGAGAATTTCAAAAATCTATTTTTGTGGAACATGGGAGCCTCAAATTAACATCAAATAAATATCAGTAACGGAACTGTGTTTCCACGATACATTTTTCTAAATTTTTATCATTTCAGTCAGTCAACTGGATAATGGTCAGCTCTTTAATATGACATTTGTTGCTCCAATTTTTCAGATTTATATAAATTATTAACATTGAAATATTTGTGCGGATTTATCCCATGTAAAACTGCCTTCGATAGAGATTTTTTTTTTACAGGGGTGTAAATTGAATCGCGAATAAAATCACAACTGAAGTATTTTCCAAAACGTGATATTTTACTCTTAAAATATTTGCACATTGGATAACTCATTATGAATGCTATAAACTAACGTCGAAAATCATAAGTACGAGGTTTTTCTTACTCTTTTTATTTTCCCCCCTTTTTCCTATTTATCTGCAATAATATAGGATGATACTGATTGATTCTAACCATATTTACAAGTAAGAACTTTTTAAATCCTTTTGAAAAAAAAATTGTCCTACCATGATTTTCTCTTATAGTACACATTTTTCATGTACTATCCAACCATCTGATCTTATACTTTTCCTTTTTCCAATTTATTCTTTTCGAAAATTACTTTTTTTTTTTCTTCAAAATTCGTCAACGGACAACTCATGCCAAATGATCTCTTGTAGCAAGCTTTAAACACATAGCCCCTCAAATATTATATACATTAAAGGGATGATTGCAATACACCATAATTCTCTACAACTTAATGAGATGGTAACTTATGAAAGGTTACAAACATTTCGACTGGGTTTTAACCCATAAATTCTGTTTTAATATTCTTGTTTACTGGCCAATAGCTTAAACCAGAGGGTCTTAGAGACCTCAGTATACAACATGTAAAAGTAGACTACACAGGTCTGGTGAGCAGGAACATTTTGTCACAAGGTAGACATTGAAATACCTGCATATACTTACCATCCTTGATTGTATGCGCGTCCCACGTTGAGTCCTGATCTGTGAAATGAAAAAGAAAAAAAAAATGAATATTAGCGATAGCCAACAAAATTAATACACAATAATAACAATATTAAGAAAAAAAGTCATACTAATAAAGTTGATCTCAGAGCACTTTTGATAAAGTCATTTCACAAAACGATGGACGGTATCCATTACTGAGGGGCATGTCATTAAAGTGGATTTTATCCACAGCTATGTACATAGTCATGATAGTTGTCGTTACGTTGGGTAGTCATATGGCAAGCTGTCATGTCGTCATCGGCAACTTAGTAAGTACATGTATATGTATATAACATTTGAATACCGTTAGTCCATTTTATATCAAATTAAGATATCAATGTATAGACTCAGCGTACCTTCTTGGAATTTTTTAATTTTTTAATATACATGAATTAATCATAAATACAAAGATGTCTCAATGAAAATCCAAGCTACAGTAACTCATCTACCAACAAGAGGCAGTGTCGTAACAAAAACAAGAACCATAACCTTAATCCAATATATAGGTTTAGCCGCTTAGCACGGTGTCTTCTTCAGCATGATAGTATAGGCTTTCATGAAAATGGATTCTACCACTTATTAAAAAAAAAAACCCCCAGAATCAGGGAATGGAAACCATAGGCGCCGGAAGTGGGGGGGGGGGGGGGGGGCAGGGGGACGGTCGCCCCCCCCCCCCCAAACGAAAAAGTGGGGTGGCAAAATGCATTTTCGCCCCCCCCCCCAAAAAAAAGCCCCCGCCCCCGTTAAAAAAAAAAAAAATCAGTAGTAAAGGAGTAAAAATCGTGTGTATATTAAAAGCTTGATTGCTTTATTACGTAATTGTAAGCCTTTGTATTCATTTTTCGTATTCATGGAGACAGATAAAGCATTCAAACTTTAAACTTTAACGTAGGGGAGGTTTTGTATTAGACGCAAGGTTGCCAGAGTTGGCAGAATTCTGCTTTCTGGCAGAATTTTGACCGCTTTAGCATAATTTGACAAAATTTAGCATAATTTTAGCATAATTCTGGTGTTTTGTTTTTTTTTGCTTGTCAGAGAATTTTCCAGTAAAAATACACCCCAAAAATGCTGATAACCTTTTTTTTTTTTTTTTTTTTTGCTTGTCAGAGAATTTTCGAGTAAAAATACACCCCAAAAATGCTTGTCAGAGGTGGAAAAGCGTGTGTGTTTTTTTAGGGGTGAGAAGACATGAGCCCTTGAAAGGTGAGCCCCCTTGAATGTTTGCCCCCCCCCCCCCATCCCAAACTGCTTCCGGCGCGTCTGATGGAATCGATTGTGCTATTATACGCGACGATTATAAATTCGTTCGTATCAATAACAATTTCATTTGCAATAAAGGATTAACTTGATTTTTTCCATATTTGTCAAGAATTAAAGAGCCAAACAATACTGAATGCAGAGTTGATTCATAAAAAAAACTCATGTTATCAGTATCCATTGCAATGGCATATACAATTTGTTATTAAAGGGCAATCCAACCTTGATAATAAGATGATTTGTGTGAAAGCAGAAAAATAAGAAAAACAGGATGGCGAAAGTTTGAAAGAAATCGGACAAGGAATAAGAAAGTTATGGATGTTTGAAAAATGAGATCACTACATCTATGCGAATCTCAAATTGGCAATTTGGTGAGTCAATTGTGACATTTTTGTGGACAACTTTCCCATTTGTCGTACAAAAAAATATCATTAATTTGGGGTTTTCTTCGAGGCGCTTTTACCCTCGGGGCAGTACTAAAAATATATTGGAGATAGCACATTGTTATAGGTCCTCATGAACAAAAAGATCCTGCTGAGTAATGCATTTTGAAAAAAAGTGACATTTTAGTCATTTTGTGTGTTAGAGCGAATGGGGGAGTTGTCCACAGTTGGGGAGCACATTTTGCATGCTCATCACCAATTTCGCACGCTTCGCTTGCTCACAACCGCCCCCCTAAAATTAAATCCTGGCTACGTGGTTGGATCCTTCACCTCTGCCCCCCCCCCCTATTGAAAAATCCTGGCTACGCCACTGACAGTGTAACATAATCTTGATACATATTTCAAGAGAGATGAACTTCAATTCAATTTACGTGTATATGTTTCATAGTAATTCCCCCTTTTGAATGGTGGGTGTTTATCGGCTGGGCCAATGGACATTTGATTCAAGGGGTAGGTTGAGTGCATTATTATTATTATGAATATGTAAATATTGTGTATCGAAAGTGTATATTATGCATTCCTACTCCAATTTATTCTTTGGTATCTTAATTTAATTAGTGTGCATTTTCAAATGAACCCTTTAGGCCTATAATAATGTAAATTCCGAACAATTTCAAATACATAAGTAATATGTTCTTATGTTTTAATTTCATCCCATTTCATTTAAATAAAAAAGAGTACATACCGTCATTACCGTGTTGCGTGCGGTAGAGCTCGTCGCCGGCGTCTCCTTCGAGCGTATGAATTAAAGGCCGCGCCGGGTGCAGCGTCTCCGATCTCGACGGGGTCCAACCTGCGCACAGCATCGAACCCTTACTGGCTGTCTGTAATAAAAGACCAATCATATTGAAGAGTTATTTATCTAGAAAACAAAGAAAAGAAAATAGATGACTTTGAAATGAAGATATGAACAATCATCATTCCTCACAATACTTTAATATAATCGATGTTTTCCTGTTAGCAATTAAAACAGTTTTGTCAAATTGAATAAAGCGATAGCATTTAAGGAATATGAATGATGGATGAGTAAAGATGGAATATGATTGATTCGATTGAGCAGGGTATCCGTAGAAAAAAAACACCCCCAGGGTATCCGTAGAAAAAAAACACCCCCAGAAATACTTTCCCGATGTTAACATATTAAAAAGAGATCTCGTAATTTCGCGCCTCATACGATAGCGCATGAAATAGCATTGCATAAGTTCACAAAAGGCAGAGTGAATAAATCCGAACTCAGCTGCCTCGCTAAATAGGCCGGTTTACTAACATATTCAAATTTTATGCATGCTTTTTAAATAAAGGTTGTTCTTGACAACCTGAAAGCTTACCCGATGCTTGCCCGACACAGCAACAAGTAATGTATGCAAACTGGATTCCTAGTATTGTAGTCCATTTATTAATAACAGGTTGGTGGAATACCTGGTCACTAGGTCCTCCGGAAAGAAACATCCATAAATTTGAAGAACTTAGTAAACCGGTCTATTCCACAATCATGTTACTTCAGGGTTTTCGTCTTTTTGAGTAGCGGAATAAATGAATAGGATAGGCGTTTTTCAAATTTCAAAATTTGAAGGAAACCGTGGTAGCGCTTGGTTGCAGTGCCCTCTTAAAGAGTTTTTCCTATGGGTAAAGGGCATATAAGAAAATTGCGTTTTGGGGGATTAAACTGGAAAAAAAAACCAAACAAACAAACAAAAAAGTAAGCTATCGCTTGCTTGCTTTTTCCTCGCTTTTGTTAACTAATTAAACAAATTTATATTCATCTATTTATTCATTCATTTACTCATTTAAAATATATGTATTTCATGACGGATGGATGGTGCTTTCCATATGGAGTATTGCTTTTTCAAGGGACCCTGTCTGTACAATTAACATACAAAAAATGCATATATAAAAATAGAACAAAGTGAAATATAAAAATACAGAACTAATCTAAGGTATGGAATAATATAGCATAACTGCTAAAACATATTGACAAGATTTTTACATTTTTTCATTTTGAAAAATCAAGGGATCAAAATCTGCGTGTAATATCAGTAATTCTTAACACAAAAAGAACAGTTCCAGCTGTGATGCACAATGGCAATGTTGTGTCCTGGATCAATTAAAAGGCACCAATTTTTTTTTATCTTGATTTGTCAAAAAATTAAAATCTCATTAAAAATCAAACTCTTAGTTTTAATAGTATTGGAAGGTCATAAAACTTACTCCAAAAACCGATATCCTTTAAGTTTACATGTATAAGTGGGCTATGCTATACAACTCGAGAACCGGTGTGCCAAAAACTCAGACTTAATATAACCAATTTGAAAAGGACAAAGGATTTAAATTCAATGAGAGAGGGTTCGACACTTGAAGCTACAAGATACACAAAATTCTGCCTCGCCGTTGTTACCTCTTTATGACGACATGTACTGGGAAAAGAGCCGTCTTTTTTTCTTGCAATATTGGTTCCTGTTTCATTTTTTATTATTTTCTATTTATTTGCCCAACTTTTAGGGAAATAAGTTCGTTAATACATGTAATATATTAACCTCGCATAAGTGTGAGTGAGTTCGTTGAGGCATTCATTGCAGCAAGGATTGTGTCTGGGTTGGGTAGAAGGACAAGTTTTTGTAAAGGCCTGTGGGTCTTTGTACTATTTCGTACGTATAGATAAATGAATAGGTAGATTAATGATTACTCACATTTTGTGTTGCCAGCACTGGGGTGCCTTCCTCTTGCACCGGGAACCCTCGCGGGTGTATACGCGGCGCAGTTCAGTCCCATACTGGTTAGCCATCTTTCACGAGGTGAAGTAATAACCAACCGAAGCGACGAAGAAAGTCCACAAAACGAAGCAAAGCTAGCTAAGTAGCCTCCAAAACGACGTGTCTACGACAGTGTCTAGCAGAGTGAGAGGAAAGAGTTACCGTTTGCAATCTAGCCTTGCACGTGACCTTGCGCAATATCCTCAGATCTCGAGGTTTCTTTGAATGGGTAACCGCAAGAAAAGACATCACGTGGTTGGAGCAGACGAACCAATTACGTTTGACTATTTCAGGGCTACAACCAAATCTGAAGTCGGAATGCACGCCAAGGAAAGACATTACGTGATTCAGTAGACAAACCAATCCACATTCGACCTTCGGGTATCCACCCAAACTGCAAGTAGGAATGCACGCCAAGAATGCAAATATAGTAGACATTCCTAACAATGTGTCCCAATCTACATAGCAGCCAAAGATTTGCTATGTTGAATGCATGTGACATTCTAACTAATGTTAGATCAATAGCCTGGTGTATTTTAAATCTGTTTACAGCCTTCTGAACGAGCATACCTTGGAAACTACATCGTCTTAAGAATATGTTGATCAACAGAAAGTTCACATAACGACGAGGTTATGTTATGCCGTACCACTGTTTACGGGACATTCTATTCTCAGTCGACATTGCGTGTTGTTGTTGCATAATATATCCACTGTAAATACGATAAATCGATAGGGTTTTTTTAATCTTTACCTCCAGGTTTGTTTATCATCCTTTTATATTGACAGTTATGGGTTATAATATGTTATTTAATATATTATGGCCATTTCCATGAACAAAAATGGCAAAGCCTAGTTATTTCTCTTATTTATAGAGAGTTGTTCATAATTATTGTTCCGCTCTGCATGCATCATAGTCTATTTTCAAGTGTATCTTCGTCATGTTCGTGAAAGTATGGTTTTTCCCGAAGATCAATTTGTATTAACCTTTTTACCTATACATGTATCCTATAATAGATGAGGAATAATAGATATTGAACAGAATAGGCGAAATTCCTTTAATTCCTTTTAAGGGCACATTTTCGAGGGGGGGGGGGGGGGCTGAAGCCTCTTGCCCGAATATCGACTGTTATATTTCTGAATTTTGAGAGCAAGCGAAGCGAGCAAAGTTAGGTCTGTTGAAAGCCAGAAGGGCTTTAACTCTGTATTACACTCTGCATTGAAATATATTAGCCCTTCTATAAAAAATTATACATTCGGGTACCTCGCTGTCCGAATATGAGGACATTCAGGGGGTTTTAGTCACATTTTTTCTAATCATGACTACCAAAACAAAAAACTGATAAGGCTTGAATGTATTAAAGTATGCTATGTACCGGACTGATGTACAGCATGTACCTGAGTGATGTACATTTTAACTATTTCTATTTTTCATGAAATATATCCAAATTACGACATTCTAACATGTGTCATTTAATTTCAAACTGTTATCTAAGAAAAAAAAATGAACTTCCACTCACATTCTTCTAATCATACCCCAAAAATGGGATTATTCGAGCTTATATGGATGTGCCAGTTATACATACCCGACTGATGTATACAACTTGTACCTGTGTGATATGTACATTTGAAATATCTTTATTTTTAATGAAATATATTCAAATTATGACACTCTAACTTGTTCCGTTTACTTTCAAACTGTCCTCTGAATGGTGTACATTTCATTCATGAGTCATGACTGTTTCATTCATGAAATTTGTTTAAACTATGACCTGTTAAATGTCTGATGAGAACCCTTTATCCCACTGACATACTGACCTACTTTTCTCTCCAAAATTAAATTTATAAAATGCTTCATTCTTTTTCTCTGTATCGTATGCGTGTGCCTAATACATGTACTAAGGTTGGGGCGCGGGCGGGCATGCAGTGGAGTGACCGTTTGTGATTGTTTTAGGAGCGATCCGGATCACTCCCAACCTTAAAATCAATTCAGAGGCTGGAATCAATCCCAAATACCTTAGTGAATCAGTCACTAAAAGCGATATCGCTCTTAGGATGGATATTGTTCCTAAAATTGATTTTTTCTTATTTGGGATTAATTTTAGCTGTTAGCTGTATGTTTAAAATTTCTCGAAGTAACAATTTTGTTTTTGTTGTTGACCAAACAAATGAGTAATGGTAGATCTGTAGTTTAAAAATTTTTCAAAATTATCCGCATTTTATATACTTTTATTGGAGTGTTGTTATTGTACGAGTCAGGCCTATACACATCATTATTTACTTGACCTTTTCTTACTTAAAAAAAAATATTATTAAAGACCATACGTTTATGGATAAATGTGTATAGAACCCTAACCAGTGGCGTAGCTACGGGGTGGCAGGGGGCAGTGCCTCTCGCCCAATAGAATAGTCAAAAAGAGAAAGAAAATACTGAGACAGAGAGAGTTTTATGCTTCAACAACTGTCAAGATTTGATTATTCTACATCGTAGAGAAAAGGTAGAAAATTGAGCTGAAAATCACATCAAGCCTCTTTCAATTTTCCTTTCCAAATCATAAGTTTGGTTAGCTTCCCCCCCCCCCCTCTATTTTGAGTTTACTACATGTATATACATGTAGATGAATTGTGAAGATGAAACGCCACCAACCTGTCTGTATGTCCCTCTCGATCTTTATCTCCACTCTGTTTCTGTCTCTCTTTCTTGCCCTCTTCCGCTCTCTCTCTCTCTCTTACATACACACACACACACTATATATATATATATATATCTATATACATGTATATACACATGTATATCTCTCTCTACAATTCAACACTTCCAGTTGAACAGTTTAAAGGAGTGGTCTCGTAACTGGAGGACCCGAGTTCGAAACCAAGTGGATGCACTAGTGCCCTTTAGTAAGCATTAATCCTCATTACCAAGTCCCTCGGAGAGGACTTGAAGCCGTCGGTCCCCTGGTTGCTTACTTACAAGCATACACATGCTTTCTTAGCAGTCGGGTTAAATAAACCATCAAACCTTTTAACCTTTTAAATTCCATTGGTGGAACTGAAAAAAATGAATCACACCATCCACAGGCTATCCATTAATTTGCAGGTACAAATGTTCACCTGTTACAATATACAGTTCCTGACACAATTGTTGTAAACTTGAATTTTTTATATTTTTATCATTTGTAATAAAACCAACTGGCTGATTCTAGTGGTTTGGGGAAGCTGATTGGTAAAAAAAAAAAAATCTAGTCTGATTTATCAATCTTAAGAACAAAAAAGGAAGGAGCTGCTGCAAATGATTGGATAATGTTGTTAACCCTGACAATTGACCACATTTTGTGGTTTGGCTCAATAACTTTTGATCCAGAGCTCTAAAAAATATACCAGATGCATGAGTAGAAAGAGCAAAATTTTATGCACACACTATGTCCATTTTTATTGCATGACCATATGTCAGGAATTTTAAAAACAAGAATAAGCTTTGAGATCCTTAAATTGGCAACACATTGAGAGGTTTAAAATCATTGTTTTTCATCAAAATTGGCAATTTCTTTCAACTATTCAACAAATTTATAACCATGTATATTGTTTTTTAAAGACATTACACCTTATTTGAACCACGTAGCACTAAAAGAAAAATATTATTGTTGCCAATTTGAAGAACAAAATGTGATCAATTTAGCCCATAAATAATCCCTGTCTTGAAAGGGTTAAAATGAGTTATATAAGTGACAAAATGGAATCTAATCTGTAAGATATGTTCATGTTCATACATGATATTTATATTTTATATCACCAAAAGTAAAGGATTCAGTAAAAATACTTTCAAAGAACAAAATAATATATTCATAAAATGTATAATCATAAAATATTCCTTTCAAAATTAAGAGTAAAAGATATTTGATAAATAGATGTACAAGCTACAAAGGATACCTTCTGTCATGTACTGACAAATGTCAAATGTAACAGGAGACACTCTACTCAACATCATCAGCTAGCAAGGAATTCAAACTCAGAAAGCAAATACTTTATTTGAAATATATCATGAAATTACATACCCCTAAAAATGGGGGTAACCTCGCTAGTCATAAGGACCGCTATTCATAAGGACCACTTATTCATAAGGACTGCTATCCTTAACGCGTGACTAAATGAATAGCGGTTTTGTATGAATAGCGGTCCTTCTAAATAGTGAGCAAACCATAGACAAATTTCCTCGTTATTCATAAGGACAGCCATTCATAGGGAATACTACTCATAACTACTCATAAGGAACCGCTATTCATAGCGCGTGTTAAATGAATAGCGGTTTTCCATGAATAGCGGTTCTTATGAATAGCAAGCGGACCCGTAACAATGACCACTGCTTTTATAGGAATGCATCCTTAAACTATCAAATGAACTACCAATGTTTACATCTACTACCCTTGCAAAGGGGTAAAGGTATGCTTAATTGGAAGTACACTGTATTAATTTTGCATGACAGCTTAAAGGGGAAGTTCACCCCGAAGATTACTTGAGTTTAAAAAATGCAGAAAAAATAAAGAAAAATATTGGCGAAAGTTTGGACAAAATCCGATAAAGAATAACGGAGTTATGGACTTTTGAAGTTTTGATTTTGTGACGTCACATGCGAGCAGCTCCTCCATTATGTAATGTGATAAATATTCCATAAAATACAGTTTTCTCAGAAAATTTAGAATATTTTCGTCTGTGCATTTGATATATTGTCAGAAATGTTATTCAATACTAGATTCTGAAAAGAAACAATATTAATTTATCGTGGAACGTAAAAAAAAATGTGAATATATGGAATATTTATTACATGACCAATGGGCAGCTGCTCGCATGTGACGTCACGAATCCAAAACTTTAAATAGTCATAACTCTTTTATTATTTGACCGATTTTCATCAAACCTTCGCCAATATTTTTCTTTATTTTTTCTGCATTGTTTAAACTCAAGTAATCTTCAGGGTGAACTTTCCCTTTAAGTGTGAAAAGATGATGTGCCATTCGGACATATTAATGACAACAAATAAATCACTCTTACAAATCTTAGCCCAGACCTGAAATACATTATCATACACAGGAACAGGACTACTTAAATGATGCACTTTGTTAACCTGACTGGGTGAAATGGGTTAGGGTTACGGTACTATTACTAAAATAAGATATTGAAAACTCCCATGACTTTTGATACAGATCTAAATTAACAAGATTGGGTTAGACGGTCATGGGATTTCTGAGGTGATTTTGCACATGTATCCATGTCTGTAAAGTTGCCATTTCTACCTATGACTATTCAATCTTTAGTTTGTAAAAACAACTATTTGGATAGAGCATGTTTATATATTATTTCTGTTTGCATGTGTAATTGTTACATTTGCAGTATAGCTGATTACTGACACAAAATCTAGAAGAGAGAATTTCAATATTCATTTCTACATTGCCATCTATAAGGTGAGAGTCAGAGTAGAATCTTACGTTTCAAATATGGCAGTATGCAGCAGGAGGCCATATTTGAGAGTAGTTGAATTAAACTTAAACCATTAATTCCTGTCAAGATTTATAAAAAATCGTAGATCCCTTGACCTACAATGCAGTTATCTTCAGAACTTGAAGCAGCACTTTATCATCAGAATAGGAATTGCCAAGTACGCATATAAAAACAAAGGTAATTAATCTGTTGCCAATATCACAAATGTCTATTCAAGGAAAGACTAAAGTCCGACTTGTCAACTGGCTGTCATGGTCATCAGCTTTTTAAATATTTATCAGCATCCTGTAACACCTTTTCCATATCACTGTATCCTGACAGCTTACAAGCTTCCTTCAAATCACACCACTTGAAAGCCTGATGCTCATTGGACAATTTCACCTCAGCATTTGGATCCTTCAGTTCAGCTAGCCAATAAACAACCTCCTTTGGTCTGTTCCTGACAACATAATTGAGAGTACTCTTGAAGTCTGTAACTATGAGTTGATCACTTGTATAGCCTGCCTCTTCCTCCGTTTCTCTCAGAGCTGCAGTGTGATAGTCCTCCCCTGGATCTAAGTGGCCTGATGGAAATAAATATACATGTACAATGTTACATAGGCTGATATAGTAGTCTAGCTTGTTGCTTGCTATGTTGGACATATCCTCTGACAATGCAATAAGTACCAAAAAAAAAATTAAAAAATTGTGCATTATATTACTATGTTAAAGACCATTACGAATTAGTTTTAACTGCATGATTCATAATATTTAAAATAGAACTTAGTATAGTAGTCAAAATAAAGACTCCATCACACCAATGGCAATACATGGGACAACATTTAACTTACATTAGAAAAATTAAGCTTTCATTTCACTTCGAAGCATTTTGTAAAAAGAAATATCACCTTTGGGTGGTGTCCAGTGATGTTTTCCGTACGACGTTTGGAGCAGTAAGTATTCAATTCCCATTTGGAGTCTTCTGTATATGATAAGCCCACCTGCTCGCAAAATTTCAGAATTCATTTTTTTCCTCTCAAAACAACTGGCGATAACAACTGGCAGACAATTAACATGCCAGTTAAATCGGATACGAAAATGAGTGATGGATGGGCGATTTTCACTTTCGTGCATCCCATTTCTGTTGGGGACTGAATAAAGCATAAAGGGGCATCCCCGGGGCACCCCCCCCCCCCCCCTTCCTCTAAAAAATCCTCCAGATTGAACTCTAGAAGACAAAAGAAGGATCATAAGTCATATAGATGACATTTTTGTAAGAATTAATTGAGGAAACTGATCGAGAATTAGAATCAAATATACCCTCCTCTTTCCTTATTTCATGTTTTAAAGGGAAAGTCTACCCTGATTGCAAGTTGGTTTTAAACACAAATTGGCAACTCCGTGATGTATCTTGCAAGTCAACTCCTGTCCCATTTGCCTTGTACCCCAATAAACTAATTTCCATTTTCTCTAAAGAAAATATTCAATCATACATGCACCTTAAGATATAATCATTGCTCAAATGTTCGTACACAAAACTTGTATGAAACAAATCTATTCCTTCATCAAAAACTAAGATAATGAAAAATTTATGAATTTTTCTGCATGTACTGAGCAAATGGGAGAGGAGCTCACAAGAAACGTCATGAATTTGTAACTTGTGTTAGATTTTTTACAACTTTTACAATTCAGAACTTTATTTCTTATTGGATTTTACTTAAACTTTCACTGATCTGTTCCTCTTATTTTTCTGCTTTATTAAAATCAACTTAATACCAGCGTGGACTTTCCCTTTAATTCATAAAAGTTCTCAAATATTCATGTGAATCTAATGTTTGCTAATTTGTCCTTATTTTACCTATGTACTGGCATTATCCCCCTGCCCCCCCCCCCAACAAAAAGGGGGATATTAAGTATCTTTTATGCTCACTTTCAATGCTTTTTTATCCTCATTTATACAATTGTGCACCCCTATCATAAGAAAAAGTGTTTTAAATGGATTGGAAGGAGGGAATTCTGATGCTAGGTTAATCATTGTGCTCCCTCAAATATACTTTGAAACGGACTTTTCAAATTCTGTATCCCCATTCAAGAATAATGTGCACAATACAGAGTTATTTTTAGGGATAAAAAAAACGAAAGAATCTACATTTGGTCACTTTACTTACTGTGCATTGTATTGATGCTGTAATGTAGAGGTATCATAGACAAATGGTTTAATTACTTGACCGTGCCGGTCATAAGGACATAAGTGCCATGCCGGTGTTCGAACCCACAAGTTCGAACACCGGCATGGCACTTATGTCCTTGAGCAAGGCATTTCATACATTGCGCCTCTCCACCCAGGTGTTAAGTGGGTACCTGGTAGGATGCGAACGTCATTGTGGCTGGAATAGCATATTAATGTGTGCCTGTAAACTGGCCGTCAAGCTGGAATGCTCCTAAGTGGAGTTGAGAATGTGCAGTATAATTGCAGAATCGTAGTTGAATCCAATGACAGGGTAATAATACACTGTTGATCAGTTACTTAATTGGAAAGGTGCTATATAAAAAACAGTTATTATCATTATTACATGTATTATTATTATTTATTTTTATAACTAATCATTGCACTAAATTGATCATAAATAGTTATCATTGCATACTGCAGAAGTTGTTCATTTTCCAATTTATAATGCAGCATAAACAAGGATGACCATTTATTTGTTCTCAAAGTACACCCACAACATATTTACACTATTAAAACTTCAATGTTTATTTTAGTTTCATGGCATATATTTATTTACTTCACATAATATGAAGTTCTCATACATGTAAACAAACTTTATCGTCACAATACATGTATACTTTCTTCTGCCATACTCAATTCCTCATACTTGAAGTGGTAACTGCAGCTTCAAACATATCTAGGGAAATATGTTGTGATCTGAATTCTGAACACATGTAGGGCTACCTCTGAATTTGATACATTTCATTTGTTTTCCTATCATACTACATCTTGAACACCTCATAATATCATAAAGGCAATAATTCAATAAATAATTAAATTTACTGCATAGTAAGAATTATCTTGCAGAGATTTTACATGTCAGTATTAAACAAAAGATGCCCGGCCTTTCAAACTTATTTATCGATGACAGTGCAAATTTAACAGATACATGTAGTTATTTGTTCTTGGACATAAAAGAGATGATATCAAATTTATGTACATGTAATGGGACTATTAAGTTAGTATCAGTTTCTGGTATCACAAAATCCTGTAGTAAATCAAGAGAGTTTAATTCATGAATAATGTAAAAATGTGAATTCTCCTTTAAAACAATGTGTAGGAACTAATCACATAGGTGCATGTAACACATGCTCAATTTCATTTACAAGGACATCTTAGAATAACCAAGTTAGAGCTGGGGGAATTATGCATTTGTTGAAGTAACAGGTCAAGATTTATAATACATGTACATCACTGTTCTTACAAATACAAAAATACACTACATGTATTGCAATGAAATCATGTTTTTGAATAGCTCTACAAAATACATATTTCATAAAGCGGCTCCTCCTGGGACATACAGCATCAGCAAAGAGATTTAAAACTGTCATTTCATGAACAGCCTCTGTCTTCCCAAGGTATGATAGCTTCTCTGATCCTCCTGGACCAGTACAGACTTAACTTCACCCTCCAAGACAGGATATATCAGCCAGCCAGGCAGTGAGCCAGGAAAAAAGCCAACATGCTGGCATCTATGTGCCTCATGACACTCCTGAATTTTTTCTCCTTCCAATATCATCCTCAGACTCTTCAAGTGTTCTCTCTTTTTCATAATGTTCATCAATTACTTCTCGAACTTTGTTTCTTAATCTATCAAGTCCTTCTCCATGTTTGGCTGAGATGGGGATGACATCTTCAAAAGAAATAGGCTTTTCTGCTTCTCTGTATTTCTCAGTTGTGTCATCTAAGCTGCTGGGTTGACCATGCAATACTTCCGTGTCTGGTACAACACAATATTAAGAGCAAAAACATAATACTTTCAGTGTAACCTTAACTATTTTTGTTTTAAATGAAATTTTACTTTAACCAAAAGGGTATTCAATCAAAAAAAGATAAAATAATAATTCCATTTATGAGAGTTGATATGAAAAAATACATTCATTCTGAAGTATTACACGATGAAAAGTACAGTTAACCTTGCATAACTCAAAGTTGCATAAGTCGAACTTTCCGTAAGTTGAATCAATTTTTTTGACCAAAGTATGCAAAACATGTGTTATTCATATTTCCTAAGTCAAATTTTGCATAAGTCAAACTATTTTTTGTGGTCCCAACAGATTCGACATATCAACGTTAACTGTATAAGGATTTTTTCTAATAATTACATGAATATAAATACATGTACAGATAATAAATAAATACTTTCTCCACTTGAGTTTTACATTATCAACTCCCATCTTTTTTTCCTGTGATAATTAAAAAAGACATCTACAAATGTATATGAATGGGAAAAATCAAGAGGTTATCTACCTTTTCCTAATTTTGCCCTGCTCTTATAAAAAAAATTTATATCACACTTACTGTTTTGAATGAGATCCAAAGTTTCCTGGAATAACCCATCTGCTCCTTCCACATCCATCTTATTGAGTGCTAGGATTGCTGGCTTTTCTACCAGCTCAGACTTGTACAGTTCCAGTTCCTGTATGCAAAACACCAAAGAGAACAATGAAAATGGCTTACTTAGAACCATCGTGTGATCATGTTCACATCACGTCATCACGTTAAACGACCTTTCGTGAATACTAAGCCCTAAATTCATGAAGGGTAGTGTAAAACGTTTGTGAAATACCCCCCTCTTAATGACGAAGTCAGGTTCAAGACGTGAGTATTTGTAGATTTGCAATACTTTTTTATAAAGTGTCGAGTAAACTGGACCTGACACTTCGCTAATAAGAGGGGGTATTTCACAAATGTTACACCCTACTGTTCGTGAATTTAGGGCTTATTATTCATGAAAGGTCGTGTAACATGACAACGTGATGTGAACATGATCACACAGTGCTTCAAAGTAAGCCATGAAAATGTGGGAAATACTACAAGTATAATGCCTTACAATATTTCAATTTACGTTTGTCAAAATTTTATGTCAATAAATATCCAAGGAGAATCCTTAATCAATCTACCTCATGAAAAAATCATATTTATAAACACTAAAAAGATTTGCCATGTATTTTCACAAATGCATTAATTAGAGTTGTTATAAACAATGTCAGAAAAATAAACCTCAAGGTTATTTGTGGATGACTGTTTATGTTGGGTCTGTAAGAATTGTTTACTACACTTTAATAGAACAAAACATAAACAATATATACATGTACATGTATCATCTGCATGCTGAGAGCCTAAAGGGTGTTAAAGGGAAATCCAACCTTGGTAATAAGATGATTTGTTGGAAAGCAGAAAAAGGAAGAAAAACAAGATGGAGAAAGTTTGACAAAAATGGGACAAGGACTAAGAAAGTTTGAAAAATGAGATCACTACATCTATGTGAATCTCAAATTGGCAATTTGGTGAGTCAATTGTGACACTTTTGTGGACAACTCTCCCATTTGTCGTACACAAAAATATCATTAATTTGCGGTTTTCTTTGAGGCGCTTTTACCAACAGGGCAGTACTCAAAACATAGTGGAGATAGCATATTGTTAT
Organism: Heliocidaris tuberculata; assembly: GCA_025618425.1. NCBI lineage: Eukaryota > Metazoa > Echinodermata > Echinoidea > Camarodonta > Echinometridae > Heliocidaris > Heliocidaris tuberculata. The sequence goes on from CM046839.1 coordinate 12,136,525, forward strand.
AGGTCCTCATGAACGAAAAGATCCTACCGAGTAATGCATTTTGATAAAAGTGACATTTTAGTCATTTTGTGTGTTGGAGCGAATGGGGAGTTGTCCACAGCTACATCACAGTGACATTACCTATTTGGCCAATTTGAAATTCCCAAATGCATAGTGATTACAACTTTCAAAAATTCATAACTTTCTTATTGCTTGTCTGATTTCGTTCAAACTTTCACCAATCTGCTTCTCTGATTTTTTCCTCTTTCTTTCAAAGCAAATTGCTATTAAGGTTAGAATTTCCCTTTAACTCTGTGCTAAAGTAAAGGCCTATGACCTTTCTGGCTCTCAGCAGATGATATGGTAAGTCAAGAGGGGCAGCAACTCCTGTGACCAAATACTGCACCTTGTTCAGGATGTTTATTGTCTCAGAAGCATTCCTGTAAGCATGCCTGGGTGAGAGCTGAAAGCCATGGATGTCCACGACAAAGAGAAGGAGCTTGGTGCGTTCGACATGACGAAGGAATCTGTGACCCATTCCCATATTCTGATGAGAGCCTTCTATTAGCCCTGGTAGGTCAGCCATGCTAATCTACAGAGACATATTATGTGTTAAGAGATGGAGAACATTAAACAAGTGTGCACATACTCTTTTCATGTAGAGAGGTTTGTTTTTTTTTACAACTAAACAAATTGCATACTAGATTGCTTTCCAGTTCAATTTAGTATCAATATTTGCAATTTTATTGAACAAATTTATCAGGCACATTATGATATCATGAATATGATTAATTTGACAAAGGTCAGTTGTGTATGCTACATTGCTAATTTTTACATTATTACTAGTGCATATCAGGATAATTTTGTTTGTATATTAAAGTAATTGGCAATTTCTTTATACAGATGTAACTACAATACAAATGCATCCAGTCAATGCATTATATCTATTTCACTATGTCTCGAATATACTCTGAACAGGGAAATGTACATTTCCCTGCTCTGAATACTAGACACTGCATAAAACAATCAATCTGACCAAAAAAAAAATGAGCTGGGGCCTGTTTCTCGAAACCGTCATATGTCTAAGTTCTTAATTAAGTCAGCGCTAGTTCTCTAGTTGTCCGCTACGTGTTTCACGAAGCCGTCTTTACCAAGATGCATGACAACTTCCTGACTAAGGACTTATGACGCCTCCAACCCTGTCATATCTTTTTTAGTCGACGTACAGCGCCATCACATGTTATTTATTGGGTAGATTATGGTAGGCAAAAAGTGACACTACATACTTCTATGCAACTCTTTCTACGCATTCACTTTATCTGGAATTTATCCATGTTTATATTATGAAAATTATATAAAATACATAGTGTTTTTGTTCAAGGCTTGTCTCCACTTAACTCTTGTGAATCAACACTCTTTCCACATTCTAATGGATAAAAAAAAAACACAAACAAACAAACAACATTCTAATTGAGGTCATTTCAATATGAAAGGAACTTTTTTTCAAATGAAAAAGAAAACCATAATAAAAACGATAACATTAATAGACTGACAGGAGATAGGCCTGTATCAAAATGTGGGATTTGAAGAAAAAAAAGTTAAACCAAAACTTGTCAAATTAATCCCATCATTGGAAACTGGCGGGAAAAAAAAAACTATTGACAAATAAACATTGGGCAAGAAAAAAATACAAGCCTTACTGATAAGCAATGGAAACTTGGGAAGTATTATAATCTAGAAAAATATAAATTCATAACTGTTGCTAGGTATGTTTTATGTCAAAATGAATTTAGTAAGTCTCTTGACTTCTGATTGGAAAGCTATTTTACGATATGGGTCCTTCATATCTGATCAATTAGCATGAAAAATGACGTGCTATCATAATAAATTTGAAAATCACATGTTATAGGTCTTATATAATAATTACAAGAGTGCTTTTTGTGTGAAAACAAATAATTGGGTGATCTTCGTAAATGATTTCTATAAAGATTTCTTTGGTGAACTAAAATCCGACGAGGGAACTGTAATATGACACGGTAGGCAAGCCATAGTCAACGGCATATTCTCTGGTTTTCAGACCCATATCAGTGTAAACATAGATTATATCAACGATTTTTAAAATGAATACTTTGAAATATACGTGTTTAAACTTATAATATGAATATTTTTGTAATTTCCATATCATACTCAAGCCCAAAAACATTATGTAAAACATTCAAAGCATATTATTATTACAATGAAAATATATGGGTTTATTTTTATAAACTATCAAATCACGACATCCGGGGGGTACCTATCCAACGTAAAACTGGCTCACCGATCATGAAATCAATCACTCATATTTTTCATTTTACAAGCGAATCCATCATGTAATTTACATAATTTAAAAATTATTTGGCATCTATTATACCCTTCTAGATCTTCTATTTTCTTTTATTCCCTAATTCATTCAAATATTTGCAGTTGAGTTAAATTTAGCTTTTAAAAATATAGTGTAATTGCAACCAAGGCTACGTGTCGGCTCCTATTCTCGCCGATAGTATCGATATCACGAGATGTCTAGCTAGTTAGCTCTTCGTGAAACAGTTTAGGAAGATCATGGACATCTCCGTAGTTGGCGGATAAAGTTATGACTGTCTTGTCGTTGGTTTCGAGAAACAGGCCCCTGGTACCTAAATTTTCAAATGTATGAAGTAAAATGTTTGCAATGTTATTCTCTTGGTTCAAAGAAAACTTATTTAAGGGTGCATATTTTTTTATTCGATTTGGGGAGGCACTGCACTCGATTTACCTACTACGATTCCGCGAAAACTTGTGTAAATACATAAATGGAAGAAACAAACACGTATGCTGGACAGTTAGAACAAAACAAAGTGTGCACTAATAAAAGACAAACATACCTGTCGTTTGTCATCATATTCCACGATTCCAACCTGTGGTCTTATGGTAGTGACTGGATATGAGGGAGATATTGCAAATGATTATTTTAGACTACATACGTGTACAGCAGGGGAATAAGGCATTGAACAAAAAGAAAACCTATACAATACACAGCAGGAACAACCATTTTATAAAAATATGAATCTTTGTCTAGATGGAGATGAAAAGATGAGGTACTAAAAGTCATAATCAAAGGTTTAATGCAAAGTAAGGAAAATACATTGATTAATGTACTGGTAACAGTTGCATCAAAAATGAATAATTACACATCCTTAATTCTTTTTTTTTTTTCAATCACAAAGAGAATGGAACATAGATCAAAAGACACCCCCCCCCCCCCATTTATTTGTATGACAGTTTATATATGAATGAATGATCTTTCAATCTTGTATAATGTGATAAGAGTAGGCCTACAGTTAAGCTTTGCAATAAATGATGAAAACCTTACATGGATAGTCAGCAATCTTTGGCTCAGTCCTAGACACAGCCTTCAACAGAGTTGACTTGCCAGCATTGGGAAAGCTAGAAGAGAGAATAATAGTATGTCTATTGGCATATTTTCTATACCTTTAAAATAGGTTTGAGGCCTATGGGCCTACATTCGTATTCATAAATCCAAGATGCTAAGCATGCTATGACTATAAGGACGACAAATCTGCATACAGAATTTTCTTCACATATATAAATGTACATTTATACATAAATCATATTTTGTTATGTTCATTTCGTGTTTCTGTTCTGGGGTTATACACAGAATATAGATTTTTGAAGTGAAATTTAAAGAATACCAGGCAACCTATTGTTTAAGCTCCAATAAATTCCTTACCCAACAAAACCAACATCAGCAATCAGTTTTAAAATGAGTTTAAAGTTGCCTTTGGTTCCCTTAGCTCCATTCCATTGGTTCTTTTGATGCCCTCCATCACCACCTCTAGCAACCAAGACTTTGTCTCCAACTTTGTTCAAGTCTCCTGCAGAAGAAAACAAAATAGTACAGTGAGATTATTTTTGCAAATTACAAAAAGACATTAAAAAAAGAATACACTTTGTGAACAATACAAAGAATCCTGAACTGAAAATTGTTTTTTGGGGGGAGAAAGTGAACAATGAAATAAGCAATTCAACGATGATGAAACAATAGAACTCATATGTACTGCTGTTCTTACTTTTTTTCTTTGTTTTAGTTTAGTTTAAAAACTTTTTAATTTTTTTTTTCCTACAGGACCAATACAAAATCAATAAATTCATAGGCCATCTACATTATAAAAATATCACCAAAAAATTATATAAACTAAGGAAAGAACAAGTTAAAGGATTGAACACTTATTTTAAAAAAAACCAAACATTAGTCCACAATAATACCTATAATGGAAACTCAGGGGAAAGTGATCACCACACACAATTGCCCTTTCTTGATATGTTGTACAAATAGATGTGATCAAGACAACAGTGTTGTAGTCAAAACCTGAGACCCAAACCAGGGAGAAAACTTTAGAGAACATTTATCTGGAGCATCAACAATGTGAGGAAGAGACTGCCAGATTAGTCTGGGTACATCACTGATAGGTACTTGGCCTGTATAGAGAGATGGCAACTTACTATAACAGGTTTGTAACAAATCTGATCCTCTTACCCAGTAATTGATTGTTGTCATCTGCAACACAAACCCCAGGAGGCACCTTTACGATCATATCTCTGCCTTTGGAACCTTGAAGAATACGTGGTCTGAAAGTTTTAATGAACAGACATCAGAATTCATTAGCCGAATTATTTAACAGTGTCATACAAAACGGTTTTGTATGACAGGTGCACACAGCTTCATCTCATGTTGATAGATCAATATAACAATCTTATTTGCATGCATCACTTGCATAATACATCATACAACAGATGACAATAGCTGTATTTTCACCATGAAATAACTCAAGAGAAAGTCAGGAGAAATTAGGACATTGCAAAGATTGGGAATTCAGGCTTACTTGCTGTTGTCTCCTGCCCCAGCAATATAACGTTGTTCCTTCTTGGAGGACTTCACATTTTTCAGTGTGACCCCAGCTGTAGCCTGGATGTACACATCACCACCACTCCCTCCAATTCCACCAAACTTAGGATGACCTTGCCCTCCACCTCCACCCCTAGCATAGATGCGGACATGATCGATGAATCTGTGTCGGATTCTGCCAGCCTGACATTGACAAATTTCACAATGACGATGAAGAACAAGAGGAAAAAGGAGGAGAGGGAGTAGGAGAGGGAGGAGGAGGGGGAGGAGAAGGAGGAGGGGGAGGAGGAGGAGGGGGGAGGAGGGGGAGGAGGGGGAGGAGGGGGAGGAGGGAGAGGAGGGGGAGGAGGGGGAGGAGGGGAGGAGGGGGAGGAGGGGGAGGATGAGGAGTAGAGGAGGAAGGAGGAGGAGGAGAAAAAAAAAAGAAGTAGAAAACAATAAGGGGAGAAGAGAAAGAAAAAGGAGAAGAGTCAGAAGACAAAGGAATAGAAGAAATAATAATGATGAAAATAATAATGATCATAGAAAGGAGAGAGCCCTTGTCCTAGGGTTACTATATGCCCCTATGTCCTAGAGTTAGGGTGAGGTTTAGGGTTAGTGCACTCTCTCCCATTTGCATCAGAATCTACATCATGACTTAACAAGATTTAAAATAAAAACAATCTTAACGAAAGCAAAAAGAATAAAAACAATAGTAATTATAATTGTAATAATATTATTATATTAATAACAATAATTATTTCAGATATTATGATAATTAATATATTTGTAATACTAGTAATAATACAATAATAATGATGATGATGAGAAGAAGATGGAGGAGGAGGAGAATTCATAATCAAGTAGAGAAATCTAGGCTAATACTAAATTACTAGGCCTATTATAAATTCAAATTAGCCTAGATACATAAATTATTATTAGGTTCTTAATTCATGTTAATCATGAAATCATCCACATGCAGACTATAAAGGCCTAAGCTTATTCCTCATCCTATTCTTTTGTCTTCTTTTTCCACTTTATTAGAGAAGACCTCCCTTGCCCAGTCAGCTGTCGTCACATTCTCGTCTTGAAATAAGGGCTGTCAACCCTCCCGATTTTGGCGGGAGTCTCACGCCACGATGCTCATTCTCCAGCCGTCCCACCAGCGACAACCTTCCTCCCGATCCTGCCCTCCCGCCAAGCATGTAACTCGATTTCTCCCGCTTTAAGAAAACACCTCCCGCCTAAAAAGTCCTGCCAAACATGTAATTTTTTTTTTTCTCGCTTGTCAGGCAAGAAAAAAATTTCTCCACCCCCCCCCCCCTCTACCAATGTCTACTGAGCGACTTTTGGAGGGCTGGAGAGAGAAAAAAAAAATTGCTCATTCCCCCCCCCCCCCCCCCCCCCAATTTCCCAAGCAAATTTTGGAGGGCTGGCGAGAAGAAAAAAATATGAATCTCCCTCCAACTTCTAAGCAGCGCAAAGTTGACAGCCCCACTTGAAATAGTTATTGTAATTATATATGACTGTTTTAGATTGCAAGATTCAACCATGTCTTCCATTCATCGCTCAAAAATTTTTGCACGTATGGGACTAGGGACCAAATTCCCCATATAGTTCATGGCCAATTAAACCTAAAAATAAAAGGCATGTTTGAATATTCGCATACCTTTAAAACAGCGGACATATGCTCACCTGAAATCTACCCTTAGCCTTGTTTGAAACTAACAGATTTCTTGTAAAAAATACCATTCTGACATGTCAGATTACCATTTCAGGCACACTTTTCTTTAAACGGTGTCTTCAAATAAATAAACAGTGAATGAATTTAAAACCTTGACCGGCTCTTAATCTCCCCGCTGGCTTTTCTCTCATGGGAGGGGGAGGGGGAGCCGGGAGGGGGAGGGGGAGGGGGATACTGTTGATTTCACTCAATAGAAATGAATAAAAGAATACTTCAAACAAACAAAAAATATTAGCTGAAAAATCCAAACAAGTAATAATTAAGGCAATAAATAAATGAATAAATGAAATTAGTGAACCTGACTAATTGGTTAATTAATTCTAAAAAAAATAATAAATTAACAGGTGAATTAGTTAATAGGAAGAAAATAAATAAATGAGAAAACTAAATAATACTAGCCCAAATGATAAATACTAAAAAGTCCTCAGTTATTTATTTACTTTTTTTTTCAAATCTATAATAGTAAAAGTTGATTAATCGATTTTCAAAAAGCAACACTAATTAAGTTTTCCTTTCAATTAAAGCATGAAACTTACTGAAATCATATTTTTGTTCGATTTTCCGACAGGCTGAAAGAATACAAATTTTACTAAGAAAATTTTCAATCAACCACGCCTGCCGCATCCTCCCTGTTCTATATAGCGACACAATATTCTTCCAATTAAGAGCCGCTTTCTCTAAAAATTGTTTTCGACACATTCCCCACTTTTTCCTCCTGTTCCCAAGCCTACATCGGATGGTTGATGTAAGAGATCATCCCCACTTTCATTTTACTTGATAGTTAGTTTATAAATTTCATGTTAAAAGGGGTATTTTCGGGAATGTTCGTGAAAATTTCAGCGTTCAGAAAAAAGGGGGTATTTTGTCAAAGAGCAAGGAATTTCACCTGAACTTGATGACCGTCGGCCGATTTTCACACTTGATGCTCGCAAAAGTTTGAACGTAAATGTAGGCCTACCTTTTATTGCAAAAATATCTTACTATCTTTGTGACTCCATTTATAAGCCAAAATATAGGGTCATCATATTAACCCTGTCATACTTATTAGTTTGAGCCCATTTTGTACCAACTGTGTTTATGCAAAAAGGGGTCATGTTTTGTGGAAAATGTTCTTTAAAAGTATGTAAAATAGGGAGTCATTCGACTCCGCTAACGATTATGCATTGCTCTCCTTTGAAAATGAAATGATTAACAGAAATCCCCCCCCCCCCCAGTCCTTTAATACTGACAGTCATGGTTAACTTAATGCAGGTCAGTCATACAAAACACCACCAACAACAACAACAACAACAACAACAACAACAAAACAGTGTCCGTCAACAACAAGGCTCAGTCGCTCCGAAATTCCGTCCCAAAATAAATTTAGGCTTGAATTTAATTAGTCCGATTCGATCCGCCTCAGCTGACAATAGGACCCACCTCTGTTCCTCTGGGCCCCTTGAATGTACTGTTACTGGCTCTGTGGCTCAGGTTGTCTCAGCTGCTTGGGTTCAAGCTGATGATTGAAAATAGTGAAAGAATTAGGATTCTATATACTTGTAAACTGTTAAAGAAAAAAAGTATATTCGTTTTCAAGAAAAGAAACGCACCCGGCCGAATTGGTGCCAGCATCCCACTTGACTGTCGTTGTTGTTTTGTTTTGTTTTGTTTTGTTTTTTTGTTGTTGTTGTTGTTGTTGTTGTTTTTTTTTTTTTTTAATGAACTATGAACTTTCTTTAAAACTTAAAGCATACTGTAATAACTGTTTAAGAGTTTGTTGTTTTTTACAACAAATAATATTACTGTAGTTGAAACTCTCATTCAGAAAGGGGGAGGGTGGGGGGGGGGGGCCTAACTGCCAGTATACTTCCTGATCTGGCAAATTCTGATAGTCTCTTCTAGACGGCTAATATAAGTTCAAATTGTACTTAAAGGGAAATCCAACCTTTATAGCAAGTTGCTTTGAAAGAAAGAGGAAAAATCAGAGAAGCAGATTGGTGAAAGTTTGAACGAAATCGGACAAACAATAAGAAAGTTATGAATTTTTGAAAGTTGTAATCACTATGCATATGGGAATTTCAAATTGGCCGAATAGGTAATGTCATTGTGATGTAGCTGTGGACAACTCTCCCATTCGCTCTAACACATAAAATGACTAAAATGTCACTTTTTTTCAAAATGCATTATTCCGTAGGATCTTTTCGTACATGAGGACCTTTAAAAATATGTTATCACCAATATATTTTCAGTACTGCCCTGAGGGTAAAAGCGCCTCGAAGAAAACCGCAAATTAATTATATTTTAGTGTACGACAAATGGGAGAGTTGTCCACAAAAATGTCACAATTAATTGACTCACCAAATTGCCAATTTGAGATTCGCATAGATGTAGTGATCTCATATTTCAAACATCCATAACTTTCTTAGTCCTTGTCCGATTTCTTTCAAACTTTCACCATCCTGTTTTTCTTATTTTTCTGCTTTCACACAAATCATCTTATTATCAAGGTTGGATTGCCCTTTAGTCTTTATAATGAAAGTGAATAAATTATATAATTTCATGAGATATTGTAACCCAGTTTTTTTTCCCCTTTGTTTTTTGTCTTTTCGATGACATCAAAATTACAATGGAAATAAATGGCCTGTTACATTCAACTTTTTGGGGGTGAATGGAAGCAAAGCGCAAGGCGACCCCGTTAGAAAGTCATTAAACATGGAAAATTATGCAGATTCCAACGTTGGAGAGTATAGTGATTCAACTATTTCACTTAAACGTCATGTGAGATATTTCAAGATGTGTCTTCAAGCTCTGCCTCCGTCTTATTCATCTCTGGATACAAGCAGGTACTAGAGTAGAGGATCTACAGTATAAGCCCACATATTAAGATTTGTGTTGTCATTATGTATGACATGTATTAATGGAAACCTCCCGCCGCGCCGCCATCGGTGGCGGACTGGAATGACTGGAGCCGGGCATTGCCAGGGGCGGCCGTGGCGGCGAAGCTGCCGCTCCCTTGATTTTGAGCTACCCTGCCGGCTGATTCGACAGCTATTAATTATAGCCTCGTTGATGTTAAGCCTAAAAAAAATCCTGTCAAGTCATTAACAGTAGGGGAGCATGGGGAGCAGAGACAAAATCGCAGGTTCCTGCGTATTCGCAGGTACCTGCATATATGCAGGCGATTTTAGAGGTTTTACTTTACTTACTTTACTTTAATCCCACGATGATATAGGACGAATGCCTGTTCAACGATCTCAGTTTGTCGTATCATGTGGTTATACAATTTCCATTGTCTTAATTACCAAGTCGATTATGTGTGGGAAAGGACAAGAATGTGTGTAGACATGGTAGATAATGACTCATACAGCCTATACTGGCTCGTAAACAAGATCATGGTTTTTAGACCAGTATTTATCTAGTCTATTCTTAAAGCAGTTTACAGAAGTTGCTGAGATAACATATTCAGGGAGACTATTCCACAAATCCACAATTCTGTTGCTGAAGAAATGCTTCCTCAAATCAATCCGAGAGTACTGTTTGTCCAGTTTCATTTTGTGGCCTCTGGACCTCCTGTGTGCCAATTGAAAAAGATTGTGTTGAGTGTCGTACACTCCCGTCAAATACTTGAAAACATCAATTATATCACCCCTCCTTCGCCTGTGAGCAAGAGTTGGTAATTTGAGTTGCATGAGGCGTTCACGATAAGACATATTTCTAAATCCAGGAATCATTTTTGTTGCCCGCCTCTGCACACTCTCCAGTTTCCTTTGCTCACCTACTTTATATGGCGACCATGCTGCCTGACCATATTCTAAAATGGGTCTAATAAGGCCCTTAAACAAAAACAACATTGTATCTGCATTAAGATTCACAAATGTCCTTCTAACAATTCCTAAAACTCTATTAGCTTTCAAGATTGCTAGGGAGACTTGATCTTTGAAAGACAATTTTGAGTCTACTAGAACCCCTAAATCCCTCTCAGCATGGACTTCATTGAGAGCTACTGTGCATGATTCTCTCTTCATGTGATATTCATTTTGCACATCTGTGTTTTGTTTCCCAAGCCTTAGAACAGTGCACTTCTCAGGATGAAAACGAAGCTGCCACTTTGCGGCCCATTCTTCCATTTTCGATAAGTCCCTTTGAAGTTGCACAACAGAATCTCTCGTATCTGAGCGTACATACAATTTTGTATCATCAGCGAACATAATGATATTTGACTTAACTACATCTGGGAGATCATTAACAAAGATTAGAAAAAGGGTCGGACCCAACACACTCCCTTGCGGCACGCCACTCAATACTTCTCCCCAAGAAGACTGCTTTCCACCAACCACTACCCTTTGCCGCCTACCAGTCAGAAAAGACTTCAGCCATGAAAGGAGGTTTCCACAAATACCGAAGGATTTCAACTTTACCAGGAGACGTTGGTGAGGGACCGTATCAAAAGCTTTCATAAGGTCCATATATATGGCTCTAAAAACCTGCGAATTCGCAGGTTGCGTTCCGATTGCAGCCTATTGCGGCAAGGCGTTTCATCAGAGGTTTCGAAAAATGGCACCATCAGAAGGAGCTCCTAACGTTGCCTTAGATCCGAAATTTATAGAAAATTCTGGTGTTGTTGTTTCTTTTAAATCGCCGATAAGTGAAAAATGCGTAATCGATCGAAAATTCCGTCATCGTAATACAAGCACAGTCATGTGACCATGAGCATGTGACACCCAAAACCTGCGAATTCGCAGGTAGAGCTCATGGGGGGAATGTTATTGCCACCAGCGCTCAGACTCCCCCCCCCCCCCCCCCCCATGAACTCTACCTGCGAATTCGCAGGTTTTGGGTGTCACATGCTCGTGGTCACATGACTGTGCTTGCATTACGATGACGTATCATGTGGTTATACAATTTCCATTGTCTTAATTACCAAGTCGATTATGTGTGGGAAAGGACAAGAATGTGTGTAGACATGGTAGATAATGACTCATACAGCCTATACTGGCTCGTAAACAAGATCATGGTTTTTAGACCAGTATTTATCTAGTCTATTCTTAAAGCAGTTTACAGAAGTTGCTGAGATAACATATTCAGGGAGACTATTCCACAAATCCACAATTCTGTTGCTGAAGAAATGCTTCCTCAAATCAATCCGAGAGTACTGTTTGTCCAGTTTCATTTTGTGGCCTCTGGACCTCCTGTGTGCCAATTGAAAAAGATTGTGTTGAGTGTCGTACACTCCCGTCAAATACTTGAAAACATCAATTATATCACCCCTCCTTCGCCTGTGAGCAAGAGTTGGTAATTTGAGTTGCATGAGGCGTTCACGATAAGACATATTTCTAAATCCAGGAATCATTTTTGTTGCCCGCCTCTGCACACTCTCCAGTTTCCTTTGCTCACCTACTTTATATGGCGACCATGCTGCCTGACCATATTCTAAAATGGGTCTAATAAGGCCCTTAAACAAAAACAACATTGTATCTGCATTAAGATTCACAAATGTCCTTCTAACAATTCCTAAAACTCTATTAGCTTTCAAGATTGCTAGGGAGACTTGATCTTTGAAAGACAATTTTGAGTCTACTAGAACCCCTAAATCCCTCTCAGCATGGACTTCATTGAGAGCTACTGTGCATGATTCTCTCTTCATGTGATATTCATTTTGCACATCTGTGTTTTTTTTCCCAAGCCTTGGAACAGTGCACTTCTCAGGATGAAAACGAAGCTGCCACTTTGCGGCCCATTCTTCCATTTTCGATAAGTCCCTTTGAAGTTGCACAACGGAATCTCTCGTATCTGAGCGTACATACAATTTTGTATCATCAGCGAACATAATGATATTTGACTTAACTACATCTGGGAGATCATTAACAAAGATTAGAAAAAGGGTCGGACCCAACACACTCCCTTGCGGCACGCCACTCAATACTTCTCCCCAAGAAGACTGCTTTCCACCAACCACTACCCTTTGCCGCCTACCAGTCAGAAAAGACTTCAGCCATGAAAGGAGGTTTCCACAAATACCGAAGGATTTCAACTTTACCAGGAGACGTTGGTGAGGGACCGTATCAAAAGCTTTCATAAGGTCCATATATATGGCTCTAAAAACCTGCGAATTCGCAGGTTGCGTTCCGATTGCAGCCTATTGCGGCAAGGCGTTTCATCAGAGGTTTCGAAAAATGGCACCATCAGAAGGAGCTCCTAACGTTGCCTTAGATCCGAAATTTATAGAAAATTCTGGTGTTGTTGTTTCTTTTAAATCGCCGATAAGTGAAAAATGCGTAATCGATCGAAAATTACGTCATCGTAATACAAGCACAGTCATGTGACCACGAGCATGTGACACCCAAAACCTGCGAATTCGCAGGTAGAGCTCATGGGGGGAATGTTATTGCCACCAGCGCTCAGACTCCCCCCCCCCCCCCCCCCCATGAGCTCTACCTGCGAATTCGCAGGTTTTGGGTGTCACATGCTCGTGGTCACATGACTGTGCTTGCATTACGATGACGTAATTTTCGATCGATTACGCATTTTTCACTTATCTGCGATTTAAAAGAAACAACAACACCAGAATTTTCTATAAATTTCGGATCTAAGGTAACGTTAGGCGCTCCTTCCGATGGTGCCATTTTTGGAAACCTCTGTTGAAACGCCTGGCCGCAAGAGGCTGCAATCGGAACGCAACCTGCGAATTCGCAGGTTTTTAGAGCACAAAACCTCTAAAATCGCCTGCATATATGCAGATACCTGCGAATACACAAGAACCTGCGATTTTGTCTCTGCTCCCCTACTGATTAAGGCAGCCTAAAAGTATAAACAGTTTAACTGAAATAGTGAAATTACAGTCGATTTTACACTCACACTTGTGCGAGGACGAGGTTATGTTTAGCATTAAGGTCGGTAACATCACACAAAGGACATGTTTTAGTTTAATTAACTGGGGATTTTTACAGTGCCCCCATGTCACAGCCTACATGTATGATGTAGTTTGGCCATCTTTTTCTTTATTTGACACAAAAATTGTGCTCAATAATGTGCACTACTAGTAGATCTAAACTGGCAAGCAACCAAAACAACCCCCCCCCCAAAAAAAAAAAAAAAAAAAAAACAACAACAAAAAACATGTCAATAATTAAGGAAAAAACTCTTCCCCCCCCCCCCCCCCTGTCTTTCCTTCAGGCAGCTTCATGCTGCAGTGAGTCTTCATTAGACCGAAAATTCTGTCTCTCGTTCATTAGCCTCTTATTATTTTGACAGGGTCAGCTATTCACTTAGACTAGCGACAGAAATGCTCCTATCACTCTGCTGTGCAAACTGTCTACACGCCGATGTGTAGCCGGTATGTAGTTGTAAAAATGCTTGTATTTTTATTTTTTTGTATATTTTTATAAATTGAATAGATTAGGCCCAGGCTCTGTACATTCATGAATCTGTTCACTTACCATTTTGACTGTTTTATTCCTTGTAATGCTTCTTTTTTCAGGTAATTCAGGGTCCAAGTTATTCTCTGTTTTAAAATCTTGCAGCCGTATTCAAACAGTTTCCACTGCGCAGGAATGAAGATGTTGTTGTTGTTGTTGTTTTTGGTTTATTAGCGCTTATCATTCATGAGTGAATATTATTATCATTCATGAGATGACATCGCACCCGTTCTAGTCTATGTACAAGGGAAAAAAAATCATTTTTGATGATAAGAGGCTAATGAACGACAGACAGAATTTTCGGTCTAAGTCTTTGTATGTCCAACGATGGTGGCAAAGTGCATTGCATAATGGGTGAAGCTATTTGTCACCAAGGCACGTGAAGATGAAGGTAGCCCCATTGTAATGGTAATAATAGCTAGATCTACATTTACATTGCGCATATATCCATCCCAGGGGATGCTCAAGGCGCCTACAAAGTACTATGACAGTGGATCCAGTGTCCGAACACTTTTCAGAAAATCAACGATAGCAAATAAAATATCAAGCGAATATCTGTCAAACTTACATAATGAATGCTCAAAGTCCTACAGAAAAAGAAGTTGATAGAATTTTAAAAAGACAATGTAGATTTAATATGATATTCCCTTCCGAGTGAACCCCTTCCCAACGACGCGGCGTTTTGGTCCCTTGAAAAAGGTTCTGTATTTCCGAACGTGTGAAACCTATGGGAAAAAGACACAACCTTTGTTTCACAAGTGTGGTTTTCATATGCGTAGTCCCACACGTATGAAAACCCGTTTTAGGCGCTTAACTATACACGTTCGGTAATACAATCTGTTCGGAAATACAATCCATGACTATACTATTACCCTTGCTTTAGCCATGTTGCCCTAAGGCGCTGAAAGCATTCAAGGAATAGATTCCTACCAGGTACCCATTTACTACACCTGGGTGGAGAGTGGAAAATGTAGATATCTTGCCAAAAGACATTAGTGTCGCCGTGGGACTTGAACCACGAACCTTGTGATCCACAGTCCGGTGACATATCCACTAGACCACGACACCTCTAAAGACACTAATGTGTGTAGTTGCCAATTTAAAGAGTGGACAGATTGCTTGCTGTCTACATAATAACATTGAATTTGATACTGTGGAGTAAAGACGGGTATGTGTATTTTTGTCCAGGGAGAGATTTTGATTGTTCCAAAGATTGAACTGCCAAAATCTGCCTCTAAGACAGAAAATGAAAAGTGATGTTACTGTGACAACTTTTTTTTTTTTTTTTTTTTTTGGGGGGGGGGGGGTAGAATACAATGTGGGGTCACTGTAGTGATATGAGTGAAAAGGATTCTGAAATGAAGTGCTCTAAAATTGGTTGTTAACTTCAGCGGCAGTTTACATCCTTAGGCTTTACTCTAGATCTCTAGATAATATGATATTGATATATGAGCTATAACATCAGATACTTTGGGAAAGTTGCTCTGGGCTTAGTGTAGCTTGTAGCTTGGCCAGTTCAGCACATGCGAGCACTCTTTGCAAGGGCATAAAAATCTAGGTACCCGGTACTGTATTTTCTATAATAAAGCCTATTTGAGGCAACCCACGTTCAATTCTTGTTTTCAGCAAATAGCAAGGTGAAGGAAATCTCACTTTTTCAAATTTAAACATGCAATAGCCATACCCCTAACCTATGTTTTGTGTTTCTAGGGTATTTTCAACGTTATATTTATATTTTTATTTTTATTCATAATATTATCAATAAACTTGCATTCTTCTTGAATGCATTTAATTTGATATCTACAGACTCACTGTTGCTTTCTTTGCGCTATCTGGCCTTGATGTCCTCAACGCACTTGATGTTATTGAGTCTGAGAGACAAGATATCATCAACTGGATATATTCTCTTCAAGTATTACCAGACCCTGAAAATACAGGTGGGTGATCACATCTAATGCCTGTGACATAAGTAGCCAGTAGGCATAAATTCAGAATTATATAGCAGCTTTTGCAATATATTGGAGAACTAGTGGTAATTGTATGACTGGAGATCATCTTCATAAATGATCCTACCACATCAATAAAGGGAGAGTCCACCCTGGTGTTAGGTTGATTTGAATAAAAGAAGAAAAATGAGAGAAACAGATCAGTGAAAGTTTGAGCAAAATGCGATAAGAAATAAGAAAGTTATGAAGTTTTAAAGTTGTAATCAATCAAACACAAATTAGCAACTCCGTGATGTATCATGCAAGCTCCTCCCATTTGCTCTGTACAGAAAATCTCGTGACTTTTCTTAGTTTTTGATGAAGGAATAGATTTGTTTCATACAGGTTTTGTGTAAAAACATATGAGCAGTAATATATCTAAGGTGCATGTATGACTGAATATTTTCTTTGGAGAAAATGGAAGTTTAAGATCTTTTTTGGTACAGGGCAAATGAGAGAGGAGCTCGCATGATACATCACGGAGTTGCCAATTTGTGTTTGTTTGGTTACAACTTCAAAAATTCATAACTTTCTTATCTTACTTTGCTCAAACCTTCACTGATCTGTTTCATTAATTTTTCTACTTCTTTTAAAATCAATTTGTAATCGGGTTGGACTTTTCCTTTAAATACCTCTTGAGAGAGCAAATGTAGGGAGGAGATATTACCTGTCGATTTCTTGAATGTAGGATAGGCTATCTATAATATAACAACAACTTTAAGAATAATGCTTACTATTCATTTTTTCCTTTAGATGAGTCATTATCAAGATGTGGATTCCGAGGCTCTTCCACTATTGGCTTATCTTTTGATCCATCTGAGGTAAGGATTATTTGCAATCATGAATAAAGCAAACTATATGTAACTCAGTAATACATACCTGCCAATTGTCCCTATTTAACAGGGACAATCCCGATTTTGGTTAAAAAAAAAAAAAAGAGCCACTTCTACCACTGTGTCCCTATTTTTGCAAAAATCTGTCTGTAGTAATGTATTGGAAACTCAGAAATGTCCCCATTTTCAGCCTCTGCCTTGTAATTTGTCCCTATTTCTTGGGTTTCAGGGTTGGCAGGTCTGGTAATATAGTGTAGAAGCCATAAGTAATATTTTGAAGTACTTATCCTGAAAGTCATATATTTCTATTTCTTGTGCCTATTTTATTGGTCGGAATACAGATAAAAGACATTACTATATTTTACCTTTATCTACATTCAAGAAGGATCATTGAATTTGAAGAGTAAGATGGATGTGAAAAATAGAAAGACAGTGACAGAAAGTGGATGACAAGGGAGCAATACAAGTACAAAATGCTCAATCAAAAGTCTCATTTCCAACAATAGAGCAGTCAACTACATACTTTTAGGTTTTGAAATGATATGCATTCCAAAGTTAATCTAGTCAGAGGCTTCTCAGATAGCAACAACTATTGTATTCAAGGTGGATTCTTTCCAGGAAGACTGTCAATTATAGCAGTTGCATTGGTTAAAGCTAGAGACAAAAATACGGTATTGTGTACTGTTTAAAACTGGTCTTTCCTTTAATAATTGCAGATCGTATTCACCCAACTACGTTCTTTTATCCGTACAGTATATGGAGCAATATCCAAAGAGTACTGCTAACGTGTATTGTAGTTTTAAATCAAAATGTTCTTGATCTTTTTATTTGCCATTAGAAAGACACTGCCATCTTTCATCCCTATGACTGGGGCCATGTGGCAATGACATACACCGGTCTGGCATCGCTTCTCATCCTAGGGGATGATCTGTCCCGAGTAAACGCACCAGCCATCATTTCAGGACTCAAGGCTCTTCAACTTGAGGATGGGAGGTAGGTTGCTTTGAAAGCAGTTAGGATCCTCACAAAAGTATGTAGTGGTTCAACAGCATAAATACCTTGCATATTGTCATAGGACAAGATGGGTAGTGTACAAGTGTTAAATCAACCTTTACCAAAAGCTGAATTGCCTAACAACCAAAGGGAAACTCCAAGAATGAAAACAACTTTGTAATTCCACTTGTAGTTCAGCTTTTCTGATTTGTCACATAAAAGTTTTAAAACATTTAGTAGAACATTGATGTATGGAGAATACCAACTCTAATAATGACTTGATATATTTGTAAACACACAACTTATTTATTTCTGTGGAGGTTACACAGAAATGCTGTCAACATCATATTTATCAAGTAGTTATAAAACTATTACAGCCATTATTACGCTACCAAGACTTACAATTTTGGTGTCTTGATATGTAAAGAGGGAGAGCAGAGTATAAGGGAAAATACAAAGAGCATGACAAGGAGAACGAAAGATGCAGAACTACTAGATGAAGCATGATAATTTATATCATTTATTGACTAAATGGTCATCAAAGGCAATATGCTAACATGAATTTGTTTTTATCCAGTTTTTCAGCCCTGGAGAACGGGAGTGAAAATGACATGCGATTTGTGTATTGTGCCTGTTGCATCAGTTACATGCTGCAAGACTGGAGTGGAATCGACAAAGATAAAGCTGTGCAATTTATTCAGAATTCACTGGTAGGTTTTCCTTAAGCCTCTTTGTCTGGCTCTTTCTCTCTTTCTCTCTTTCTCTCTCTTTTCCTTTTGTTGAACATCTTTATATCTCTGTCCTTCTACTCTTCTCACTTATACTTTTCATCTTTACTTTCTTAATTTCCATTCAGCTTTCTTCACTGCTGTTGCTGAAAACATTGAATATCCGACTATACATCCCTTCTAATGAATTAAAAGCCATGGAAAGGGAAAATTTGAAAAACATCCAGGGACAGTTGTCCTAGTTGTGCTAGGAATGGATAGGGGGGGGGGTGTAGTTTTCATAGAGGAGTAGTAGTAGTAGTACAGTGTTAGATATCTGGAGGTAGTTATTGAGGGGATGGGGTAGATATTTGGAGGAAGTTGTCCTTGAGGGTTAGTTATTGTGTGGATAGATAAATATGTGTGGGAAATTGTCTTAGAGAGGATGTTTGCTTGGGAGTGAATCACCGAGGGTAGTTATCCTATCGTCAGATAATTGTTTGAAGATCAACTGCAAGTTATAAATGGAAACACATTTCTCTCATTTCCTTTTATTTCAGACTCATGATTTTGGTATTGGGCAAGGTCCAGGGCAAGAGTGCCATGGTAAGTAAAAGTTATATTCCTTGAAAGCTTTTCTCAATGAGCAAAGCTCAAACTTTGCTGATTTAATGCAGCAGCTACTGAGTAAGACATCTTAGGGAAGTGCTGTGTGGCTAGTACAATAGATCAACTCTGGCTTATACTAGAATCACGTCGAAACGTTGACACACAAGGAACAGAAGTTGCAACTTGCAATATTGATATATGCAAAAAAATTCTGTTTCTATGCATGTAAATATCACATAAATTGCATAGTAATATACATACTTCTTTAAATGATAAACTAAATTGATATGAATGTCTTCATATGGTTCAACTCTATTTACAGGTGGTACTACATTTTGTGGAATTGCTTCTCTGGTGCTTATGGATCGGTTGGAAACGGCTTTCACTGAGAAACAGATGGATGGTATCAAGAGATGGTGTTTATTTAGACAGCAGACTGGTTTCAATGGCAGACCAAACAAGAAAACAGATACATGTTACTCATTCTGGGTAGGATCTACACTCAAGGTATGGAAATATGTACATTATACATTTATAACCTTGATAAGCAAAACTATAAAGTCCAAAAATCATTTCTTTAAAAAAATCAGACTTTAATTATCTTGCCCCAAATTTTTAAAATGATATAGATCTTAAGTATCTGAATCAGTCTGTTAGAATCATAGGTTTTTCCACAAGATTACCTGATTTAGTACAAGGTCAAACTAATCATAGAACGTCATGTTTGAAATATACTTTATTATGTTGTTGGTAAATTAACACAAGCACTCTTCAAGAAAGCAAGAAATGAAAGTGGAGAATGATAATCAAATATAATTTCTCACTGTATTTCCATAAACCTGTTGATTGCTTAATTTATCGTATTCTGATAGGCTTAACACATGAACGGCCTGGTTCCTGTTGGCAGTAGGTTAAACTCCCCAATTTCCATGATAAACTGTTTGTTTGTATTTTAATTGTTCTCTTGTGATACTAATAGTAATTTCATTGTCCTCCAATGCAGCTTCTAAAGGTGTTTGACCTGATAGATTGCAGGTGGAATAGGAACTACATCTTATCCACCGAAGACACAACAATGGGAGGCTTCTCCAAGTGGCCTGACTTTCATCCTGATGCTCTCCATGCTTACCTAGGACTATGTGGCTTATCAATGATGGGAGAGGAGGGACTTACACCGATACACCCCGCCCTTAACATCACCCAACGAGCAGCTGAACACCTACACAGTATACACAATAAATGGAGGGATGGTGCAGATTCGTGATCTCTGCAAAGACATCCGAACAAGAAAATATTACTATACGTCTATAGATAGCTGAAACTATGGCATTGTCAACATTTCAACTCTAAACAGTTTTACTTGGAAAGATGGTTCAGTAATATGCTCGTTTTTGGTGAACGTATCTCTTAGAAACACAGGGTTAGCAACTTACATGTAGTGTATAAAAATGAATATGCTTGTGTTGTACTTTGATATGACAGCAATGCATATATATAAGACTTGATATTGAAAAAGTGTTTTAAGTCCAAGACATACACTATTGATTACTGTGCATCTGGTGATGGGGAGATTGTATTAATGCATGTGATAATGAACACATTTATAAAATGAATGAAGTTCTCTTTGAACGTTTATGAACAAAATAATTGTCTTATCATATTTTTGTCAAAGCTTTTTGCGCTTGAATTATAAGTACATGTAGCATGTCTTGTTTTGATGCAATAATTATAGTTTTGCTGAATGCATAATGTGAATGTTTTGTAAATAAGTAGCGTAATATATTATGCAATTTATACATTGTATATGTACTTGTAACATCTAGTTCTTTGACATTCCTGATGTGAATTAAAATGATTACAGACCCCACTTGCCATAGTGTGAGCAGGCCAGTATCTACAAGTCATGCAGCAATACTCATTATTCCAAAGGTTTGGTTTTCTTAAGTTTCATAATTCGAAAGGTTAATAAATGTACTTCTAAACGAAAAACTTTTCTGCACTGAGGTGTCCATTTCTCTGCAAATTAAATAATGTTTGTTTTTCAGATTATTTTGTATATTAACGAGGAGGCTGGTTTACCTAAATGTTAGTAAATCTGAAAATGTAACTTTGTTCAATGTTCTGAAGGTTTGTAATTCAGCAAATGAAATAGATTCCATTATTCCAGCTCATTTAAATTCATTTAGGAAATTATGAACCCTGCTTCTTTCCAGGGCGAAAATAATCCTGTATTATCGTGGAGTTAGCCCACTTTGATAAAGTGCAATGTGAACAGAAAGTGGGCTAAGCTTAGTCCCGTACTATCTGTAGGGCTAAATCATTGTTTAGTCCCACTGATAGTATGGGACTAAGCAAAATTATGCAAGTGTAAAAAGCCTAAAGAGTGTGGGCAGATACCGAGATATCAACAATTTTATATCAAGACTGGTCTTCACATGTTATTGATGTAGGATAAACAATGTTGTTTATTGCACTTTTGAAAATGTTTGTTTTTCCTGAGCAAGTTTTCATTCATTGTTCCAATTGTCCATTTTAATTGTGATAATAGTCATTTATTTTTGTACGGGATTTTTTCCCCTCCAGTTCTTCTGTTACCTTTCAGTTGTGAGAGAAGCTTCTTTCAGTTTGCAAAGTTTTAAGAATAGCATTTTTGCAGTTATCTGTGTTCTGCTTTATACACCAAGTCACGTGATGGCTTCATGTAGAGTACAGTGTATCTGTTTTCTGTAATTTTGACTCACAAAAGCAGTGTATGCCATGTCATTGAGCAAATGCAAAAGTTCTAAATGTCTGTCTTTTTATACAAAGCAGTATTCTTTTGTCTAATGTTATTAGAGGTACCAGTTGCTCATTGCCTATTAATTGCTCATCATTATCATATATTCATTTTGCAATATTATGTTGTTAAATTGACCAAATGAATGAAAATGAATAACCTACCTCTCTGTTGGTTTGAAATCAAATGTCAGTCAACTTGTCACTGTATAAAGTACATGAGAGACTAATTTACAAAGAAAAAATGAATGCATTATATATTTAACAATTTAAATTTGAGTACACATGAGTGCATTCTTGTAATTGTGTCAATATATCTTTCATGTTTTTATGTTAAAGAAACATAATGTTATAACCCCCCAAATGAAGGTAATTTCATCCTTCATCAGGAAAAATCAATTTACTGTAGCTGATGCACAGTTCAGTTTGCTCCAATTGCCTGTCCTCTACATTTTTGTGATACATGTACTAGCAAATGTGTATATATCATTGATGGTACAGTAGAATGTCATACATTGCTTTCATGTGTGGAGTGCAACCCCAATTGTAATGTGCCTTCAGTGTTGTATGCACAATAGTCTCTTGATAGAGAATTACCGGTAGTTGTATACTTAAAGTGCTTTATCAAATTTTCCCTCGTATTGGGAGATAGTTCAAGCCCTCATTCCTGCCATTTTATGTTTTAATGGTTTGATATCTACACAGTCATCAATACATGTTTGTGTTTCCATGTGCTTGATATGTGACATTGTATTATAGACCTAATTGGAGCTTGACAGTTTACTTTATTTATCTTTACATTACTTTCTTTGTTAAAAATAAATAGTATATTATTGCAAAATTATCTGTTATGAATCTATGATCACTTCTGAGAGAGAGAGAGAGAGAGAGAGGGTAGAAAGGATGAGGTAGAGAGAGGGGGGGGGGGGGTGATTCTGCAGGTATGATTGGTTAAATCTACCTTCATTTAGGACATGATCAAGATGAGGATTAGGGATTCAAGTACACAAGTACAGAGCATTTAAAAAGTATGTGAGAATACAAATTGGAGATGAGATGAAAAACAAGGGAGAATGGGGGGAGAGAGAGAGAGAGAGATGAAGTTATATGGGCAGGTGGCCAAAATACTACTATGGTAGTATGTGAATTCAATAAATAAATTTTCCCTGGTCAGTGTCAACAGACAATTTAGATTTTTCTTAATCTCTTGTGCCACAATACGAAGCTTCTCATGTCTGCCTCTGTCTCTTTCTTACTGTTGGCTTACCTGGTTATCTCTCTCTCTCTCTCTCTCTCTCTCTCTCTCTCTCTCTCTCTCTCTAGTGCTGTCTCTTCTCTCTTTCTCCCCTTCTCCCACTCTCTTTCTGTCTCTGTGTCTCTCTCTGTAACAGGTCTCCAATAATCACCTCAAAAATAATTTGTGTAATGTAGTACAGCTAGTATGTATAAAATCAACCCTCCAAAACTTGGAATATGAAGAAAATATAAACAGGTAAAAAAACAAATTTGCATTTGTGTCCTTTGTGCGTTTTCTGGGTGAGCATGTACCACTGAACTGTTCAGTGGTGTGTACAAGTGCATCGACTAGTCTACTTACAAGTACCTTTTACTTCTATTGAGAATGTATTAAAATTGCAAAAGGACTTCTCTCAGATTAGGAGATACATATAGTGGGAGCAATGCAAAACTGGAAATGAATATTATAATAACTATTTATCACTTTCAAATTGACATTTTCCCCTTTGTAACCTTATCCAAATATGGGCTGTTCGTGCCTTAATATACTCTGAGCCTTAAAGTGAGCACACAAAATGAATGAAAATTTATACATGTACTGGTATATTTACACTGTATTGAATACAACAAAGAGTGAAATTTCCGTAGAAATATATCTTTTGAGTTTTGATACAAAGTCATGTACATTCATGGAGCATTTTTAATTTGTATAAATACTGGAAGGCCTCATTCTGTGCAGCTGTACAGGCACATCTGCCCAAGAAAAGTACATCATAGTCATATCATAATCATTAGTTCACCAGTTATCCTGCAAAAATCCATACATTCATAAGTGACACTGAATGTTGTTAATGAAGTTTAAAATCATATTTAGAGCATCCTAAAAAAAAACGTAACTACTTATTAAACTCCTTTTACAGAAAAAAGACACCTCAGTTTTAAAATTACATGTATTAACAAAAGATATGCCTCTGAATACAAATTCAGGCTTACTTCTTCACTTTTCTCCATCAGGTCAGTGAGAAAAACATATACGTGCTATCTATCTATGTCCCATAGTTTGGAGGCTGTTGGGGCGACAATGTTATAGATATTGAGATTCTCCATAAATTTCTGTCTTCAGCTGTTCTAGTTAGAGCTGTTCTATTTATATCCAAAGCAATTACATTACTATTTTCACATACCACACTACAAGATAATTGCACACTAATAATCAGTATGTACATGTACATGAACACATTAGACAGAAGAGAGTAAGTTAGTTACTGCAATACACCAATGCGTCAAGGTGTCCATGGAGTTTTAGCAGAGAGGTAATGGACCCATTCAACTAGTGAATACACAAATGGGACATAAATAGAATGAATTGAATTTATGTAAATCTCCTGTCACTTGCACAAACATGTGAATGAGCTTGGGCACTAGGTATAAATCAAGAAAAGCACATTTCTTAAACCGCCAGAATATTCTGACTTCCAAAAAGTAAATACATGTATATTCTTTTGGAAAACTTTTATGTAAAGGACTGATATAAGTGAAGCTATATTTACAGAAGAGAATGAATTATGAAACCAGAAAAAAAAAAAAAAAAAAAGAGCATGTGAGAATCAAGGACATTATGCACTAGGAGTGTTTAAAACAAATTTGAATATAAGAGAACTAAAAGAGAGTTTTTGACTTAGCGGCTAGCCTCATATACATTTCCAACCTGAATTTCAATGATACAATATCATATTCTACTTGGAAAATCAGTCCTGACATACATGTATACATGTATACAATGTACATGTACATGTCTATGGGATATTTCTTGTAGAACCAATGAAAATTTTAAAAGAAAATGATATTTAGACATCATTAAGCAATATTCCCATTTTATGTGAGTCTCAATTACATGAGCTCCTCTGTATCTACAGTAAAGAAAATTGTATTGTAAAGAAAATAAAATTCTCTAATATTTAAAAAAAAGCTTGTTTATCCCAGTTTTTATGGGCAGGTTTGACCCAGTATGCCAGATTCTAAAGCTGGCTAGTAACTCAAACCTGTCGACAAATGTTTAATGGTTGTGATGAAGAACTGTGTGAAGTCCAGTAATCATGTAATATAGGATAAACGTTACTCTGATTCGATAATCATGATAACTTGCAAGATAAACAAGATTTCTTATGAATTAAACAGATCAAACAGTACAAAAAATTACATGGCACATCACATGGAAGTGTCCTAAATGCGGTACAAGAATTCCCCATGTTCATTGTAGAAGTTTCTGCCCTTCTTGAAGACCTGGGGTTTCAGTTTCACTTGTCCCATCAAGCTGTCTACATTCTCAAAGTCAATGTTACCAAACGTAATCTCCACTTCCGGATCTTTAAGTTTTTCATCACTCTTCTCCCTTGGTGTGTCATGTGAAGGTGTGTCATGTAAAGGCTTGTTGAAATGGTCCCTCTTTGCCCTCATTGTGTGATGTTCCTGACTTTCACTTGATGCACTGTTTTTCAATATTGTTTTTTGTCCTGATTTAGATATCTTCTCATATCTAGAAGCTTGTGCACTCTTGTATGCGTGCTTGTTTTCTTTGCCTTCATTGTCGGCTGGTCCATGAGCAGTACCAGGTGCCACAAGGGCCTGTGTATGGGTGGCCTCGCCAGTCACATACCCTGTGTTCTTTGTAGCAGCTTGGTCTTGCTTCTGTCTGGTCTTTGCGCTGGGCCTGAACTTACTTCTCAAAACTTTGGCAATGACTTCTTCAGATACATTGAAGCTCTCTGCCAGCAAGGCAATAGACCACTCATCAGGGTTCTCCTGCCTCAAATAGTGAATCTGCTGGATGGTGTCCCAGGATAAGGTACGTTTCTCAGGACCCCGGTTGAATTCTCTGGCTGCTTGGGCTCTCTTTACAGACTTTATCTTTCTCTTTTGTTCTCTGTATGGGAAGAAATTTGTTTGAAGTCATTACTTGTTCAGAATAAGTTTTCTAAAATAACGCTTTCTGATGCATCAATAAATGTAGAAATAAAGCATTATTATGAATGCAAGTACTGGTAATTCTTTTTTAAAAATTAAATAAATTAAAAAAATCAGCCATACATGTACCTACAGTAACAACAATAACATGCAAGTGAAAAATAAAATACATGCAAATGTATGGAAATGGTACTTGGTAGAATGAATATGATCAAATGAAATCATGAAACAGTAATTAATTATGCACGATTTACACGACAGTTGTAACCTAGTCCTAGACCGAAAAATCAATCTGTTTCGTTCTGGGATATGCTCCACTAAGGCTACATCTGGCTTTGAAGCAATCCCTCTCCGTTAAAAGTAAAAAAATATCATAAAAAACTCCAAACAGACTGGTTTTAATCTACAATGGGTGATTTCAAGTTCGGTGTTGCCTGTTGGTGTTGGTGTTCGTGTTGGGAGCGTGAATTGGGCTGCTGATTCTAGCCCCAACACCGAATTTGGGTTTATAAAAATAATACCAATCACATTATTTATACTAGCTCAACACCTAGTGAAGTCAATCCCAGCACCAGCTTGATTTCATGTTCGGTGTTGTGGCTGGTGCTAGTTTTGCCCCAACACTAACATGACTAACACCAGCTTTCAACACCGAACTTGAAATCACCCAATGTCTATTATTATTATTACTAAACTTGCATGAGACAGATGGCTGACAGATTTAACAAGGCTGACACAATTATTTTTGGACAAAAATTGAATCTTGAGTTCATGATCAATATTACCTAGCAATGTCTTCCAATGATTTTTCTGAGCTTTCATCTTCTTGGTCCAAATATTTGTTAAGAGGATTGTTGAAGTGTCTATTCATTGCGTTTTCATCTTCCATATCATAATCTCTCCTCCTGTGCAGTTGTGAAGAAATGGTGAATTTCCTTGCAGTGATGCCATTGCTAGCTGCAGTTGCATTCAAAGGCTTCAAACCGTGCGAAAAGCCGCTGACAATAGGTAGGTGAGCGGCAATGCCGCCTGCTTCCCCGTCCGCTGGGGCGATGCCGATGGTGACTGGATGGACGGCTGCAGCTGCATTGGAAGTTTTCAGCAGGCGGCATGCAATACCAGCATTAGCAATCGCGTATTCTCTCCTTTGAAAAGTTTGCCAGCATGTTCCTGTGATTCTACAACTTGTAAATTCCCTGCGGATTCCCAGCATGATGGCGCAAAGAGCTCATTACATTTACGGTACACGAAGAAGTAAATTGGTCGTGTGAGGCTTTCTGCACAATGCATGCAGCTTGCTCAGATGCACCGTTTGTTTACATCATATCATAATCATACATGGCGCCGCGTTTTGGTCGGTTAATTCCGGTCAGAGCTACAGCTGAGCGTGTCAGCTCATTGTTGGGAAGGGAATCATAGGAGGTACACACCTATGACACACCCCATGGACACACCCCTTTCATGCTTTCTTTTGGGGATTTCCCATTTCCCTATGGGGATTTTCCCCTTCCTAGCTCGCGCGCAAGCTTGGTATTTTGCAGGTATTTTGTTCAGTTCAGCAGCAGGGGCGCCTTCGGAGGGCATATTGTTCGTGTATGATCGAGTATTGCCATTTGTGCCCCTAGCCCTACCACTGACCTCTACCACCCTATAGGCCCGGTGTGGTGGCAGTGTGGCATGATCTGCCGTCACACCGCGGCTACTCCACCTTGTTTAAAGCATATATATATTTCATCATTTTCCAGTCTTTTCCTGATGTTGGGGTGAAAAATTTCGTATAAAAATTAAATCTGATATTGATGAAATTTACAATGACAATGATCGATGACAATGATTTTATTGCACACATAGGCCTATGTCACTATCATAGAACGTAACATAAATATCATTTGTTTATAAGGTATTTGCAATTAGGTATTTACAGAATAATGAGATAAGAAATACAAATATTGGATAAAGTGTGCAAATTGATGTCGATTCCCGCTCCGGCAACAACTAACAATAACATGACAATAGAAACATAACATGAATGGGCATTTCATGGCGCCAATTAACATGTGCCACTGGAAATGTAATGAAAATGTTGTATGGCAAAACGTGTAATCTCATATTCACTCAATTTTTATACGATGCATGTTTTTTTCATGATGTTTGAAATGATATATCATTTATACTTAGTCTTATATATGCCCTGCATGTACCCTTTTGGGGCAACATTTAAAGAGGTTGCTGAGATGATACACTCTCAGAAAAGTTTTTAGGTTGTTTAAAATATGAACCTACCAACTGTTGGTTTAAATAAAATTCCCATATGTTTTACATACAATTTTTGTGCCCACCCCCCCCCCCTCCCCTCCTCCCCCGAAGCCCGACAGGAAAAAAAAAATGTTTGTTAGACCGTCAATACGGGAATCTGAGCAGCATGTAATGGTACTGGTAGCAGCTGGCCCTACATGTAAATTATACATTTTCTTTAATAATTTAGACCTATTAATATGTGTACCTATTGAGAATGTATTTATCAAGTAGGCCTATCTTCATTTGGAGGCTTAGTGCATGTAGTGCCTGGAATCTGGCAAATCTGTAATTAATCATTGTCTTCTTTCACCATTCAATTTTCGAATTTTGTACATTATGCCGTGTTGCAATCGATTTTTTAAAGCGTCATTCACTGTAAAAAATAATATGCCCATTGGTAATTTTTACTTATTTTTCCCATGTAGAATTTACTTCAAAACATAAGTTTTGCCACTTACACACTCGATTTAAGTCTCACTAACTCAAACTTTCAATTTAGTAGAATATTTTTAAAGTAAAATATATACAAAAGAAAATTTAAGTAATTTCAACTTGTATCAATTTAGTACTGTTAACTCAAAATAAGAAGTTAATACGTATTACTCAAACAATTTATGTTGATTGTACTTATCTTTTTTAAGTGAAGACTGATGCAGTGCGTAATATAAGTATTAACATAATTCATGAATATTCATTAAGACCAAATTAATCTCTTTTTAAAAAAATACAATTCTTTTTTTGTGGTTGAAAGAACTTTTAAGAAGTTTAAAATATATATTTCCTAATTCATTTAAGCAAAGATAAGAAGATAAGACAATTTTTAACTGTCACACATTCCAAAACAAATCAAAACTTGATATTTCAGGAAAATTGTCAACCAATTTTCTTATAAAGATGATACGATCGAGTATATATAGAATTCGGAGCACTTTCAATAGTTGTCAAATTAAAGCGTATAGTGTTTGTTGGTGATGATGATAGATAATAGGTTGTGGTACAGTATAAAGC
Organism: Heliocidaris tuberculata; assembly: GCA_025618425.1. NCBI lineage: Eukaryota > Metazoa > Echinodermata > Echinoidea > Camarodonta > Echinometridae > Heliocidaris > Heliocidaris tuberculata. Next base: position 12,165,971 of record CM046839.1, read on the forward strand.
ATGTAACATCGAGTCTCGTGTGAAAGTAGTTGGTTCATGCTTATCATACTATTCCAATTCTGATGCTACTCTTAGACTTAAAATACTCATGTCCGGGGATGTCAGTCCTAATCCAGGACCACTCAAGTCTGAGGATTGTGCACATACTCTCTTAGTTGAGAAGAATTCTGTTCACAAATCATACACTAGACTCGATTTGATGAATTTCAATGACCTATCTTTGAGCAAACAGCATCATTTCATTCTACCCCACGTCATGACCAGAATTGCTAGTTTAGGAATTGGTCGTAAACCTAACCTTAGAAAAAAGGCACATCGAGGAAGAAGAGGTGGAAGGAGGAAACAACGAAAAATCACTGTACTTGTTTCCCAGTTTGGTCGAAATGTCAATACTCAGTCTCGAGGTATCAATCATAATAACCTGATAGATATCAACACTAACTCCCAAAAGAAATCTGAGCCTTGCTTAAAGATATGTCTATGGAATGCTCATTCGGTACGTAATAAAACCTTCTTACTTAATGACTATATCGTAGAATATGAAATTGATATCATGATCTTAACCGAAACTTGGCTAGGAGAAAATGATCCAGCCATCATTGCTGAATGTTCCCCACCTGGTTACACCTTTATGAACATTCCTAGACCAGCAGATCCGCACGGTGGCATCGCACTCATCTTCAAGTCTCCACTTCAGCTTCAATTGAAAGTGACTGATTCCATGAACTTTTCGACATTCGAACTTGCCCACGTTATTAACGCAGGTCAACTCCACTTCGTGATCATATATCGGCCTCCACCTTCCTCGCGGAACGGGCTTCGCACTTCAGATTTTCTTCAAGAAATCGAAGAGCTCACTGCCCAGATTTCACGACTCTCTGGACGTGTTATTTTGCTAGGAGACTTCAACATTCACGTTGACTTGCCCTCTAAGTCAGACGTAGCACAGTTTCTTTCCATCACAGAATCTGCAAACCTGACTCAACACATCAGTCATCCTACTCATAACATGGGTCACACGTTGGACCTTGTTTTTACCAGGAACGACGGCAATCTTCAGCGGCAATCCTCTATTGACATTTGCCCTATTCCTGACTGTGTCATTGAGGACATTGTTATACACCAGAATCTTATGTCAGATCATCACTGCATCCGATTTTTACTGAAATCTCCTAAGCCTGTGTTGAAGAGAAAGGAACATACTGTTCGTAACTTCAAAGACATGGATGTTGAAGGCTTTAAAGAAGCTCTGGTCGACCGAGTCAACAATCTCACAATGACTGATGATGTAAATTTGCTTCTTTCTGCATACACTACAGCTGTATCATCCACCGTTGACGAGTTTGCTCCGCAGCGATCCCATCTTCGCTCCACAAGACTGCGCAGTCCATGGTTCAACGATGAAATTCTTCTTGCACGTCGTGAACGCAGACGAGCCGAGCGGAAATGGATTAAAAGTTCTTCAAATTCTGATCATGATTCCTTTAAGCTAGCTAATAAGCGTGTTAATGATTTGATTGTCAATGCCAAGCAAACTTACTTCTCAGAATTACTTTGTAAGGCTAATGCTCGTACTGTCTTCCAAACAATTAATCATCTTCTCCACAAAAATGTCAAACATCTCCCGGTGTTTGATAACCCTGTTGATTTGGCGAACCGTTTTGCCTCGTTCTTTATCAAGAAAATTGATGATATTCGTAACAATGTCCAGGGCACAGCTTCCCAATTTAGCACAGTCTCCCGAATGATCAATATTGTTGATGCCAATGATTTTAATGAGTTTGAATTTGTCAGTGACGATAGTATCAAACGGGTTGTAACTCATATGTCTAATTCTACTTCTATGCTTGATTATCAGCCTACTTGGCTCTTAAAGAAACTCATCAATTGCAATATTCATGCTTTGACACGTATCGTAAATTGTTCTCTATCCTCTGGTGTTTTTCCTGAAGCTGCTCACGAGGCTGTAGTTGTACCTATCCTCAAGAAACAGTCATTAGACAAAAATGAATTACGAAACTATAGACCTGTCAGTAATCTTTCATTCGTAGCAAAACTCATTGAGAAAGTAGCAGCTAGTCAACTTACAGACCACCTAAACGAGAACAATTTACGTGACCCAATGCAATCCGCGTACAGAGCCAATTTTAGTACTGAAACTGCACTTTTAAAGCTTCAAAATGATATTTTGTCCTCTTTTGACCAACGTAGATCGGTTTTCTTTATATCACTCGACCTAAGTGCAGCCTTTGATACGGTTGATCACTTTATTCTACTCAATCGCTTAGAGTCTCGGTTTCGTATTTCTGGTTTGGCTCTGCAGTGGATGAAATCATATTTATGTGGATGGAAATCCAGAGTTAACATTGATGGGAAACTATCCGATCCCTGGACTGCAGAATTTGGCGTCCCGCAAGGATCGGTCCTTGGACCGATCCTTTTTAGCCTGTACATTTCTCCAATATCTGATATTATTATGCAACACGGCCTCAGCTATATTTGCTACGCTGATGATATACAACTGTACATTTCTTTCGACCCATGTTCTGTAGCCAATATCAATGAAACACTTTGCCAAATTTCACACTGTATTTCAGAGATAGACACTTGGATGTCATCTAACTATCTTAAATTGAATGAAAACAAAACTGAATTTACAGCTTTTTGTTATTCCGCCAAACATCAGCAATCTGTTTCTGGAGTCCAACTTAATTTGAATGGTAGTTTTATCCCTCTTTCATCTAAAGTTACCAATCTTGGTGTATGCCTTGATACCATGCTCACACTGTCTTCTCACGTAAACCAGGTTGTTCGCAATTGCAATTTCCACCTACGCAATTTATGGAGAATCCGTAGATTCATTGACTTCAATACATGTCACCATGCTGTCCGTGCTTTGATCCTTTCTCGGTTGGACTACTGCAATAGTCTTTACACTGTTTTACGTGCCAAGGATAGACAGAGATTACAAACTGTTCAAAATCGAGCTGCAAGACTAGTTTTTGGCCTTGGAGCTCGATCCCACACTACACCCTTACTCACTGAACTTCACTGGTTACCCATACAACAACGCATTCTGTTTAAAACATGTCTATATGTCTTCAAAATACTAAATAATCTCTCGCCACAGTACCTCACTAATACCATACAAATATATACACCCTCTCGCAACCTTCGCTCTGCATCTGACACATCCAAACTCACCATTCCAAAATGTAGACTCACAACAAGTGAAAAGCGCTTCTCAGTTGCAGCTTCAAAATTTTGGAATGATATCCCTTTCGCTATCCGGGAAATAACCAACTCTGCCACTTTCAAAAGAAATCTCAAGACTTACCTTTTCCCCCAGTAATTTAATTTTTTTTTTTCCATCTTTACTAAAAACTGCTTGTGTTTTTTGTTTTCCTATATATGTTTTTGTAAGCGCTATATGGTACTCCTTGTTTTTAGCGTCTTAAATAATCTATATTATTATTATTAGGTTAAATCCTAAGTCATGTAAATTGTAAAAGTGTCAGTGAATGTTAGATGGGTACAAGTTTAAACATGTCATATATTTTTTTAAATTGTTATCTATCATTATTACAATACTGAAATTATTTACGTTAATGTAACTAAATTCAACTGAGTAAAAATTTATTAAGCAAAATAAGTAAATTCTACTTAAAATTTCCTGTGACAAATACTTATAATAATCAAGGCAATCTGTTGACGAACATTTTTTTTTACAGTGTTCAAAGAATTATTCAAATTCGTTTGTAGTATGTCCATGGCAGGCCTGTAACGGGTGGGGGGGGGCGTGTGTCAGAGGGTTCGAACACCCCCCCCCCCCCCACCAAGCTGGCGAGCAACAACAAAAAAGAATCATCGGGCAAAAAAAAAATCCAAAGTGACATCAGAATAGTGATGTATAGGTTAAAAATTTCAAAACATTTCCATACCAACTGGCTTAGATAAAGGGGAGGGGCGCCCTAGTGGGTCACATGAGAGGGGAGAGAGGAAGGAGAGTGGAAAATAATGTGAGATAATGGGGTTTCCAGTCAATTTGAACATTTTTTTATTTGCTTTTGTCCTGCAACATTGCACAGTCATTTGTAAGGCCTATAGTCAATTTACGTCCAAGTTTGGCCATTCATTTTCGGAATTTATTTTTCATTTTGCTGTCAACTATCTTTCACATCTGACATTTTGGATGATTATTGATTCCCATCAGCCCATATAGGACGAAGTTAAAGTGCTCAATGATGCATTTAGATTGGACAGGAAATCCTGACAATACAAGGAGTCAAGGAGATAGATTGCTTAAAGCACCATACAAAGATAACGTGGAAAGATATAAGCAGTGATAAGCATGATAAGACTCAAATGAAATCTGTGGTAGTGGAATATAATAGTGAAATATAGAAACCATACTGGAAAAGAGAGATCTCGAGGGGTATTTAATGTGTCTGTTCACTTCAAAATGGAAAATTTTCCCGCTCTCAAGTTGCATGGAGTACTCCTGACGGACCCATACTAGTCATTCAATCTAGTCAATCCCCAGTCAACCATCCTTAAATTATGACCCTCTAATACAGCCTGTTCAACCGGAGTGCCAAGAGAGTATTTTATAAAACATAGACTTCTTGGAAACTATAATCAGAAATAACAAGATGCTCCAATATAACACTTGTGGTGTTTGGGAAATAACATTTGGGAGATAGTAAAGTGCGTTTTCGTCACTCGCTTCGCTCAATCACAACACTTTGAAACGAGATTGTTTCAGGCAACGAGGACCATGAATATTTATTTCCATAGTATGTTATTGTAGTATGCCATGAATATGCAATGTTATGACAATTTTCGGGCACGTCACTGCCTTATCGCCATGGCGCCCTGTATTAGGGTTACCCAGAGCCCTTCATAAGGGCTCTGGGGTTACCTTACTCTCTATAATGAAATGAGCAACAACAAATTAAAGTGCATTTTTCTTCACTCGCTCGGAAATCTTAGAAATGAGATACATGTAGTTTCTGGCAGCGAGGTCCATGAATATTTCCATAGGGTGTTATTGCAATATTCAGGCACGTCGCTGCCCTAACGCCATGGCACCTGAATATACGGTCCACTTTCTTGAAATGAGCAAAAACTTGAAACAGCAAAATAAAGTGCATAACTCGCTCGCTTCACTCGCTCGCAAACATTATAAACGAGATATAGTGTCATGCAGCGAGGCCCATATTCAATGTTATGACAATTTTGGGGCACGTTTCTGCCCTATTGCCATGGCGCCCAGATATTAGGGTTTCCTTTCTATAAAAGAACAACAGCAAATTGCCCCCCCCCCCCCCAATTCGCTTCACTTCCTATATGAATGATTCCCTGCAACAAGATGACCGGAGATAAAGCTTTTGGGCTTCACATTTGACCCTCCCCCTGTCAAATAACCTCTGACTACGCTCGTGCCCATACCCTTGAAGGCGCACGCCCCCTGACTCCCCACCCGCCACCCTACTCGGTCGCTTCGCTCTCTAAGAAAGGTCCACTTTTCCCAATGTTGAACCGGGGAAGTGTAACTGGTTGAACCCCCCCCCCCCCCCCCGCATAAAACGGGCCTGTATCCTCGCTATAAAAGTTTAAAAGATGTCTGTATACGCTATGCATCACTGATGCGCATGGGATGCATGCATCCACTCGAGCTGCAATAAGATTAGGTAGAACTCTACGGTCTCTACCTCTGCAGTGGCGTACCCAAGATTGTTTAAAGGGGGTGTCTTTTTACTCCAAAATTATCTGTGGTTTGCAAAAAAAAAGGCTATCAGGATTTTGCCGTCAGAAATACGTTTTTGCTTCATTTCTAAAGGGGGGGGGGGGTGTTTGAACACCTAGCATAGGCGCCGGAAGTGGGGGGGGGGCATTTTCGCCCCCCCCAAAAAAAAAGCCCCCCCCCCATAAAAAAAAAAAATCAGTAGTAAAGGAGTAAAATTGGAGGGGGAACCAAAAAGAAAATAAACAAAAATAAAACCTGAATTGAATTACATCGCAAATGTTATTCCATTCAAATAAAAGAAGAGTATGAGCCCTTGAAAGGTGACCCCCCTTGAATGTTTGCCCCCCCCCCCCCCATCCCAAACTGCTTCCGGCGCGCCTGACACCTAGAACACCTAAAACACCCCCCTTTTGCCAAAGGAGGGGTATTTGAACACACAAAACACCACCCCCCCCCCCCCCCCCCCCCCCCCCCCCCCCCCCCCCCTTGGTATGTGCATGTATCAAAAGCTCTGCTCGAGAGATCATGAAGCAACACACTAGCTTCAGCTAGCTAGTTATAGCGCGCGATAGCTGAGATCGAGAAATAGCGATAACGCGTAAATATATATATCGAAACGCCGAAAATTTACGGGAGGATCAGGACGCGACGGTGCATGTCCGATCAGCACAAACTGGATCCTTACTATTTTTTTGCTTTAATTTGTTCATCCCACAAATTAGACTGAAGTTGGTCGGAATAATTGGGTTTTTCCTAATTGGGCAAGAATTTAAAAAGAATTGGCAAAAAAACCTGTCGGTTATCTACCATTCACAATTCAGCTTCATGCACAGCTTACTGTTGCATGTCATGTGTGATTGTCTGTGACTGATTATGACCTGACTCTGACTGTGTGCTGTGATGAGCTAGAGCTAGAGCTAGAGCTAGCTGCGTATTGCCTTGATTTGACTGTGAAACAGACATTTTTGTAGAAGACAGGCCCCAGTACAGAGCTGAGCGCTGAGCTGAATGAAGAAAACAAAATGGATCAGCCAATAGTCAATATTCCTGAGGAAGTTTTGAGCTCACTGTGCACGTAAGTAGACTTTTATTAGACTGACAGTGAAACTAATGTCTAACAACAGTTTGAGGAGAAAATGAGATTTCAATTCATGTATGCTGGTGGATCCAGTGTCCGAACACTTTTCAGAAAATCAACGATAGCAAATAAAATATCAGACAAATATCTGTCAAACTTACAGAATGAATGCCCAAAGTCCTACCAAAAAAGAAGTTCATGGAATTTTAAAAAGACAACGTAGATTTAATACGATATTCCCTTCCGAGTGAACCCCTTCCCAACGACGCGGCGTTTTGGTCCCTTGAAAAAGGTACTGTATTTCCGAACGTGTGAAACCTATGGGAAAAAGACACAACCTTTGTTTCAATAGTGTGGTTTTCATACACGTAATCCCACGCGTATGAAAACCCATTTTAGGCGCTTAACTGTCATGACTGTACACGTTCGGTAATACAATCTGTTCGGAATTACAATCCTTGCCTAATATGATGGGGGGACCTATGGCTAAAGCTATGCACTTTGTTTCCAGCGGCTAAAAAGTCACCTTTTCAATGATTAATGTGAATTTCTTTCATATATCTTGGTTCTACCACTTATACATGTACAAGCTTATCTGAAGATGATTCTACTATACTCTTAAATCAAATCCCTGACAAAATTACGACGGACAAATATCAATAACATTAATTTTCAAGTCGATGTTGATACCCATGTCAAATTTGGTCGAAAAAATGAAAGGGTCCTAAAGCTATGCACACGTAATAAATGAATGCAAATCTTGATTTTGAAGCTGACTAATGCAAATTTCATCCCGATTTCAAAATAGTGATATTATCACCGAAAATGAAGGAAAATTACTCATTCTTTTTGGCGAACGTAAATGATAATCTCGTTGCTCAGTCTCATCAGAAGTTTGGCGCATTGAACGCGTCGTATTGCGCGTATTTGCAGGGTGCGTAGCTTTAGGAGCTGCGTAGTTTTAGGACCCCTGACCATAACTTTTAGTTTTAAAATCTATTCTTTTCAAAAGATGTTTCAAGTTGAGGTACATTCAATCTTTCATTTTCAGCTTAATTAATCAGACAAAATATTATCATGAAATTGATGTTAGAAGGAAAAATACAAATTGTGTTTCTCTTTAATAAGAGATATGGGAAAATTTTCTACTATCTGTGTCGATTGACTCGATTGGCATCTACTTGAACTTGAAGGGGAAGTCTAATTACCCTGCATGTAAAGTTGGTTTTAAAAGAAGCAGAAAAAATTTCAAGAAACAGATCAATGAAAGTATAAGAAAGTTATGAATTTTTAAAGTTGTGATCAATTAAAGGGCAATCCAATTTGTGTGAAAGCAGAAAAATAAAAGCAGGATGGTGAAAGTTTGAAAGAAATCGGACAATGAATAAGAAAGTTATGGATTTTGAAAAATGAGATCACTACATCTAGATGCAAATCTCAAATTGGCAATTCGGTGATTCGATTGTGACATTTTTGTGGACAACTCTCCCATTTGTCGTACACAAAAATATCAATTTGTGGTTTTCTTCAAGGCACTTTTACCGTCAGGGCAGTACTCAAAATATATTGGAAATAGTATATTGTTATAGCGGTCCTCATGAAAGAAAAAGATCCTACTGAGTAATACATTTTTAAAAAAGTGACATTTTAGTAATTTTGTGTGTTGGAGCGAATGGGGGAGTTGTCCACATCTACATTGATCACAGTGACCTTATCTACATGTATTCGGCCAATTTGAAATTCCCATATATATGTATATATAGTGATGACAACTTTAAAAAATTCATAACTTTCTTATAGATTGTCCGATTTCGTTCAAACTTTCACCAATCTGCTTCTCTGATTTTTCCTCTTTCTTCCAAAGCAACTTGCTATTAAGGTTGGATTTCCCTTTAAGCACAAATTGGCAACTCTAACATATCTTGTGAGCTCCTCTCATGCCTATCCCATTTCCCCTTTACTAAAAAAATCATAAACTTAGAACTATTTTCTCTAGGAAAATATTTAATCATACCTGCACTTGCACCCTAGATATAATCATTGCAAATACGTTTTTACACACAATCTACATGAAAGTCCACCCTGATATCAAGTTGATTCGAATAGAGTAAAATTAAACAAGTAAAACTGAAAATTTCATCGAAATCGGATGCAAAATAACAAAGTTACAGCATTTTTAAGTTTTGCATTGTTTTGTGGAACAGTGAAAAGCACAACATAGGCTTTATGCACATTAGTGAGCCGATGTCATAAGCTCACTTTTTCTTTACAATGAAATTACAAATATTTCAGTTTTCTGCTCTAAGAATGTAATTGGTTTGACTCTTCATGGAATGTGTAAGATCATCATTACTGTAACTTATTTTGATACAAGGGAGAGATTCTTTATAAACACTATACATTGTACATCTATTTAAAAAGTGAAATATTTGAGAATTCATATAATAAAAATAATACAAAAGAAAAAGTGAGCTTATGACATCGGCTCACTCATTGATCATGTGCATACAGCCCAAGTTATGCATTTTAACTGTTTCACAATGATAATGCAAAACTTCAAAATGCCGTAACTTTGTTATTTTTTTAATCCAATTTTAGTGAAATTTGCAACTGTTTTGCTTGTTCAATTTCACTCTGTTGATTCAACCCAACATTTTGGATGGACTTGGCCTTTAATCAATAATTGAGAAAATGAAAAATCTATGAAACTTTCTGTACAGAGCATATGGAAGAGGAGCTCGCAAGATACATGTACGTCACTGAGTTGCCAATTTGTGTTTGATTGATTACAACTTCAAAAATTTGTAACTTTCTCATTTTTAAACAGATTTTGCTCAAACTTTCATTAATTTGTTTCTCTCATTTTTCTGCTTTTCAAATCAAATTTATCCTTTAATGTGAATTGTTGAGAGGTACATTTATTGCCGCAACTCACAATTGACTGAATGAATCGTTGAGTCTAAAATCTATTTATTTTTTTTTAAAGTGAACATTGAAAATCTGACTTGCAATTCGATTTGCTCTGTTTTGATTTTTAATCATACATGTATAGATTTGCCTAACAACATGCAACCCCCAAAACTGTTAATTGACATATTTTTTTCTTTTCCCTAAATGCAGACGTTTTCTAATCAACATTCCCGATGAGGAGAGGAACGATCTCATTCGAGCTTTCTTCCAGATTGAGCTTGCCCATTGGTTTTACATTGACTTCTTTAGAGTTGAGCAGCAAGGACTACCTAATTGTGGCATGAAGGAATTCTCCAAAGCAAATATCCTTTCTTTCCTATGTATGGCTCTAAAGTGAAGTCAGAAGAAAAAAATTTGTTGTTTTGAGTTTTGACTCCAAGCAACTATTGGACCTTGGCTTGGGGTTTAATCCAAGGAACTTTGTATCATTTAAATTTAAATGCTGTACCAAAAGGTACAAGGGCATCAATTTGGTTTCAAACTCTGAACTTCTTGGTAATGAGACCTCTGCTGCTGTCCTTCTTTGGCTTGCAATCATACCTCAAATATTGTTTAGGATTATTTAAAAAAAACAAAAACAGTTTGTCAGTTTGTACATGTGTGTCATGTGTAATGGGATTTTTGCTAGTGGTGTATTCATCATTTATTTGAATGAGAATAGCACTGAAGTTGTAAAAAGTGTTGATATTGGAAATCTCACTACCTCATATTATCTCTCTGAAGAAAGTGATAAAAGTTTGATCAAAATTGAATCTTTTTCAATTTGGACTTAAGTGCAAAGCAATTAGTTTTGTTTTTATTTTTTCAAACTGCATACAAGTGTTAATATAAATGTAATACCAATCAGTGCAAAAGCAAACATTTGTTGCCATTTGAAAATTGCACCAATTCCTTCTCCAACATGAGTCTGACTCTAACTTAATGTATGAAATTGAATTATTTAAAAATATTTGTTGTGTTTTTATTAAAACACCTTGGCTTATCAACTAACATCCATCAGGTTCCATCCATCATGCATTTTTTTTAATCAAGATTATCCTTGACTACCTTTTTTCACTTTTCAACCATTGTCCTTTTCTGATTGACCATGCTGACGAGGTGGAGAAACTGTATGCAGAATGGAGGGAATACAAGATGAGTGTTCCAACATATGGAGGAATATTACTTGACGAAACCCTCACTCATGTAGGTTTATTTATCTTGAATTTGTGAGGAAGTTTGTCTAGATATTCTCTGAAGCTGCAAGAGTATCACTCAAAATTAGGATTGTAAACTTCCAAACCATGAAACATCCTGAAATTTTGTGAGAGCAGGTTTTATTCTTTTCTGAATTCCCATATACATGTACAGTGCTTTTTTCTTAGTCCTCATTGGCCTAAATGAATGTTAATGATTGAATTAGCTATTGGCTGTATTTTTTGTTTATTCCAGTTTTTTTATAAAACAAATTTGAATGTTCATGCCATTCTGCTTTCTCACAGGCCCACAGTATACATGCTCTGTTCCAATAATTGAAAGATTTTTAAAAAGTTTTCCTAAGTCTGACAAGAAAAAATGATTCCATATTTTTAATTTCATTTACAACACACAATTGTCTACATGTACAGTGTTCATGTACAAGTACATGTATGTACCTGTTACACCTAAAGGGAATATTTTTTAAGTGTTTCCTTGTATGAAATTTAAACAGATTTTTGTTCTTTGCACGTCACATGATGATTTTTGATGATGTAAACATAATTAGGGTTCAGGGAACATTTTTTAAATGCACTATTTATAAAACTATTTGTTGATCTATTTATTTACATTATAAAAAAATACAAATTGTGCAATATAATTTTCAATTCTTCCTCCTGCAGCTTGTCATGGTGCAAGGGTTCTTTAGCAGGACAAGCTGGGGATTCCCCAAAGGGAAAGTCAACAAAGAGGAACTACCCGTGCAATGTGCAATAAGAGAAGTAAACATGTTTATTATTAAGTCAGTTAATTGAATTCAATGCATTTGAAGTTGTTTATTAATAAAATGTCATAGTAGCTAATGGCTGGATTGCAAAATATTTATCAGGGTTAAAAAAACAAAATACAATTTCGACATTTATAAAATAAACCTACACAAATGAAAGAGCATAATAAATCAGGCTGGATACAAATTCTTTTACATGAATTAGATGCACCTGTGATATTGGATTTGATATTGCTATAGGGGGGGGGGGGGGTGTAAACAGTATTACATCAAGTGAGGAGGAAAACAAAGATCAGTGTACTGTACTATATGCATAGCAGGCATTGGGTGTATTGCCTAATATGTCATATTGTACATTGGGTTAAAAGGAAGTGATACATTTGTTGTATGTTCCACAACTTGGTAATGCAGGGAAAACAGAATGTGCAACTAATTGTTCTTATACTCTGCTTCTATATGATGTATTCTATAATTATAACATTGTTTGAAAGTTCAGTTTGTTTGTTAAGATAAAGGTGACAACTACCCAAGATCTACCGTACTGTCACCAATTGTTGTTCAGTGTTCACCCATGTAATACAGCTTCCTTGCTGCAACGACCTACATGTATGTCAACTGCCCCAGTCTCTCCAGTGTGTAATGAATGGATGCGATTGGCTAGTGGATATTGTACCAAAGTAAATAAGGAACAACCATGGGGCGTGTTGCTCCCTGCGATTGCGCAAGGAATGAGGGCAGGCAAAGTTCGTTTCCTAAAAGAATTATCCACAGGGCTTTTTTTTTATCTTCTAATTTTTTTGTAAAACAAGAACTTCCTCTTTAGCAGACTGAAACAAAATGAATAATCTGTACCATATTTTCTGTTTATCGATGTAACAGAGCTTAAGTTCCATAGATGTTGGCTAAACAAATTTTTTGCATGAAAAATACTCTGGAAATAAGTTATCTTTTTTCAAAGTTGGCTGTTGTGCCGATAATGCTATGCTCCAGTTGTGACGCGCTATTCCCACAAGACACAAATCATAACGTAGACAGCCCGACAAGGGCAATACACAGTGCGCATGCGCTATTCCGAAAAGACAATGCAATAGACATATATAGCTAACTGCGTATGGTTTTATAGCGCACCGTGTACTAACTGAATATATTTACAACATAGTGATTTATCTTAGATTAATCTTTCCCTCGCAATATCATTTGGGAAGGGTGCGTCACCTCTGGTGCAATGTGCGGCGACACTGGAGCAGCAGAAGCCCAGCTGTACAAGCAAGATGCAATATTTCAGTTGATTTTATTCACAAGCATTTGTGGCATCGAATGGTGGATGATTCCTCAACAAAATGGTATTTTCTGAAGATTATTTAACCTGACACTGTCAAATCCTGCCACAACAGGTGACAGTACGGTATGTTTTAATCAACTAATTTCTTTGCATGATGAAATTAAGTGTATATGTGCAAATCTATTAAAGTACTATGATTTATGTAGTGTTTTCCCTTTTTTAAAGTCCATATCTTGATTTCATTTCTTGTTTTCTTGCTGACTTCCTGAAGGTTCGAGAAGAAACAGGTTTTGACATCACCAATTACATTGATGAAAATAACTACATTGAGACATATCTGAATGAACAGCTCTCCAGACTCTATGTTGTTCCCAATATTCCAATGGATGTAGACTTCAAGCCAATCACTCGTGGAGAAATCAGAGTAAGTTGCCTTATAGCTTTGCTATATTTGCTTTAATCAGTTATTTGAATAAACAAACAACTGTATTTTTTAATTTAAAAAAAAAAAAAAAATTTTCGAGGCCAACCAACCACTTGAGTACTATCCATAGGCTACTGACCTACCTCCACCCCCTGACTGCTACCATCCTGTGACAACTACCCCCAAGGAAAATTGCCTCTGACAGCTACATGTAGGGTACCCCATATCATATAGGGGTAAATTAACAAAGAAGTAATCATTTTGTGACTTAGTTGTCTTTTGGGGGTGCTTGTGTGTGTGTGTGTTGGTGGGGGGAGGGGGGTCTTGTTTGGAAGTTGGTTCTCCAGTGAGTACTGTAAACACTGTTATTTTCGCGCGATTAAATTTTCGTGCTGAGCGACCTCAAAACACAACCGCGGGTTCCTAAATTCGCGCTGCACAATTACAGTCATATGTACACCCGAGTTCCATTTATTAATTTACACACATGCATTCCATTCAAATGCATACGGCATGCTCAACTACACACATGCGCTCAAAAATGAATTGGACACACACACACACATTATTAATGTGCTGAAGCGCGCACTTCAACCCGCTTAGGAAATCAGGCTAATATGTTCAAGAGTTCTAGAATTGGCGTCTGCTGAAAATAGCGCAAAATCTGCGAAAATTAATGTACCGCAAATATTTCTGCATTTACAGTACAATCCCATGCCGTAATCACTTTGAAATGAAATACATTCCTTCTCAGGATTATATTAACAGGGTCATAGCATTTGAAGTACATTGTACTTTGATCTTTTGTAACCTCCGTATTTGAATAGTGCTAGTTAAATAAGTGATTTATTAATTACTTTTTAAACTTTTTTTCTCTGCCTGTCACAGGAAGTGCGCTGGTTTATGATAAATGATCTTCCTGCAAGTAAAAAGGATCCAGCACCAAAGGCTAACCTGGGTCTCAATCCTAATCATTTCTTCATGGTCATTCCATTCATCAAGTAAGTCTTATTTCCATTTAGATGACTGTTATACATGTAGGTGAATCCCTAGTCATTTCCCTCCATTTTATGAATTATGTATTTAACTTTATAAAGTTCAGCTAGTATGGCTGATATTTAAATACATGTACATGTATGTATGAAATAATGTCTTACTCCTGTGCAGCTTGCTAAATTTTACAGTTTAGATGTGAACCACCCCTCTAACATTGAATGGCGTTGGAAGGGGGGGAATATTGATTCAGGATTCTTTGTACATGTATGTGCTTGTGTTTGTGTGTGTGTGGGGGGGGGGGGGCATGATGGTTCATGTAATCCTGATTTTTATTGAAGGGGATTCCTCCCTTCACCCCCTGCTGAGCTAAATCATCAGATCTATATAATAAATACACTGCCAACCCTATTTGAGGTAAATGCAGTGATGATTTTTGTTAAATGTGCTTACAATGATTTCTTAATAGACCCTTAAAGAAGAGATTGAACAAGATGCAATCAGGTGCTTCAAGCAGGGGTTACAGTCCATCAACAATACTGACATCAAATAGTAATACTCAGAGGACACAGAGCCCAACCCAGGTAAGGTGCCTAAATATGTTTGTGTAGCAATAAAAGAGGTTTATTTTACAGACTTTGCCAATTAAATAAATACTTGTAGAAATCAATCATAACTAATACTTTCCAGACAAAACATGTACAGAAAAGTTGGTAACAGCAAACAGATTTCAGACATGTATGATTTTTGGTGTGCATGGTGTATTTTCATACAAGATATTCCATATTTTGTCGAATGATGTTGTTTTCTTAGGTCATTTGTAAAATAAGATATTAGAGCAAGGTTCTATGATGTGACTTGTTATTTAAAATCTGATTGGAAAAGTTGAGTTATTTGATATTCTATGTTTCCCCATATATCAATCAAATTGCCTTGATGATATTAGAGATATCATCATTTTGTTAAGGCAATGCCCTTGTAACCTGTGAATATGCTTTGATTTTGCTATAACATACATTTTTTTGTAGACATTAGCCTTAGATATTTTGGGCAGGTCATCAACAGGTCAAATTATTTATCTCCACTGTGTGTAAAATATTGAATTTGACATTTGATATTATATTTAGGTGGTGAATAAAAAAAAAAAAAATGTAAGCTTCTAGCAGATCAGGACACCGTTAATTGTTATCTACTGAAATCTTGAATCTGATTGGCTGAGAGCAAATTTGTCATAGAAATTTGGCAGTTGTTATTGATAACAAGTTTTATGAAACGGGGCCCAGAGGTCACTGTTTACAGAACGTCATTTTGTGAAGACAGATATTAGCTCTGACTGTTCATTATTTACAGGGTAACTACAGGCAGAATGGAGGCAGGGGGCGAGGAGGAAACAATAACCATGTTTTAAACACAAGCGGAGGACCAACAAACCAAACATCTGATAGTAACAAAGCAGAGACCAGACGCAAGCAACAGCAGCAAAGCTTCAGAGCCCAGAACATGAACGCTATAACCCCATATTCCAGGTTGAAAGACCCTGCTCTAGATGCCATGTGGAACAATCAAGGTGGAGCGGGGCTGAAGAGGCAGAAAGGGCAAGGGGGTAGTTATCCAACTCAGTCTTCACAGGAGGTCCCAAAGCATGGTAGACATAATAAGGTAAGAAAAGGCATATTAATAATCTTGCAACATAGGACTGCAAAATAATGCCACACTCATTCGTTTTCATTTAATTTCTTACATGGTCATACAAAAATTGTCATAAAGTGTGTTTTGATTATTCTACTCTCACTGTGAATACCATAAACAGAGATGCATAATGTAAATTCCAAGTTTACTGCCTTTATAATATTGATTGCCAATGTCACATTCATTCTAATGCATTCATCACTTCTGTTTCATTGATTGACTATGATTTTCTTTTCAGACTCGTGGTCACGACAGTGATGGTAACAGACAATATCCAGAGACTCGTCAAGGTATGTAGAACTATACTGCATTGTGATGAGTAAACGGGGTAGGATGGTTTTATTTTGTCCCGACATTACTTAGGGCAGTTTTGCTGAGTCATGTCTGAACGAGGCTTTAGGAGTTGAGCAATGCTTTCAAAACCATGTAGTTCCTGGAAAACTGAGACCGCATTATAACTTTTAGAACTAGGGATATTGATCAAATCTGAATTTATTGCTTGAAAAAAATGATTCATATATGCAAATAGGATGGTGATTATTCTGTATTGAGAGTGAGTCGCGAATTTAACAACACGCCAAAATATTGCCAACATAAGAAGTCGGATGAATTTGTTGTCTCCTGGGCCCTCTTGCATAAAAAGTTGCGATTAAACGCAACTCAAAAAATTAAACGCAAGTCCCAAATACGCGATCCTGATTGGTTGAAAATCAAGTTGCGTTTAATTTTTTGAGTTGCGTTTAATTTTTTGAGTTGCGTTTAATCGCAACTCTTTATGCAAGGGGGCCGTGGTCAGAAATTCACCACTCCGCTTTGCAAAAGTACATCACCGCTGTTTGTAGATTTGAGAATTTTCCGACTGCAAATTCAACCAGTCGTGAAATAGTCTGGTTAGTCCTATTCGCGAAAATTTATGGTCGCGAAATTTATAGCTTATACAGTACATGACGGTGCATCCCACCATTTAAAAAGAAAATGCTCTGGTAGTTCGAATGAAGTTTAAGGAGCAAAGTCTTTGTAAATGGACCTGCCACAGATTCATCAACTCATATGATGCTAATGTAGGCCTGCAATAATTCAGAGTGAGACTTATCGGAAATTCATGTATTATGAATACTATATTGTTTCCAATGGACTGAAGATTTTAGATTTTAGTATACCTGATAATTGTACAAATAGATAGCTTGGCAATGGTAGCCCTTCTATACATGTAGCTTGGGTCAGACCCATTAAAGGGAAGCTTGAGTTCTGGGAAATTTAAACAATAGTTTGTGAGCTTCCTCATTCTTTTTATGTTTTTTTTGAAGATTATCATAGTAGATATGTCCCCTAAAAAGGATTGCCCTTCAAATGCTCTCACATTCAAAATATGACAAGAAACAGCAGAAATGTTCGTGCCAAACATTTGGTGTAGTCACATACACACTTTCTGTGTGCAGTGCATGTGACTCTCAGCAGGATCGAGTCAATTTCTTATCGTTTTGGTGCTTCCAAAACCTTACAGCATACACCAATTCTTATGTGTTATTTAATCAATCTTTCCCAATTGCTTTGAGACAGTTTCTGTCACAATTCAAACTCATGACCGGAACTCAACTTAATCTTTAATGATACATTTGTAGTTGATTCATGTTTACAATCCATTGTACTTGGTATCATGTGGAATTAAAATGACCCAAAATGCTTTTGATTTGCCTTTATACATGCAGTGCCTTTGGAGATGTTGATTATTTACAGTGATCTTGCATTTTGATATTCCTCTACACAGCAGGGTCCTCACCAGTACCGAGCAAACACAGCAATCGTAGACAGGCGCAGGATAGCCGGCAATCCAGTCAAAACCTCTGCTCCAAAGCATTCCTAAACTTCAGGTTCGACGTCGATGCCATTATGAGAGCATTTGATGGAATCAAGTAACAAATGTCAGTGAACGATTTGTTTACCTGAACACCTACTACAAGACTTTCATTTCTGCCTTTCCTTGACCCACAAGGATTGTACATTTGGTGCATTTAACCCATTGTGTACGGGAGGTGGATGGTTCCTGTATTAAGCCTATGGGAATAAGGTAAATCAGTATTCAACGGGTTAACCTGTTGGATAAAATTTGATTTGGGTATTTACGCACATTTTCCATAGACTCCAGCCCAAGTTATATTCAGGCAGGTTCAGAATTTTATATCTACATCCAGTGGAATTTAAAGGATGCTGACATTTGTGCAGATTTCCTTGAGGAGGAGAAGTTGAATGCAGTTATTCCATGGCCTTTATACATGGTGTGGTACATGTATAAAACTCTGCTTGCTGTGGATTATTTGACCATGTCTGGAGAACTAAAGTGATTTGTCTTTAAAATGAAAACTCTAAAATAAGGATCAAACAAAAGGCATATTTGCTTGAGCTACGAAAATATGAAAAGAACTGAACTGTATATGTGTTTGTCTTGTTTTAGAAAGAAAGAATACTGTAAAACCTTTAAGTCTCAAAATATCAGGCAGTGCATGTGATATTTATGTCATCAATTTGGTATTGATGCATTTTATGAATAGAAATTTATACATGTCATTGTGTATTTGATTAAAAATCTGCTGATTCAGGAAAAGTTTACCTAGTATGGGCATGTCTGTAATGTACATGCACAAGAGGACCAGTTCAGGGTGTTACTATTTGTTCTTGAATAGGAATACCACTCACATCAACCCCTGCAATCATTTGTATAAATCAATCGTAAAATAATTGATTTTGATAGTGGGACCTTATTTTACTTTTATAAAAATTTGATTTGGTATATCTAGTTGAGGAGTTACATGTAAGGTTGCAATAGCATAGGACTGATTTTGTTTGTATAAGCTAAAAAGTGAAGAAAGAATGTAGGATTCCAGTTTTCCTCAAATGTCTGAATTTAGCCGTTTGAAGAATATGTTCAGACTACACGTCCTTCCCGCAATCCCGCGTTATAGTTTTTAGACCCTGAATTGACAACCATGGTATTCCAGAAAGGCTAGCATGTGAAGAAAAACGGAAATTATACCTTTTCAGAGAATGGAGATAACATGTAGTTACTTGGCCTTTGAAAGTTTGATAACTATGAGCCAAATAGTAATGGCTGATGTTTTAGGAATGGCCCGAATTCACAAAGGTAGTAATAGATTTGTACCATGGTTTATGCAGATTTTGTGGTATAAGTGCTCTTGATTTCGCGCGTACACTTAGAAAGATCCAATTATGATCGCGCGTGATTAGCAAAGTGCGCAAATTTCATGCTAGTTGCCATGGTTTAGACCATGGTTTATGTAAATTAATTGAAATAAACTGTGCGTAAATTTACATAAACCATGGTCTAAACCATGGCAACTAGCGTAAAATTTGCGCACTTTGCTAATCACGCACGTTCATTATTGGATCTTTCTAAGTGTACGCACGAAATCAAGCGCACTTATACCACAAAATCTGCATAAACCATGGTACAAATCTATTACCACCTTTGTGAATTCGGGCCAATAAGTTTATACAATGGATACCATCAAAGATGATTAGTAATATATGAAGGTATATCAGGAGTAAAATTAGTCATGCTTAGACTTTCAGTGAAATTCTTTAATGGATATTATACATGTAGATGTGAAAGGAAGACCATTGCATGTACATTTACAGTATTTTGCGTAGTATTATTCAAATCCATGATAGTCAGATTTCGGAATGTGCAGAAAATTATTTGTTCTCAGTTTGATTGACATTGGATTATAAGTTTTAAGCAATTTGTGTAGTTTTTCTGTAGAAGTGCAATATCAGTGTGAAGATGCATTTTACCCGTTTTTGGATGGAGGTTTGTATTGTAAGTTAACTTAATAGCGAAACGTAGTGGCGAGAAAAGACGCGTCCGGAACGCAAAATGCATGTTTTTGAAAATCACAATTTTATTTATCATTAAACCATAGAGTGGGTTAAAATACCTCTTCTACCTTGATAAGGCTTGATATTACGAAAACTGTCATAAGTGTCTTTACAAATGTCAAAATAAAAGTTTTTATTCACTTCTATCATCATCAATTTTGCCGTCTTCATTCCGGACGCGTCTTTTTGTGCCACCCAGTTTCGCTAAGCAAACATGGCGACTATTGTACTCATTTATTTTCAACATTGTACTGTACTAACTATGCATTGTTTTTTATCCCTACAATTTACCTTGATTTGATACTTTATATCTCTAAACCTGGTTGGCCACTATCATGTACTTAGCATTTTTATTTGAATTTTGTTCTTTTACACATGCGATCCTGTTAACCATTACAATTTACTATCAGACAGAAATTTGATAAAGAGAAGCATATCCCTGATTTCTAGATTGTAAATACTTGTGAGACTCTGTGGATACTGTCATTTTCAGAATTACAAAAATTTAAAAAAGTTTGTTTACTACATGTACTTTTCAGCAAAACCTATGGTGTAGTTTCATCCAAATATTATCAATAAAAAATACCAGTTGAAATAATGCTTAAAAACAAATAAACCACCACCACCACCCAAAAAAAAAAAAAAAATCAAATTTGCAGGGAATTTTGACATTTAGGTTGGGGGACATAAGAAAACAAGAGGTATTTTCCCTCTCTTTTTTTCATAAAAACAGTTTTTAAAAAAAAATTAAAGCAGGTAAAGAAGAAACATGTAGATGTTCGTGTAAAACACAATTCAAAGTCATTCCTTTTTTTTTTTCTAAAAAAGTTTGATACATTTAGTATCTCTAAAATATTAACTTTGTTGGTATGATTATTATCTAGCAGGTTTGACACATCAAGACAGAAACTCATGTCTGATAAACATCTTGAGGAATTTGTTAAAGTTCTGTGGCATTGTAAAAATCCCATTCATAGATCGTAGAAATCCATGTTTTGGATGACATAGTGGGATGCAAGATCACAAATTTCATAATACATTTCTGGAGTTGCGTTAAATTGCTCCACTGCATGCAAGATAGTTTGTAGTAAAGTCTGTTAGAAAACGGTACTATAGGTAAACGTAACTTCACTAAGCCAATATTTTTGCTACAATTCATATTATTTGTATAAAAATTTAATGTGTAGTCTTATAATCTGATTTTTTAATGAACAAGGTTGAACTTCAATTTTTGGAAAAATGCATTAAGCCCACCGCACACTATGTATAGGCATTTTCACAAATAGAATCTACCTGACTCAGCTTCTGAATGATAATGAATAATCAACATAGGAATTTGGATCGATGTCGGCGTAATATCCGGAATAAGGGCCAAATCAGTTCCAAATCATAGAAGATCGCAGAACTGCTCTAACGTCACTAAGATTCAGAGGCAATTTTACCTTTCCTCTGACTAGAAGGCTCGTAATAGGCTGTAATTTCAAATTTTACTATCTATGACTATTTAGAACCTCAGTCAAACATTATTATGTGTTTAACTGTTAATATTTAATGCTATTACATTTTCTTCCAAAATTGGATTGCACACCGATGGTATAATGTGCGGTGGGCTTTACATGTGTAATCAGTAATATATTGAATGGCCCATAGTTGCATGAATAGACTTGACAAGAATGATATTACATTGTCTTTTCTGTGTAAAATGTATATGTGGATCTGTCTACAAGACTCTACATACAGTAGATTCAATGGGAAAAGCATTTTGATTTTTTTGCTTTTTTGAAATGTAGTATAGCATCAGCGGATTTGACAGTGTAGTGTTGGAAGGTAATGTAATACATGTATGTTCAAGCATCTGTAGTAACTTTTGTGAAGAGATGGTGAATATGCCCTATTTGATACGCCCTTTTGAAATAAAATTGTAAAAAAATACAAACTGTTCCTGTAAGTCATTGTATTGCCCACCGTTTGCAAGCGTGAATGAAATACTTACTCCATACTTCTCAAGGTCCAGCCACATTGGATGTGGGAAATTTAAGCTCAACACATTTTATTGTCATCTAACCCAGGTCAGACAATTATGCAAACATACACACCTTATATGTAAATGCACTGCATCCAATGTGTTGTTCAGCCCCTACTACAGGAATATTGATGCAACATCTTAATATGGAATAATTTATTTTCTAATCATGGCAGGGAATAATTTACCTGGTACATGTATATAGCATAGCAATTTACTATGCATTGTAGGTATGATTGCTACACAAATTTACAGAAGTGTAGCAGTTTGCTGCACTGAACTGTGCAGAATTTTTAACAAAATATTTTGTCTGCTGACTGAAATTACTATTTAAATTTCAGTAGGTAAAACATTCCCTGCATGATGGAAACACATATCCCCCCCCCCCCCCACACACACACACAAGCACATACAAACACTGTCAAATTCTGACATTTCCTCTAACAAAACCCATATCAAATTTGTCAGATTGATTGATTACTGTACATGTGTACATTTGTATTCTGTTCCTTAAAATGCCAAGACGTCCTATTCAAATATATTTGGTTCTTGAACCAAATGTATTTTCATATTGTACTCAACAGAAAATGTCTTCATTAATGACAGCCTAATTTGGATTGGTTCAACAGTGGTTTGTGGAGGCATAGATGGGCTAAGAAGCACTTAATTATGAATCACAATGGCAAAGAAAGATGGTGTTTAGTTGACTTGACACATCACCATTACATACATGTCCGATACAATCACTAAATTGAAGACACATAGTTTGCAAAAAGTTAATCAATTGACTTTACTTGGTTTTTTTTCCACACCATACCTACATGTACATGTAGATTTATGTATCATTTTTCATGAAACACAAATGACAGATCCATCAGAAAAGCAATCAATTATTCAAACAAGATATTGGGTCAGTCTTGGAAGCTACTGCTGATATCAAATAAATTGCAAGTGCTTTCTAGCATCATTCAAGTTAAAGAATCACAGATGATTACCAGATCAAACTCAATTTACAATGTAAATATTATCAAAAATTGAAATAAGATGTTATAAAGTACATACTATTTACCTAATACAAAAAGTCAAGTTTATTCTGCAGAATTGTCATTTTATACTGCTACTACATGTACATACAAAATATCAATTTTACAATCAAAATGTTTTAAACACTGACAGACTTGCAACAAAAATGATGACTGATCAAATAACCAAAAAACTCAAAACTATATATGTACACAAAATGATTTGTGACAGACACTACAAACAGTACAGATTACAATGTTAAACATTCATTACCTGAACTATGATGTCCTTCCTCTTACAAGTGATAACTTGATTACAATTACAGTCAACCTTGCATAAGTCAAACTCGCATAAGTCGAATAATCGCCTAAGTCGAAGGTCTATTCAAGTCCTCTTCTCTTTATATTCTATTGTTTTAACCCCTCATAAGTCGAATTTTCTCTACGTCAAAGCTATTTCTTCAGTCCCTACAGATTCGACTTAGGTAAGGTTGACTGTACATGTATATGGCTCCTATCCTCCTACATGATGCTAGCTTAATAATTCAATGAAAGAACACCACCACCAAATTAGTTCACAGTACTCCAATTTAGCAAATGATAATTGGTTGAACATTAGCATGACCTCTTAATTTAGCTTCGATCGACATCATTGATTTCTTTACCGACTATATATTGAGCCGATTATTTCCTCTATTCTTACATTTTCAAAACATGTTGCAAAACTCGACAGAACTACAAGTACATGTATATATCAAAGAGGTTGTCACCAATGAAAATTTAAAGATCCATGATCAACATGAAGTAATTGAAAATTATATTACAGTACCATAATGCATTGGAGTAGACATTTTAAAGCAACTTGGATTTTATCATGATTATGTTGTTGAAGCCCATGATACAAGATGTACCAGCTACATGTACATGAAAAAAAAAAGAAGTCCCTGACTAGCAGTGACAATGCTTTTACTAACATTTCCCTGAAGAAAGAAAGGAAGAATTCCTTTTTTCTAGATCTTTGTTAGAAGACTTTGTAGATCATCAGCTCTGGATTTTAAATAGAATATAATTGTCCAGTTGTTCAGGAAAAGTCTAGTAGACTACATGTACATGTAATTTGCTCCTGCTTTCACGAATAAGCATATTTTGCACAGATTTTTCTTTCTCAGGTCATGGCGTTGTCTTGTGAAAAAGCCCTTTACATCAGCTCCAACATTTCGACAGGTGCAAGACAGATTTAACATTGCTTGATCCCTGCCACCAGATGGTTGACCATGTTGACTTTTGCTGTTATCACTTTGATCTGCATGGATCCATTTAATCATTGCCTCAAAAGCTTAATTGCTTGAAATACATAGAAGAATGTAGTTTTTGTTAGGTCAATATTAAGATCACATGTTTGTAGAAAAACTTAGGTGTATGTTCTTGAGTCTACAAAAACATTTCAAGAACTTCAGATGTTGCAGTTTGAGAGATGAAAAAGACAATGCAGGGCATAGGAGATTCTGTTATTGAATGCAGATCAGCTTCTCTGGTTAAATATTTGTTAAATTAGATGAAAAATGAACAACTGCTGACAACTTTTCACATCTGTCATTCACTGTTCTGATCTAGACCTTACTTCCTGGTTCCATTTTAGCATAATACAACACCCATATTTCTCTTGGAATGTCAAGTTTGGAAGTTGATCTGTCAATTCTCGTATTCATCTGGCTCTGTATCAATAATCTGGGCACTAGGGAATTGAGGTGATGTGGCTGGATCATTCAGTCTGCTTAGGAAAGATGTTAGAAGTGACTTATTGATGTGATCAGTCTGAGTAATCTCTCTTTCTGGAGTTTCTTCCTGTGGCTCCTCCTCATTATGATTAGCCTCGGCACCATTCATGCCATTTGGTAATGGTAGCTCAACTTCCATGTTTTCCCCTGCTTCGTTAGGAATTTGTCCATTTTCTCCTTCCTCCTTCTTCTCAGCTGAATGAGGGGTATTCACTCCTTCCGCCATACTACCGTAATATAAGCTATAAGGGAATATCAGCAGTTTAAAGTTATGTTTCGTTGTGAGAAATCAAGACTGCGGTGTCGAGTCATGCGTTATATGCATATCACATGCAAACTGTAGAGTATAGTAGCGTATATGCTATATATGCTGCGCTTACGTACGTTCGCTGAGCTGAGCTGGAGTGACCTTCTCTGCACAGCCACAGGCAGGACAGGACAGGACACCGGTCTCATCTCACGTGTTTGTCAACCTAGACAAAAAAATCAAGTTATACTAAACAGATCTGGTTGCATCTAAATTTTCCATCTTATTTGTGAAAGAGGAGGAAGAATTTTACAGTAAGATACTCCTTCTTTTCTTTCTTTTCAGAAAGAGTAGATTCTTAGTTTGTTGCAGATTTCTTTTTACATTGCCCCACATATTAAAATCCGTGTTAGTCGTACTCGTTAGTTCATGCAAACTTATTTTATTAAAAAAACTCCCATTCACCTCACTGTTTGTTACTAGGTCTAGATGTCTAGTTATATACCTTTTGATTTGTTTTGAAACTGGAATCAAACTTAAGTAATACGCTATCGTCATATATCACTGTATATAGTGGTCGTCAAAACAGGGATGTATAATTTAATAATTAACGATCCAGGTTTGCTGTGAACAGTTGTGAAAGTATGGTGGTGGATCCAGTGTCCGAACACTTTTCAGAAAATCAACGATAGCAAATAAAATATCAAACAAATATCTGTCAAACTTAATAGTGAATGCTCAAAGTCCTAGAAAAAGAAGTTGATCGAATTTTAAAAAGACAACGTAGATTCAATACGATATTCCCTTCCGAGTGAACCCCTTCCCAACGACGCAGCGTTTTGGTCCCTTGAAAAAGGTACTGTATTTCCGAACGTATGAAACCTATGGGAAAAAGACACAACCTTTGTTTCAATAGTGTTGTTTTCACACGCGTAATCCCACGCGTATGAAAACCCATTTTAGGCGCTTAACTGTACACATTCGGTAATACAATCTGTTAGGAAATACAATCCTTGACTATAATATAAATGAATTGAAATAAAGTGAAAATGAAATTAATGTTAGTTTGATTGATCATATATTTTGCATGGTGAGAGTCACTTATCCAATGTACGAGGTTATGATATAACAATGAGAGTGTATGCTCACCTTGCTGTAGTTTTTGAAAATAAATTAAATTGTGCATATCTTGTAATTTAGATGGATACCCTATAATTAGTTTTAAAACACGAATCGGTTTAGGGTTAATAAATATAAGGCAGGAACGAATGCAAACTTGATTTTGTGTCTGATTGAATTTATAGGGGTCTAAATACTAGAGTGATGGATGTGAAGTTTATGTTGATATGTGACTAATTATGATAACAGTTGTGATAAATGAATGATCATGCATAGCCCAGCATTGGTAACTTCTCCCATCTTTCTTTTTGTTCTTTTTACTTGCAGTGCTAAATTTGGGCAAGGGTCATTTCCGAAATGAATGAGGAGGATTGCAATGTGGTGTTGGAGGTGTTGACAAGAGCTACTAGTCAGGAGCCTAGTATTCTGAAACCAGCTGAACAGCAGCTCAAGCAATGGGAGACACAACCTGGTTTTTACTCTATTCTTCAGGTAGTTCTTCCATGATCATTTATATTCCTTAACTTAAAAGTAAATGATGAAAAGAAAGTGTAATATTGTTTAGGAGAAAAAAATAAAAAATAATAGAATAGATTTAGAATAGAATAGAATAGAATAGAATATTATTTTCCCTCAACACTTTTCATGTTTTCTTATTTGATAAGTGTCTGAAGGGTTTTGTAATTTGTTTGATTTTTTAAAGCCATAATTGTCATAAAGATCAAATATTCAGTAGACTCGGTTTACTCTAACACATCAATTAATAAATCTCTAATGTATTTGAATTGTACACAATTTATAAAATGGTTAGTTTGAAAAAGAAAAAGAAGACAACAACATTATACATGTAGACAAATGAAAAGATTAAATTTGCTTTCAGGTATAGCTGGAGATGGGGATATATTATTAAAGTGACAATATATGGTGCTTTTATAGTAAAGTCTTTATCTTTCTTTACTCAGACAATAATTCAAAACCACAGCATTGGGGTGAATGTAAGGTGGTTAGCTGTACTATTCTTCAAGAATGGCATTGATAGATACTGGAGGAGGACTGCTACAAAGTGAGTATACAGTTTGATGAGTTTATTCTATATTTGATGCTGTAAGGCTGTATTTTAGGACAAAGGCATCACGTTAACCTGGAATATCAAATGGTGTTTTAAGTACCCGGTAACATTTTTCAAACTTCACCACACAGGTATTATTCAAAATATTTTCTACAATTATGCGTAAGAACCACAAAACATGCTGTGTGAATCAATCAGTTGCCCTTAATTACTTGAATGACTTTTAATGAATGTCATGAATTGTTGACACTTTGTTTTGTAGCTGAATTTCTTACCTAGAACCAGGTCAGGACTTACATGTATCAGAAATAATGTGATGAGTGTAAAAAGAACAAATAATCATATATTATAACACAAACCTAATCAAAATTCAAATCCAAGTATAAGCAATTAAACCTGGAGGAAAGGAGTATTTATCACATTTATCACAATCAGGGCCCCGTTGCATAAAACTTACCATTAATGGTAACTCTGCTATCAATGGTAACTACCATGGTAACATCACTCAACAGCCAATCAAAATCAAGGTTTCCATAGGAGTTACCATTGATGGCAAAGTTACCATTAACGGTAAGTTTTATGCAAGGGGCCCTGTTCTGTTAGGCAGGAAAATAGAAGTATTGCTTATAATTCAATGAAATTTTCTGTTACTAAATTGGTACTCCGATCTCATTTTACAGTGCCATCTCAGATACAGAGAAGGAGAGCATACGAGCCAAGCTGGTTGCTCGCTTCGATGAACCCATCACTCCTATTGCTACTCAGCTAGCAGTCCTCATCAGTAAGATAGCTCGCATGGACTGCCCTAGGATCTGGCCCGAGTTAGTCCCCATTCTGCTGGATGCAGTCAAGCAACCAGACCTCCTTACACAGCAGAGGGCACTCTTGACATTGCACCATGTGACTAAAACCCTTGCTTCTAAGAGATTGGCAACAGATAGGAAACTTTTTCAAGAGGTAAGTTTGATGGGTATTACAGTCTGATAAAACTAACACGTATGGCACTGAAAGCCCCTTTGATGAAAAGTATTCCTGTAATTTATGATTTTTGTGAAACCACCCACCAAATGAATACATCTGTTGTTGATAATTCTGCCATCTCTCCTATCAATGAAAATGCAGCTGTATTGAGTAGGAAAGTCTTGTGTTCATATGGCCTTTTTGTACATCTATGAAATTGAAAGTCAGTACCATGATCCATAAGCTTTTTGCCTTCAAGTACCAGGTAAAAATGAATACCAGAAGGTCCTTGGTACTGGTATGATAACCATGGCAATGTGCTTTCCTGCACTATCCTTTGTTCAGATTGGCATGCAACTATTTTGCTCTTTGGAATTCCATCAAAGATTATGTGTAAATTAACAGGGTATCTTGAAGAGTATTTTCTGTTTTTATTTCGGATTTAATCCCAATAGCTGACAAGTAACATCTTTGGTTTTGTGCTCACCCTGTGGAACACCTATAATGAAAGATTCCTACAAGCAACCAATGCACAGGATCCCACTGCCATGGCGACAGCACTAGAACTCAGCATGCTTGCCCTCAAAGGTAATATACAGTTAGCCTTGCATAACTCAAAGACCCATAAGTGGAACTTTTCCCTGAGTCGAATCAATCTTTTTGACCAAACTATGCAAAACACGTGTTATTTACATTTCCTAAATCAAATTTTGCATAAGTCAAACTATTTTTTGTGTTCCCAACAGATTCGACTTACGCAAAGTTAACTGTATTTTCTTTGCAGTTTTTCCTGGAGATTTATGTGTATTGGTGTATTATGTTTTTAGCATCTCTTTATACCAGAGATATGTGAAGCTATGTTTTGGGCCTCATCCTCCTGTCCATATTGCCACCATTACTCGAATGTTCAATCTAGAAAAATATGGGTGTTTACTCTAACAACAAAGCTTGTATTAAAGGAATTTTCAAATTCATGGACATGCATATAGATTTGGGATTTTTTTTTTTTTTTTTTAGTCAACCCCATTATGCTCTGGGGAGCAAAGCTGAATGTTGGATTGTATAGTGTGAAATATGTAGATTTTTCTCCCAAAAAGAGAAACCCATTATACGTATGTGTTACATACCCAATGGTCAAGTAACTCTGAAGAAGCATCAAAGGAAAATATTAGCCTCTTCACAAAGAGTACTAATTGTCCAGGGTTAAATTGTACTGTGGCATTCTTGAGTTATGTAATTGCATACACAAAAGTAACTTCTTTTTTGTGATTATCTTTTTGTGCAGTTTTAAGGAAACAGTTGGTGTTTGGCATAACAGAACCGGGCAAGTCACAAGAAGCAATGGTAAGAATAAAAGCAAACCGTTACATTATCTTGATCTAGTAGTTGTACAAAGATAACATAGTGAACATATGAAATGAAAATTTGTGGCTGGATATTGTACAATTTCTAATACTATTCCCCATTATTGTCCCCGCCGAAGGAAGTTCGCGAGGGGACTATGAAACGGGCTCCGTACGTGTGTGCGTGTGTGTGTGTGTGTGCGTGTGCGTGTGTGCGTGTGTGTGTGTGTGTGTGTGTCCGTCCGTCCGTCCGTCCGTCCGTCTGTCCGTGTGTGCTCAAATGTTAGAAAATGCTACTTCTCCGTCATTTCTTGGCCGATTTTGATTCCGATTGTTTTTTCTGATAGGGCTGGGTGGGGGCTTCCAAACTTCTACACAGAATTTTGAAATTCATTAATTATGCAAATTTATGCAAGTTTATTCAAAATCGACGAAAAATGCTACTTCTCCTCTATTTCACATCGGATTTTGATTCCGATTGTTTTATCTGATAGGGCTGGGTGGGGGCTTCCAAACTTCTACACAGAATTTTGAAATTCAATAATTATGCAAATTTATGCAAATTTATTCAAAATTGACGAAAAATGCTACTTCTCCTCTATTTCACATCGGATTTTTATTCCGATTGTTTTATCTGATAGGGCTGGGTGGGGGCTTCCAAACTTCTACACAGAATTTTGAAATTCATTAATTATGCAAATTTATGCAAATTTATTCAAAATTGACGAAAAATGCTACTTCTCCTCTATTTCACATCGGATTTTGATTCCGATTGTTTTATCTGATAGGGCTGGGTGGGGGCTTCCAAACTTCTACACAGAATTTTGAAATTCATTAATTATGCAAATTTATGCAAATTTATTCAAAATTGACGAAAAATGCTACTTCTCCTCTATTTCACATCGGATTTTGATTCCGATTGTTTTATCTGATAGGGCTGGGTGGGGGCTTCCAAATTTCTACACAGAATTTTGAAATTCATTATTCATGCAAATTTATGCAAATTTATTCAAAATGGCTGAAGGTTCATAATGTTTTCATGTTTTATATTTCAGTTGTATACATACATTGTTGGTATTCTCTTCTTTTGCATGCAGTAACATTATTATTTTATTCACTAAAGTTTTTCACAGAAGTTTTAAGGTTCAGGCTAGTTAATTTCCACAGATCTGCACTTTCGGCGGGGACATTTATTACGCATTGCGTAATTTACTCATTCACTTGTTTTTCAGACATTGATTCAGCTGATATTCCCGAGGATACGCCCTTTCTTAGAAGTCAGTAAGTGCTTGAAGTTAATACATTGATTCATTAAATATTTTTAGTCAGTGATTTTTATTCTCTAAATATCAAGTCTACATTATAGTCCTTGTGCAACTTCAATGCTTTATTGTACCTCATGAATTAGACAAAGATATATTATCTGTAATATTTCACTTTGCTAGAGTATTTTACATCCTGTTCACAAAGCTCATCTTTTTTTCTGTGTTGAATTTATGTAAAACAGTTTTCTTCACCCTGTGGGTTAGTTTGTTAGTTGGTTGGTAGAATTATGTTACTGTTTTTGTCAGGTGATAGTTTTATTAGTTGTTTTTACTCATTCTGTGCTAGGTAGTTGGCTGTGTCATTTTGTATTTCTGTTACAAATTGCAGTAAAAGTTCATATTGGGAATATTCTTACTAAAGTATATTTCATTTTTAAAATTTCACTCACAATTTAGTCTGGAGGGTGCAATAACGCTCCTCTGACAAGTTGAATCATCTTTTACATCTTTTACATCTCTTGTTTTTTTGTTTTTTTTCTAGGAGCAAGTCTTGCTGCCAATCACACTCTGAGAGAGAAATTAGAGAAAATGGCCATTCTACACACAAAAGTTGTAAGTCTGTGTTCCTCATGCAGAAGTGAATATTTAATCATAGTATGACTCTGTCATTTTCTGTTTAGAGAGAAATTAGAAGAAAAAAAATGGCCATTCTACACACAAAAGTTGTAATTCCATGTACCTCATAATAAGTGAATCTTGAACCATAACATGACTCTGTCATTTTCTGTTTCCTTTGCCATTTAGACATATCTGATCTTGATCCAGGGGGGTGTTTCATAAAGCTGTTCGTAAAGTTACGCTTGACTTTGCAAACGACTGGAATATGAAGTGCCAGATAGAATGCCCAAAGTTTTTTCCTGATGATTTAACAAAGTGTGACTGTATTTCCAATAACCTCAATTAAATTATGGCAAAAAATATACTTTGCATTGAAAATGTTTGTTATAATAAGACTGTTAATCTACATCTGCACAGTTCAACTTTAGTTGATGCAGTTAAAAATGATTGAGCATCCCATTTAGCTTGTCATATTTAAAGTCATGCGTAACTTTATGAACAGCTTTATGAAACACCCCCAGGTGTATTAAGTGGGTAATTAGTGAGAATTAATTCCTTGAAATGTGCTGTGCTCTGATATTGGCTGCCAGAGTAAGGGCTGGGGTAATCATTTCCAAATCACTGAGAAAGTGCGTAGAGACTTTACATCATTGTGTGCTGTACATGAATGTAATATTACCATCATTACTCACTGGCGGATCATTCATGATTTGCATCTGAAAATTGAACTTGGAAGAGCTTTTTACAAATATGGGCTATATTGAACCAAATTTACAGTATTAGTAAACAATTATGCCAATATGTGGTTTTTAGAGTAACATAAAAGGAGATGCATTTGAAAGGCTAATAATGAATTTTTTAAAAGAGAAGGTTGAGTTCTGGGAGAGGGGAAAAATAATTTAAGAGCTCTCTCATTCTTTTTATGTCAGTTTGGAAGAACATCATGATACTAGAAATGTCCCCTGAAAAAGATAGCTGTCCAAATGCTCTCATATTAAAAAAAATGATGAGAACAAGCTGAAATGTTCGGCCCGAACATTCATCCCACTTTATGTGTATAGTCCCATATACCCGTTTCTGTGTGCAATACATCACCTCACGGTATAAAACAATTCGTATACGTGTAGTCCTGATTAACCTTTCCAACTGTTTTGAGATAGTTTCTTTCAAAATGTGATTGCATGACTTTTTCTTTGATTCTTCACTACAGCTGATCGACTGCCAAGATAACTTCCCATTAGCGTACATAGACTTCATCACCAGCTCCCTGGAGTTCTGTACCTCCTGTGTATTCTCAGATGAGAACAGACACCTCATGTTTGAACGCTTCACAGTACAGTGTATGAATCTCATCAAAGGAATCGTCAGGTGTGAGAAGTACAAGGAAAGGACAGGTCCAGATGAGGAACCAGATCCTGTAACTGTCAAAGCAGAAGGGGTAAGAACTAACAATTAATACATTTTTACATGTGGTCTTTATTAAACTGAAGGTCCCTTTTGCATGAAAGTTCAATCAGTGCATGCTATATAAATATTTAATCATTAAAATTCATATGTATTTACTTTTAGTATAATGTAACCATGTACAATGTAATATCACATTGATGTCCACAATTCCTTTGTTCTGTAATTTGATCATCTGCCAAAAAGAGCACTTAATTCTGTCAGATCCCTCCGTTCATCTTCCTCTATGCAATTAATTAATGGCCCACTTACGAAAACCCGATATGGTGACCGTGCTTTTTCATCTATTGCCCCCACCCTCTGGAACAAACTCCCACCCCATATTCAAAATGCCCCATCCATTGAATCATTTAAACCCTTCTTAAAACCCACCTTTTTAATCAGTCATAGTATACCGGAGGCGCACACAAGTAGTTAGTTTCATTTAACTGTATTGTATTAGTAATATTTTATTTCATTTTGTTGCTTTTAAGCTATTGGATGTACCATGTATACTGAGTTAGACAGACCACCTGTGCGCTTAGAAACGCCCGTATAAAGCGCCCTATAAATGTAGTTATTATTATTATCATTATTATAAGTGACATATTGTAATGTAGTATCAAAATGAAACCCTTCCTTTTCATGAGGAAAACATTGCTGATGGTGAAGACCTCATTCTTGCTGTTGTATCCACTGTTTCTATTTCTTATTTTCCTTGGTAGGCAAAGAAAGCATTCTTCTCAGAGAACATTCTCACAGAAATCTGTCAGAGGCTTATCATGCAGTACTTTCCATTGGGACAAGAGGTAAGATCAGAATATTTGTGTCAAATTATCATTCATCATAAACCCTAAATCTTAATAGTCATAATTATGAAGGTTACTAACTTAAACCTATGGATATCCTCACAAAGGAGTATGAAATTTTTATTTTCTAAAAAGAGTTATGACTTTGACATATTCTTTATTAGTAAAAAAAAAAACTAAACTGATGAGGGCAGAAGGCAAATACCCCAGGCCTGTCTTGAAATGCCCCATTAAAAATTGTTCTGTCAATGTGTTGTAGTGCATAAAGTTGCTGAAAGCAACAGCGAAGTCCAATTTAGCTGAAAAATAACCCTCCACTTATACTTGAATTTTTATGTGCAAATTTGTATCACTTCTTTCAGGACCTTCAACTGTGGGAATCAGATCCAGAAGGCTTTGTGTCTGATGAGGGAGGTGAATCATGGAAGTTCAGTTTACGGGTAAAACCTCTTCTTCATGTTCATTATATAACAGTATTTTATGTTTTCCTTCTCCTACCCCACTATTTATTTTCTTTAATGATTTGAAAAGTGTTTGTCTCCTTTTAATTTTAAAACATACGTTCAAATCTTCAACAAAATGCAAACAAAAAAAGAAAAAAGAAAAGAAAGAAGGACATCCACAAATGTTTAGTGTCTTTATGATGTAAAGTCATATTCAGTAGCAGCTTGTATGTAACCTGTAGGATATTATTTGTTAGTGTAAATACAGTTAACCTTGCATAACTCAAAGTAGCATAAGTCAAACTTTCCCTAAGTCAAATCAATTTAGTGCAATTTAGTGCAAAATATGTGTTATTTACATTTCCTAAGTCAAATTTTGCATTAAGTTGAACTACTTTTTGTGGTTGAACACGATTCGACTTTTGCAAAATTAACTGTATTTGTTAGATGATCTGTAGATGGTCTGTGTCTGAGCTTGCCAGGTCTGAGATAGCATTTGTCTTGTTCAAAGACAATATTTATATGTGAAACATATTAATATTTCATTTATTTTCCCATTCCTCCTTTTTTTTCCTTTGCAGCCATGCACAGAGACTTTATTCCTGAGCATATTCCATGCACACAAATCAGTTTTCATCCCAGTACTCATACAG
Source organism: Heliocidaris tuberculata (assembly GCA_025618425.1). Classification (NCBI taxonomy): domain Eukaryota; kingdom Metazoa; phylum Echinodermata; class Echinoidea; order Camarodonta; family Echinometridae; genus Heliocidaris; species Heliocidaris tuberculata. Next base: position 12,200,805 of record CM046839.1, read on the forward strand.
ATGGTACAGAAGGTCCAAGGTAAAGAACATGTCTTGTTTCTTGGTCACTTTCCAGAATATTAAATGCCTCCTTCCTCTTTTTGCTGCAGATTGAAATCCTATGTTTCCTGTATTCATTTTATGTATGACAAAGTTAACAATAGGTGGTCCACTATTTCTTCCATTAGTCAACCAAAGCAGAAAAGAGACATTCAATAAATGGGAGAAGTGTATTCTACGGTTGCTGCATTTGCCAAAAGTTTTCAAACAAACTATTAAAAAAGTATTCTATCATTTAGTTTTGGGTCTGAGCAGAACTGTATTTGTTTACATGAAGTTAGCTCCAGTTCAGTGTGATCATCATTGCCTGTTGCACTTGTTTAGCCTTTGTTGTTATTTTCTTTTTTTTCTTTTTATTGGATTTTTAACTTTTTAACTTTAATTTGTAAATGTGTTGCTTAGCTTTAACAAATGAATAGCAGGATGTATTATGAATTCATTTTACCTTTGCAGGAAAATACATGTATGAAAAACAAAATCATTGTTCAATTTACAATGCGAGTGAACTGAAACACAAAGGTCTTTTTATACCAAAATATATTTTAGTTGTCATAATTGAGATGATAAAAACAAACTGAAAATAATTATTTTTTTCTTTCCATACTCTGCAGATGCATGCGATACAGAAGATATGCAGTTGCTTTTACAGAAAGAAGCTGGTAAGTGTATTTTACTTTGTGAAGTATTTGTTTCATTACTATTCAGTGAGTGTTTAACTCTAAGGTTTTGAAATTTTTTCATTTTCTTTTCTCATAATCATTGTGATGTAAATTGATACCATACAACATCTATACCATAGTTCAAACAACATTTATGCAACCGCAACTATAATTTGTATTGGCTTCTTGGCAATTAAAAGACTGAAAGAATAAAGATTGAATTGTAACGCTGCATTATGCCAATGTCAGTTTAAAAAGAAGTCACAATGTTAAACCATTTGTATACTTATCCAATTACATGTAGCTATGGAAATGTTTGAAAGATGCGTCTAAACAAATACTAGCTACGAAGCAAGTCAGGAAAGTGATTCCAAGTAATAAATACAATAGAGAGTAAATTATTCAAGTAATGACAACAATGTTTTTCCATGTGTCACATTCTAGCACTGATAGATTTTCAATTATTCTCCCATCAATCAAAGGAGAGAGAGAGAGAGCAGTTCCATTTGAAGGGATAGTTTTCATTCTCTTAAAGGCGGTCAGGCAGCGGTTTCAGTGGACAACAATCTGTGTTTGCTGATACCGCAAAATAGTTCGTGCGCACACGAAACTAGGTCTAGTCGAAAGTATATTGAGGATCAGCGAAATGTCCTTCTCCTCGGCAAAATCTCTGTTGATCGCTGTGATGCGTATGAAAGTTGATGTGTACAAATACGGAAATCTCTGAACTCGCCTTCGCCTGGACTGCATAGAAACACACAGGCACCATCGACTGACCGCCTTTAAGCAAATTTCAACACCACAAAAATTACTGCCTCTCATTTTATTTTTACAGTGTATAATGCCATTGGTCAAGCTGCTTTTGAGCTCTTTGATGATGTTGATTTTGATCAGTGGTTCACCTCTCATCTCCTGAAAGAACTACAAAATATGCACCCCAGGTAAGAATGCAATACTAAGAAAGAAAACAAAACATCAGGGCCGGTATTCAATTAAAAACGCGCATTAAGTAAGTAAATTACTAAGTATTTAACTCGGCTAAGTAAAATGGCTTAACTCGTATTCAGATCACTTTAAGGTATTTTTCTTTAGTAACCCGACTTTGAGGCAAAATACTTACTGATATCCATTGTGACGTCACATGTCCTGTCCAAAATCATGCGCAATAAATGCGTCACAGTAGATGCGCGCTTACATGGTTTGCTTGTGCGCAGCTTATACTACTGCGCGTATGTATGAAAGCCACATACCTGCCAATCAAGTAATTGGTTTAAGTCTGCTAGGGAGCTGTCTTAGACCTAGGTTAAAATACTTAGCCAAAAGATTCAACTGAATACCAAAATTGCTTAAGTATTTTATCTCAGCCGAAAACTAAGTAAACTACTCATATTTCACTCTTAAGTATTGAATTGAATACGGGCCCAGATAAACAGATTTCCTGCTTCCATTTTGCCATTTGCTTTTGTTTCACATTATCCATTTGTTGTTTTTTTGTCATTATCTAACATGTATGTAATATTTTGTAAATTAGAAAAAATGAATCCCCCTGCTTAACATAAATGTATATAGAAGCTCTTGATAGGTTGTAAAAGTGAATGACTATGACTCCTTCTTTTCCTCGTAAACTAAGGGGGGGGGGGATAATACATGAAACAACCCTTTTCCTGATGCTAGCATTTCTGTATCATAGAAACTCCCTTACTCAGAGTATTACTTTTGCTTCACATTTCGTCTTTTTCAGAATTTTAAATGTAATGAAATCTTCTTTTCTTTCTTATTCTAATACCGTAAATGTTTCCCTTCATTTTTATTGCCTTACTGACATGTGCACAATTCACTGTGGTAATATTTGTTCATTTATTTGCAGTTTTATTTATGCTGGGTAGCATTGTCAGTTTCTAAACTGTTTTCCACAACAGCCTTCATCATGTTCCTAACTGATATTTTTAAAAATTGAAATAACAGGGGAAAAAAATCATTTATTTCACTTGACTTTCAATTGAGAGGTTGAGAGTGTAAATCCAAGCCCCCTGCAAATGTCCTTTGACAGGACCATAATCTCCATTAGGTGCATGGGTATCTGATATACCAGGAGCCTGTAACATAAAGAGATGCAATCAATCTTACGATCAATTGTAACTCTTCAGTACATGGTTTGCCATAGACTTACAATTGATAGCAATCCTAAGATTGATTTATCTCTTTTATGTTACAGGCCCCTGGTTGGTCTACTGAAACTCTGTTATTTATTTATTGATATTGGAGCTGAAAGTACGTCAACTCTTTGACGGTTATTAGATAAAATAAGTTACTGTTATCATGGCTACTATTATTATTTTTATTGTTATTATAGGTACAAGATTATAAGGAGAAGAGTGATCTGGTTAGTTGGTCAGTGGATTGGGGTGAAGCTATCACCGTCTCTACACCCTACCTTCTACCAAGCCATCTTACCACTCCTTTCAGCAGATGAAGATCTGGTAGTCAGGATATCAGCTGCTCAGGCACTCAAGATTGATATCCTTTACTTGCTTTGCATTGCCTGTATGGCTTATCTGTCATTCATGGCATCTTCATTTTAGCATTTTGTTGCCGATTGCGATTGTTGCAAGCTGGTTGAGAACTCTTTGATTAATTACTACCTGTACATAATGATACCAGGCTTTGTATACATGTATCAACAGATTTTTATTTTTTTCAAAAATATACGTAAAACAAATAGAAGAGAAACAATACAAAATCGAGTTAATTAGTTTGTTACAGTTTTCATACTCCTATAAAACTAGAACATATCCCCCCAAGAAAGATAGCATTATTATATGACTTGTGTAGAAACATTTCACATGGAGTCTATTTTTCTTTTAACGTTCATGAGGCTCATTTCAACATGATTATCGTAGACTCTCACTTTCAATTATTCAAAATCAAACTTTAGAATGAAACTGTCCTGAAAGAACACTGCATTTTGGGGAAAGAAGATTATCATGCCAGTAATTTTAAGGAACCATTTGGATAGCAAAATTCTTATAAGTACCATTTATAATTCAAGGATAGGTAGAAATACCTACAAAATCAATGGGAATGCTCAAAATTATAATGCATTAAAGTTAAGGAACATATTGGACATCGTAAAGAGAAGGCATGTGCACAAATTTTGTTTTTCCTTGACTGACATTGTTCACCTGTGGATGATTTTGAGTTCAAGACAGAAGCCTTCCTGCCAGTAAGTGATCAAAATAATAACTAGTTCAGAATATAAATTTTTTCAATGAAAACACTAATATACATATGCTTTGATTCATCAAAAGCTTCCTTTTTTGGGGGGTGGGGTCAACTCTTTTATTTTCCTGGATTATCCTTATAGAGAAATAGGCGATAGTGTTGACATGTTTGATAGTAGATTTCAGGATCTGAAATCATGTTATACAGACTTTGATTAGTTATGAATATTTTCAAACCGTACAAGAGAATTTAAAAAGTTACATTAACACCTTTGACTTTAATAGTGGTGTTTATTTTTCTAGGATCACCCTTTTGAGTATTTTTAGTAATTTGATCACATTTTTTATTTCTGGCATTACAGTTTTTAGATTCCAGTTTCTCACTGTTGTTTCAACTTCTGCAACAAGTATCAGAATGTGACACAAAGGTAAGTTCCATACTCATTTTTAGAAAAGAAAGAACATGATTCATGTGATGTTGGTGAAAAATGTTTGTAAAGGCAATAGAAAGATGAAATGTATTATTTTGCTAGCAGATGTGCAAATCTCTATTAGAATACATAATTTCACATATCATATAGCATAGGAAGAACAATTTTTGTACAGTGTTAAGGTTAAAGAGTCTGTTTAATGCTTGATGACAACTAGTTATTGAATCTTTTTTTAAGTCAAATTTTTACAGTCTTTTTCTATTTCATGTAGATGAATATCCTCCATGTGATGTCCTTCATCATTGAGAGGGTGGGGCCCCAGATTCGCCCTTTCTCCAGCAACCTTGCCCAGTACTTACCCATGTTGTGGGAGGATTCTGCAGAACATAACATGCTCCGGTGTGTCATACTCTCAACTCTTATACATCTTGTTCAAGTAAGTGGTTGTGTAAAGGGTAGATCTTCCTCTTTTTTTTTTACTAACCTTACCTAGTACTTGTCTCCCTCTGTAAGGATTTAGCAGAGCATAACATAAGCTTGCCTTGTACATAAACCTCATCTAGGATGCTCCTTGTATCCTCTCAACTCCCACCCATCTCCTTCATGAAAGTGATCTTAGAGGGGTAAGATTCGCCCCTTTTCCACCAACCTTACCTTGCCAAGTAACTTGCCCCTCCTCTAGGAGGATTCAGCAGAGCATAATATGCTCTGGTGTGTTATTATCCTCTCAACCCTCATCCATCTTGTTCAGGTAATTGGTCTTATGGGGTAAGATTCGCCCTTTCTCTACCAAGTCCTTGCCCCTCCTTTGTGGACTCTGCTATTAAGCTGAACTTAATTTGGTGCATCTGCATAAGTGTTGATGCATTAGGAGACTGTTAGTCTCCCCCTTCCAAAGCATCAGTATAAATCTTTGTACATATCCAGAAGTAAATATAATATACTGTCAATATCTTCATGTCTTTTCTTGCAGGGTTTGGGGCCACACTGCACCACACTCTATCCCTTCCTAATCCCTGTTATCAAGTTCAGTACAGATGTCAGCCAGCCTCCTCATGTCTATCTCATGGAAGATGGTGTGGATTTATGGTATGTCATGTACTTAATGCATATCCCCAGTCTTGTTTTAAATGTATGTAGATGATAGATCTATAATTTTACAGAATGTACTTGATTGGGATGTCAATCATTACTGATTCTGATCGGTTGGTCACAGATGAGCATTTGGCAAATTTTGAAAGTTGACAGGCTTGGAAAAAATGATTAATGAATTACAGTGAACTGTTTTATGTTTCATTTTGTAAGGTACCACTAAAGGTTTTGGAAGTTGATAAAATTTGGTTGCCATGGTTACCCACTAAAATTAAATTCATAAAATGTTCAATGTCAGGTACGGAAGAAATGCCAACACTTATCTGATCAGGCTTTTCTTCAAATTTTATTATTCTTCTTACCAATTCATGAGAATGTCCAGGAATTATAAGCTAGGATGTACATGAACTCAAAAGTCCAGAGAACTGAATATCATCTTTGGAATTCCATCCCTCTTGTATTTGAATGTATTTCTAATAGTTAGAAGAAAAATAAGACAAGACAAACAGGACTTACAAACCTTACAAAAAACCTTTACCAGACAGTCCAGATAGATCCAGATGCTGAAGTGTGCATGTTTGTTTCTCTGTTTAACAACTCTTGCTTAAACAGTTCCCTTTTTTGTGCCACACTACGAACTTAATTGAATTGGTGTTCTTTCCCAACAAATCCATGAAATGAAAGCAATCTCTGCTGTAAATAAAAATTAATCATTGGCATATTCACCTTCTTTGTGTTATTAGAGAGCTTTTGCAAACACGATGGAAGCAAGGAGAACGGAGTGAATAACCAACTTTGACGGTTCTCGCACTCATGTTACCTGGTGATTTTAAGCAATCGATTTTCATCTCAAGTTACTGTCTGCTTTGCCTTCCGTCTTGTTTGCGAAAGCTCTTTAGCGATGCAATGTAAATGCACTTTATGTTTTGCACTCAGTTTTATTTTACCCCACCAATTTTCAAGTGTATCCATTTCTTGTTTATGAAAATGTATTTATTATAGATGTTTTGATCTTTGTTTGTTTTGACCATGTAGGTATGAGACCATACAGAATGCTCCTGCCATGACACCAGAACTTCTACAACTCTTCTCTAACATGCCTGAAGTACTGGGTAGGTATTACATAGTAGAGAACATTAGCTCAGATTGTCAGATATTGTAATTGATATATCTCTTTCTCATTTTTCCTATTTCCTTTCTCCCTTTCCTTTTCATTTCTCTCATAATGCTCATAATTTCTATTTTTATCTTTCTTCTATATTCAACGTTGGAACTCCACTCTCTGTCTTTCCTGCCATGCTTTCTCTCCCTTCACTCTAATTTTTTTTACATATTTTTTTTTTCTTCATTTTTTTTCTTATTTTTTTTTTTCTTCATTTTTTTGCTTGCCTTATCTGTCCGTCTTTTTCCACTGTATCCATGTTTATGATCTCCTTTGTGTAGCAAATAAGTATATCAGTAGAGTTTGTTATGGTACATAACTTACAATATTTATGGAAAATTATTGCCAATATCAATCAGCTGTAAAACAATTTTCTATGGAAATTATGAAACTTTAAAATCTTATGGAATGGTTTTGACTGAAGTTGATGTTGATACATACCTTATATGAGACAGTAACTGCACTTTGATCATTTAGTAGGTGTCTATGCTACATGTAGTTTTCCTCGCATATATAGGCCTACATTGTCTTTACTGTATTATGTATTTCTTTTACCAATTACTTTACTGTTGAATTTTCTATTTTGATTTGTTAGAAATGGCTACAGAGAATCTGAAGACATGTCTCCTAATCATCAGTTCCTACATAGTACTTGGCAAGGAACAGTTCATGCAGGTAAGTTGGAACTAGACGGCAAGGTGTGATTATGTTACTCATACATTTCTTTATACCAGACTTTAATTGTTCTGGGGGTGTTTCGCAAAGAGTTAAGTTTGACTTAAAGTCTCACTTAAATTCTTAGTTGCGTGCGGTATATGACACATCACCGCATTGGTCAGATCATGCTCAGGGGACGCGCACTATTGGGTAATCTACCAATGAGATTACGCGGTTAATACCGTATGCGCTTTGGCACTTACGCATTACTTTAAGTCAAACTTAACTCTTTGTGAAACACTCCCCTGTTGTCATCCGTTAAGCATTGTAAATATAAATCACAATATATGAATACATTAGAGGAAGAAGGGCCCAAGTCCATTAAAAGAGTATTTTAGTTTCAAGGTGAATCTAAAAGAATGTTTTCATCTTCATGCATTCATTGACACATGAACATACATTATTTGATACATGAAGATGGAAACATTCTGTCTCCCAGACTTATGAATATATCATGCTTTTTCTTTATAACTCGAAAATTGTTGTGATGGACTTGGGGGTCCTTCTTCATTCCATGTATTTATATGTGTTTGCAGTGATGAGACTCTACAGGATTACTACTGATATTAATGCCAGAGAGTGTATGTACTGAATGTTAGTCAACTTATTGCCAATCCGGTAACAATATTATACTTTGGGCTGCTCTGTTAATGCTTTTTCAGTTTCAGGTATACAATGAAAAGGTGTATGCCATCTAGACATACTGGAATTATGCAAAGTCTTTAATTTTGTATCCTGTCTAGAGCTATGGACAAACAGTTGCAACATGCACCACAGGCTTAGTGACTGAGCTCAGAACGGAGGGTATCAATGTGGTACTCAAGGTAAGTCATTATGAAATGATAGAGAAAATTGTGGATCGTGAGATTATCCTTTTACGTTACAGTATTACCAAGTAAGACTTACATTTCATTTTTTTTTTTTTTTTTTCATTTAGTCCACTCAGTTGTGCACTGGAATACAGTGTACATTTACATTGCGTATTCAATTTTTAAGTACTTGTACATGTGAAAAGTGACATAATCAAGATTCGAACTGAATTGGAGTTGCAAGATATGAAAAATGTTTTGACAGCATGCAACCTTGGTCTAATTGTCTCACTGTTATAAGGAATCAAATTTGATTGTTTGTTTTTATTTCCATAACAACATTAAAAGTTACAATATACATGGTAAATCAGAATAGGTATGGCGAATAGCCCATTTCAGTGGCACTTACATAGTGCCACTGTTCTTCCATGGGGTCCTTTGACATGATAAAGAAACACATGCATAACAAATATAGTACATAAACATAATAAAAAAAAATAATCAAATTTGGGATACCAAAACAGAAACAACCTTACAAGCCAGTAACAAAAAACCCCCCAAAAACAACAACAGTGTTTATAAAACCATGGAGCCCCTTTCTGTTTGTTTTTCTATATGCAATGGAGACCAGACATTGGGTGGACATGCATGTGCACATTTTTCATATAATGAAATTTAATTTTATTTTGGTGATGAGAATTTTACCACTAATGTGTTTTAGTGTTTAATAGCTATGATGTGAATATTTGTATCTAACTCTGCAGACAATTGAAACGGTGTTCAAAGTGTTCCCAATTGAAGGGCCACAACTCTTTGAGTCTTACCTGCCAACAGTCCTAGAGGAGATCCTGAGTAAAGATGTAAGATATCTGTAAAGTGGTTGGTTATAGAGTAGGGGAGTTGCAGTCTGTCTGACGGAAGTGGGAAAGGATGTCATAGAAAAATGTCTGATATCATGTGCAGCTTACAGGTTTATAAAAAAAAAAAATCTGTAGAAGGGGGGGGGGGGGGGATTGGAGAGAGAGAAAAGGGGGACATGTGGTAAAATGCAAGATAAATTAAATTTAGCAGATCATAAAGGCTTGCAGAATGGAAGATGGTAGAGAGAAATGTTTAGATGGGTGAAGATGTATGATTTTTTGAGTTAGTGTGTTGTTCGAGTATTAGAGGGATACTGAGTGGGGATGGAGAGAAGAAAAGGTCACTGAAAAAGAAAAGATATACCGTAAGACAGAAATGGAGAGAGGAGATCGACACAGAGAACAGAAATGGAGAGAAATTACAAGTAATGTATCCATGTGCACATCTGTTCTTTAAAACAACACACTAGACATCAAGAAGAAAAGAACGTAAAGCTAAATTTGGTACAGTATTGTTTGATTAGAATGGGGACCTAAACTGACTATTCATGTCATGAAACTTGACTATAAGTCATTCTATGATGAGATACATAACATATGTAATTTTTTGTTGTCCCCGTCCAGATCTACCCTATGTTGATGACGATGTACATATCTCTCCTCTGTCGTATTATCATCAAGAATCAGGATTATTTCTTCTCTGTCATCGACGGCATTGCTAAGAGTTGGAGCTTCAAAGTGAGTATGATTTAATGTTTATGGTTGGCCATGCGCATTGAATAATACCCATTCCTAGCGATGACTTTTTGTGTTCCTATAGTGGCATATTTTGTGAATAGATGATTTTCTTTTTGGATAGTTTAAAGATAATATTGAGTCTGGTCATGGAAGTAAGATTCACAGATTCAAACAGAACTTTCACAAACTGTTCTGCCAAACGAATTCGGTGGAAACTGTGTAGTAGCGAGTAATTAGCAAAGAAATATAAGAAAATTGAGCTATTTGTAACAACCATGCATTAAGCAGTGTACCACAGATTTTGTGCATGTGATTTCTAGCAAGATTTTGTTAGTTTGTTTACAATGTGCTGGTCCAAACAAGTGATCTACTGCATGATAAACAATCCAGGGCCCTGTTTCATTAAACTTGTTATCAATAACAAGTTGCAATAATTGTTATAAGCTACTGAAATCCTTGAATCTGATTGGCTGAGAGCAAATTTGTCATTGAAATGTGGCAGTTGTTATTGATAACAAGTTTTATGAAACAGGGCCCAGATGTACTTCAAACCAGTTTCTCTCGAAATGTGATTCCCCATTACCAGTACTCAAGTCTAGCTTTGCCTTCTAGGCCACATAGTTTTCAAAACCTCATCTGTACAATAGATTGCTTTCTTGGAATAGTAAATGAGATGTGAATAGTTTGCAACATCAGTGGAACACCTCCCAATATGTTACCATCCATCGATCTCTACCACATGGATATAGCATCTTACGCACGGCTCTATGCGAGCAGTTGATGCGGCCGCACAACCAAAATTAGGATCCCTACACTCAAACACAATATGCGGTACATTGTCAGCTGTTTACGATTCCAGTGTAGCCCTATGCGAAAGATACATGATTTGATTTTTTATTTAGAAAAAGACATGCTGATTGTCTCTTTAGATTGCCTATAAAATTTGTAAGGATACACTTGCTTTGCTTGTTTTTTTGCAGTTAATTTTGGGAATAGACTTCACAGTGCTGAATTATTTGATTCTAAAAATGCATAAAATTGTATTGAAGCAGTAGAGCGGTGGTGTTTTTCTGCGTGCCCAAACATGGCAACCGGTCGCATCAAACATAGAGGGCGTTGCTTTATCCACTGGTAGAGATCGATGTTACCATCTCATTTTATATCACCCTTCTTCCTCTCATAGCCTGATGAGTTACTGACCAACCTCATCCAGACCTGGATTGACCGCATGGACCAGCTGGCCATGGCCGAGCGTAGGAAGCTGACCGGACTGGCCTTTGCATCCCTACTGACCAGTTCATCAAGGGCTGTAGTGGATAGGTTACCAGACATGATGTATATCATTGTAGAAGTGCTACATGATGTGTGCAGAGAAGAGAATGATCAGCACATTGAGTAAGAATCCTCATTTTACTTTAAATTCTACTTTTATGAACTATAAAGGACTAAAATAGTCTTATGAGAGAAGTGTTATTTGTGCACAGGTTACATATGGTGTACTAAGAAACAGAAAACAGATGATATATTTTGTATTTTTGTATATAATTTCTGTTATTATTGATCATTGTTGGGTCTTACAGATGAATATTACAACACTAGAAAGTGTTATGTTCCTGTCACATAATGGCACTCATACTTGATTCATGATATCATACAAATATGTGACCAAGTCTTTAGTAGGTGACCATCAACTCCAATGGCTCGTAAATATTTCATTTTATATGTATGAATATTACTATTACTTGCTTGCATACCAGTCTTGATTCTAACCCCAATGCACATGTACATATACAAATAATTTATATTGCTGTGTGATAAATGATCATGTTTCATTAATATGTGAACTGTTTAAAACATGAATGAAGTAGAAGGCTTGATTTTGTCATACTTTGTTCTCCTCATTTCTCCATGATTTATAGTTTCCTGGTAATGAGTGAGGACCGCAGCGATGAAATCGATGACGAGTATGAGACTCTACATGATAAGAGAATGAGAGAGGTAAGAATTCATTTACAGCCAAACCTGTGTACGTGCAGACCAGCCATGGGAATTTCATGTGAAGTTGCTCTTTCTGAACAGACGACTTACCAAGTTTAGCAGTTTTAGATGTATTCCATTTAATGTGTATGAACTAGCATACTTTCATGTAATAAGATAATAATAATAACGATGATGTTGTTGATGATGATGATGATGATGATGGCAGTAATAATGGAGCAGTTTTTTGTATAGTGCATTATACCACTGTAAAACTTCTAGAAAATTTCATGATGACATTTATTACCTCTTTGTTTTATATTAAGAATCAGCATGAAACAATGAAGTGATAGCGGTAACCTAAATAATGGTAAACAAAGAGGGGAACATTTCATGCGGCCAAAATGTGATGAAAATTAGAATAATGAAAAAAATTACCAGTGATCAGACTTACATTGAAGAAATGTATGTGTTATTTAATATTGATATGCATTTGTGATTTTTTTTTCTTCCCAGCTTTCGAGGCAAGACCCAGTACACAATACATCTTTCCCAGACTTTGTCAAGCTTCAGATGGCTAAATGTGAGAGGTTACATGGTCCTGCAGTCTTTCAGCAAATGCTGGACTCAATTGATGAAGAGGTCTTACAGCAGCTGAAAGGTTTCATTTCATGATCAGACCTAGGAAATATGTATTTCATAGACTCCTTCATATCAATACTAGAGACATAAGAGGCATCTAAAAGACTTCTGTCATGTGGCAAGGAAGAGAGGCAACGAGAGGATTCTTTTTGATATAATTCAAATCTTGGTAGGATTGGCATTCAAGAACATTTTCATATAGCAATAAGTGATGTGAGATGTTTCCTCATTTATATCTGTGCTCTCCTGGTGAACTATTGTTCACCTTTGCAGGACCAACGAGACAACCCATAGTATTAGAGGTACTATGTCCTGCTTAAGACAACATCAGATGTATACTGCATGAATACTGATGATATTCACACTGGCAAACACTTTTAGAGGGTACACTGAGGACAGGGTGACATTAAACCGCTCCTCTTGTCATCTGTTGTCATCTGGATGAAGGTCAAAGGTCATTCCCCAGCTGCACAAAACTTGTGCATCTTTTATTACTTGGAGGATGTGCCTCTATTTTTAGATAAGCACTTTGTGAGAATCATGTGGACGGTGGAATAATTTTAGTTAACCAGTGTCATATGAAGTAAATTTTGTGACCTTGGACTTCAGATGAGCTCTACAGGATACCAGGGAAAAGATAATTAGGAGCCCAAGAGATTCATTAACCCATTTGAGACATTTGACCACATTTTGTGGTTTGGCTCGATAACTTTTGATTCAGAGCTCTAAAAAAATATACCAGACGCATGAGTAGAAAGAGAAAATACTTCTGCACACACTGCCCATTTTTGTTGCAAGACCATATTGTGTTTGATGCCAGGAATTTTTGAAAAGGAGAAAAAGCTTCAAAATCTTTAAATTGGCAACACATTGAGAGGTTCAAAATCATTGTTTTTCATCAAAATTGGCAATTTTTTCAACTTTTCACCAAAATTTCTAACTCTGTATATTTTTCTCATGGACATTACATTTTACTAGAACCATGTAGCACTAAAAGAAAAATATTATTGTTGCAAATTTTAAGAACAAAATGTGATCAATTTAGCCCTTAAATAATTCCTGTCGTGAAAGGGTTAATACAGGGGCAAGTCTAAGGTACATGTATGGTCTTTAGGTGTCATGTATATGTACCAAGTGTATTGTGGAGTAATTAACATAAACTGACATCAGGGCCCCGTCTTATAAAAAAGTTGCGATTGATTACAAACAATTTGCAATTGATATCAATCGCAGCTCTGTACAAAGAGATAGGAGGTGCAATTGATATCAGTTGCAAATTATTTGTAATCAATCGCAACTCTTTTATAAGATCGGGCCCAGATGTGTCGTTTCACTTCATATTTGGTCTAATGCAAGCTACACATGTACATGTATGGTAGGGCTATGAACTTAAGCAGTGATCAGATAAGCTAAAATCTTAATCTGATTTTTTGAAGAGAGTAGAAAGGAAACTGATAAGTAGTTCCTTACTTGGGAGAAACAGCACTTGTTTTAAAAATTTGATGAACATTATGAATCATTAGTTATGGTGACAAATGTCTTCAAGGGAAAATACATAAAACAACCTTTTTATAACTTCTATATTGGTCTTGAGTAGAAGACAAGTTGAAGCTGAAAATTTAGTAATTTTATTATCTACATTCTAATTCATGTTTGATGCTTCCATGTGCAAAAAAATGTTCGATTTTTCATTTTCATTTCAATAACAAGACCTGACCTAACAGTGTTTATATTATACCATGGGAATACATGTATAAATACTAACCCCCAAAGTATTGCAAAAATGGCTATGCAGTTCTGTTGAATTGCCGAAATGATAAGCTAAAGCTAATTGAATTATTTCAATACTTTCTATTCCAATGTAATTGCATTTTCACCTTCATTATCTTACAAACTACTCCTTGTATTCTATGAAGCTTCTGCATGTAAGTAATATGAAAATACCTTTCTCATTGGAATAACATTGCAGATCCAAATGCTCTTTATTTTGAATATCGTTATCATACAAACTGCCATTCTATGAAGCCTCTATACCCCTCAGTAGTGCTAAGCTCAACGCACACTGTACGATCGACTGCGATCCAATTTCGGAAATGAATCGCAATAGCATTAAATATGGGCATTTTAACAAATAAAATCTACTTGATTCAGGTTCTGAACAATAATATGAATCCTAAACAAATGGTTTTAGTGCGCGGTCAGCCTTATGCCCGTTAAAGGGGCCAAATTAGTTTCAAATCGTAGACAATCGTAGGGCCACTCTGATGTCACTACAACTTGGAGCCGATTTGACCTTTCCTCCGACTAGATAACTTGACAGTAGACCGTATTTTCGATTTTACTGACTATATGACTATTCAGAACCCCAATCCAAGATATTTTATGTGTTTAAATGTTTATATCAAATGCTAATACATTTTCTTCAGAAATCAGATCACAGACCCATAGTATTGTGTGCAGCGAGCTTTAAGGATACATGTCTTATAGCTATATTAGTATAACATAATACTGGTCCCAATTTTCTATACTTTGAATGTCATCTTACATAATTTTATATTATGACTTTTTGCTTGTATGTGAGAGAGAAATCAGGTCTTACACTTAAAATGGTTATCTGTAAGAAGCGATATTTTTTAATGCAAAAATTAATAATCTTATGTTCAAGCACGTACAGTTTGTATATTGAAATATGAACAGTGGTATGCTATGTATAATGTATAAATAAAGAAATTATTTATGTGCCTATGAAAAACAGTTGTAGCCTGTGTTTCTTAAAACAATTTATTTTCTAAAGTTTGCAATAGCAAACAATGCATATTCCTAACCTTGGTGTATATGCAAATTTTGTATGTAGGCCTACTGATATCCCCCCCCCCCCACACACACACATGCACACACAATATTTAGCTGTTGTATAAGATGGCGGGCCTAAAATTTCTAGATTTTTTTCTTGAAAATCTATTCTATATGTTTAAATTTGGTCGTGAATGTATTTTGTGCCCAGGCTTAGATTGAAATTTAGAATTTGACTCTTTCAAGTGAGTGGCTCAGTGAGTCCTAATTTCATTGCATGTGTAGTCCTGTTACTTATTATGTAGACCATTGCCATATAATGTTGCCTTAATTGGCAGTGTTAGGGTAAAATTTTGTGGTAGACGTTTTATGTTAGGAATACAAAGAGATGTGGCACTGATTTATTTCTAGGACAGAGTAAGTTTTGAGAGTTAAGAGGATATCATATCAAACTTCTAGTCATTAACCCTAAAAAGGCCGGTTTATTTTTTGAGCTTTCTCAGCCGGGGGGGGGGGGGGGGGGCGTATTCCACCCCTGGCCCATTTAGGGTTAAGCATAATATGAGATATTGGTGGTAGTGATGATGTGGTGGAGATAGGATAGATGCTGAGGGAGCGATAAGGGATACGGAGGAGATATATGGGAGAGATAGAGAGAGAGAGAGAGATATGAGAGAAGTGAGAGTAGAGAGAAAAAGAGATGATGTGAATAGGCGAGTAGAGAAATGATGCATTCTAAAAAAAAAAACCCTGCAAGCATTATGCTGATAAAAATCATGGTAAGGTAAAGCAAATAGAATTAAGTCAAGATTACACTTAGGGAACAAGATGAAAGGAAATGTAGAAAAAGAGGGGGGGGGGGGGGAATTAGGAAAACTGAGAAAAGGAAAGAGAAGAAATCATTTAATTTCTCACACAGTCTGCACGTCATGATGATGGCATTATGATCTCTAGGTTCCCTCCTCTCTTTCTACGCAGGTTTTCAGTCTGAACTTTTTATCAATGAAATATTCATGGATGCAGATAAATTTATTCCAACTCCAGTACCTTGCCATTACTCTTCTTCAATAAAATACTACACAGTCGAATCGGTACATCATTTTGCGGAATTTCATGTACTCTATTTAATTTTTCAGTTTTCATGACAACTACAATCAGAAAAAATTGTCCGCTCAACTTGCCGTCGATCGAAAACAATTTGACACATCGATCGAAACATTAATTATGCATGCGTGCGGGGAACAGAAAGGCTCCATCTATCATAACTCTGAATTCATTTTTATTGTCAACAGTGACCTGCATGTTTTGCAAAAACGATCTGAATAATGGACTTTGCTACTTTTAGTAAAGAGATAAGAGACAGAGATATAGAAAGAGAGATAGATAGATAGAGAGAGGGGGGGGGGGGGGGGAGGGGGAGGGGGCACGGGTAGGGAGAGATGAGTGAGTCTTTTCCGGACTTGTTCAGAAGGGGGCCGGGGGGATAAATTGAAATTACATTCTTGAAGAGAATTACTATTTTTCAATCGAGTTTAATCAAAATTTGAGTATCATTAACGAACGAATCAAAATCAATCTGAAATTAAAATGATTATAATTACCTATATAATTAAAATGATTATATAGGTAATTATAATTCTTTTCTCACAGTGAATTTTTTGCAATCAGTGTACTGTATTAATTTTTCTTGCAACAGGCGTGTCTTTCCCACGTAAAATACATTGTACAAAAAAGCCGTGCGTAATGACATTATATTATACAAGAATGTGAATGAACAGTATAATTGAAAGGCACAGGAGTATGAATAAATTAATGTGCTTGCATGTCATGAACATTTCATTCATTAAAAATTCAGAGGAGTAACTTGTGTAGAAAGAGAGGAGGGAATTTGTGGATTGTATTGCTTTCATCATCGACGTGCAGATCATGTGACTCTGAGAAATGAAATGAAATGAAACTTTGCGCCTACATTTAATTGTCGAATTTTCATGACAACCACAATCAGAAAAGGTTTTCGCTCATATTGTCCGCGATAGAAAAAATTTGATGTTCATAATTGATGCACGTTTGTTCTGGGAACATACAGGCGTATCAATCTATCACAGTACCGTCTTCATTTTCCTTGTCGTCAGGGTGACAGAACAAAGATTTTTTCATATATCTCATATGTATTCTAACAAAAATGCGAAAAGGCAAATGATTTGTTCCTCTTCGAATAATGTCGAAGAAATTCATATTAGTTTACGTTTAAGACGCTTACATTTGTTGGGAAAACATCAAAATGGTAAAGTATTGTCATTTTTTAGCATTTTCTTTTCATGTTCACCTCCTATGTAACGAGTGTTTATATTTACCTGCTGCTATATACAGCTTAATTGTTGGGAAATTATTAACTGTAAATGTATATTGATGTTTTCAAGAACTTTGAAAAAAATCGAGTGGCGAGACCCAGAAAATTAGTCAAGAGACACCCCTCGATTCAAGTGATTGATCATGCCCGTGTATGAAACTGTAAGTCCAGGTGCCGAGAATATTTAAATTCTTATTGGCTTAGCCCCTTTACATCATTACGCCACTTTGAACCACCTTCAAAAAACATGAAGAGTGAAACTGAATCGCTGACTATTGATTGCAGGTTATCAATCCTTTTATCTTCCAGGCAGTACCATTTCATCGACTTTTGATGTGTTTTTTCTGCATTGCAACAATTTTGGTAGGTATGTATTTAAAAAAAAATCGAAACAAAATTTATATCACTGTATTCGGAGATGCGCTATATAGATATCCAATTGAAAACATCTTACTTCTGACTACTATATCCCCATATATTATACTGCGCATCCAAATATTACATAATTACTAGTATTATACTTTCTTAATTTCTAAGACTTATTTTTAAGTCCGAATGACTGAAAAAGGACTGTTTTGTCCCCGCTTTAAAACTCTCTTAGACTTAAAAATAAATCCTTCGGACTTAAAAATAATAGAAATTAAGAGAGTATTTGGGGCATTACTGAGAAGAAAAATATAACAGATTTTAAAATGATACGAAAGGCAATGATAAGAATTCTGTATAAAGATTGGGAATACACTTTTGATAATAGCAATGTATTTTGCATGGTATCAATTTGGGCTCATTCCCTATATATACTAGGTCTATTGTCAGCCATCATTGTGGTTGGAAATAGACAGACTTTCTGTAATGTTATCAAATAAAATGACAATAATCTACTGAGATTAGGGACATCAATGCAATGTAGTTGGTCCAGCGGTAATGTCCGTGATCAGCTCTCAGTTTTCGCCTACAAACTGACTCTGATCGGACCCAGGTTCGAAAATGAGTCACGTCTTTCGGATGGTGACGTTAAAGGTCGACCCCAGACGTAAATCATCATATCTAAACGATCCCAGTGATATTTTCAATCAAACATGAGTTTTCGAACACAAAGGCCCGTATTCTGCTAAAAATGTAAACAATTACATGTAATTCAATACGAATGATAAACCTTTTTTTCACTTCATTATAGACTCCGATGCATTTTGTAAACCACTAGTACTGGCTGACAATTCAGTAATTATGCTGGTTCCAGTGAGAATGCAGACCGATGCATTCGCTGCTATACAAAAAGGTCAAGTCCAACACTTTGTCTGTATACCCTCTTTGGGTAAGTCTGCTTAAATAACAGTTGTCCCTTTCAAACGATTTCTATAAATAAACAGTTGATAGAAAGGAAAAATAGGAGGAAATTTTGAATTCCTAAATGACATTGTATTCATATAGTTGCAAAGACTTTCGATAAATCAACCTAGGGAAATTGAACCTGACCTTGTCCATCACGTACTGAAATGTGCGAAAAATACTAAGACATATTACGCAATCGGAACCCGATTTCTATGCGTATTGAAATTGCCCTTGAAGAAATTTCTCGGAAGTCTTTGCGACCGTGTTAGTCAGCTTAATGAGATCTCTTATGAAGGCAAACATCTTATTGTGACAATTATGAATAAGAGTAGTACCATGCCAATCACAGTCATACGGACAGAGTTTCTTTAGGGGGCTAAGGTCTCTTGCTGGAAAATCTGCTTTCCAGTTTCTAAAATGCGAGGGGGCATGGCGAGAGAGTAAAACGAAAGCATTTATCGTTTCAGAACATATACCATAACTTTACCAAGGAATTACCAGAACTAATTCCTTGCTTGCTCATATATCAATCACTGAGTGTCGTGCAGATAAACGTCGCTTTGATAATGTTAACATGAAATACATCAATAATACCCTGTGTGATCCGAAAACAATAAAACATAATTAACGTGCAAAAAGCCGTAAAATTGTTAACCGCGCAATTTTGAGAGAGTAATGAAAGGGCTCATCTTCAACCTCCTGATCTTAGTCTAATATCAAACAAACAACAATTCAGTGTTATATTCGATCCACTCTATATCCACTATATGTGTGTAAGTATGTATGTATGTATGTATGTATGTATGTATGTATGTTTGTATGTATGTATATATATACATATATATATATATATATATATATATATATATATATTTGTATGTATATATATACAAACATATATACATACACATACACACACACACGCGCGCGCACACAAAACTGGTGTATTAGACACTCTTTGTCTTTTTTCTTTGTACTCTTGTCTCCCTATTACACGTCGTGTCTCCCTAACGCACCACGCGCTATTATGACGGAATAAACCCCATCGTCGTGTGTCTCCGAAAAACGGTATCCAGTGAAATATCACAAACAATAAATGATGAAACTCCGTAGAAAATTTGAAAATTACGAATTTTCGCCTATAGTATTTAGGGCTTTATCAGGTATGATTTATTTTGAATGAAACATAATAATTTTATCCAAAAACAAAGATGCGTCAGATATCCACATACGCATAACTGATAAAATCATAAAATAGAATAAAAAGTTGATGAAGCCCTATAAGGGTGAAAATTCATAATTTTTAACTTGTCCATACGGAGTTTCATCATTTATTGTTTGTGATTTACTACATTTCATCTCTGAGCAGAACTTCTATTTTTGATTTATACTATATATTGGTCTATCATTGCACATCAACAATAGCATCTTCTGAGAGAGCAGCATCTCCAGCGGAAGTGAAAGGAGAAGAAACATCGACAGAGGTAGGAGCCGAATCAACTACAACATCATCAACTCTTACAACACAGCCTGTAAATGTTGCTCAAGAAGGAAGGATCCGCATAAAACCAGTGACTTTACCTCTTGAAACATCAACGGGTCGCACGACATCTACCTTGGTAACAACACCAAACAATCATGTCATCACAACTACCGAGTCAGCAACGCCGATCTTGCACACAACAACCACCCGGTCTACAATACTACCTACTCAAACAACTAGTATCGGATCTACAACATCAACGGTTCCCTCAACAACCGCCCAGTCATCAACACAAAGTAATCAGAGTAAGTTCTGAGACTAAATGTGTGTGTGTGGGGGGGGGGGGGGGTGTATACCAATTCATGTCACATTACTTTGAAGAATAAAATAAATATTATGGCGGATCCAGGATTCTTTTAAACTTGATGTATGTGCCAGATTTGGTGTGGTCCGGTGGCACGTGGCCGGATGCCACCACCCCCCCCCCAAATCCGCCGCTGATATAGGCCTACACTTTTGAAAGTTTTATTCATCTTGTGTGCATGATAATGATTGATTCACTATAATCACATGTGACTGATTTATCCTCAACAACAAGAAAAATATCTGAAAGTTTTATTGTTCATAAAGTCCTTTAGTCAGATCATATTTTTGCGTGTAGGCCCACATGATTCCCCCATAATTACATTACGTAATGAAATTTACAGAATTATGGTGTATCATTGACATCTTCATCACTGGAAATCCATTGGATTAGTTTATGTAGATTTGAACAAAATAAATGAAACGTGCAAAATTATCATGTAGAAAAGATCTCTATAAAATAAATATCGAGCAAATATTATCATCAGTCTCATCTCACTTTGAGTCGCAAGTATGAAGTAGGCCTAAAGTAGGCCCGCACGGAGAAACTTGATCGCAGCCTTTGAATCGGAAAAAAAAATGTTGAATTGGTTTTCTGAACGAAGAATATACCGTACACGATATCTAAATTAGTTTATCATGTTTATAAAGAAGTCGTCCACATGAAAGTCGCAATTCTCTTTCTCTCACTTTTTATAATCATCACAAGATGCCAAGGTGTTCGTCACTGACTATGACAACCACAAAATCTTCTGGGCTGATCTGAACAGTATGGACTTCGAAGAGATACCCCTTGCACCGGCCAATCCCTCGGGCGTAACCTTTGACCATGTGGAAAATAAAGTCTATTGGACAGAAATCGAAAAAAACCTGATATACAGCGCTAATTTGGACGGAACGAATAAAGAGAGTATTCCAAATTTTAGCTACAACCGTAAATATAATACTTTGATTTCGCATACTTCTATTTCTTAGGCCTATGTAATAGGAGGGGGTAAAGTAACTAGCTAGGGGCATCGATTAGTACAATAACGACAAACGATATGCAAAAAGATAACAATAAAGGGTTGGTCTCACCTAAATGATAAACATACCGATAAGGATCATTATATGCATATTATAACGATAAAGATGAAAATAGTTCTATCCCTGAACGATTTTAACAACTTTAAAATCGCTCGGGGTTCTGTCAAATGTCAGTCAAACACAATGGACATAGCGTGGCGATTTGACGTCAAATCGAAGGAGTACAATTAGCTACGTTCATACGGGACTTGTAGTTTCGAAACTTTAAGTTAGCGAAACTTAAAGTTAACGAAAGAACGGCTCGCTAACAACGACGAGGTTTCACATGGGCCCGAAACAACTACGCACATTGTTCTGAGACTGCAAGTTGAGCGATCGTCGTTTGATATGAGCAGAGAGGTCATCGTGAACAACGAGATTGCTGAACTTTAAATTTATTCAATCAACACGGTCCGTAACTACAACGAGGACGTCCCCCCCCCCCCCCCCCCCCGCGTTGCTGCTCGTGGTTCCGGCGTTAACCACAAGCTCGCTTGTGGTTCTGGAACTACAAGTAAACTTAAAGTTTCGAAACTACGAGTCCGTTCATACGGTCTGAAACTACAAGATAACTACAAGATAACTTAAATTTGTGAAACTACAACCGAAACTTAAAGTTTAGCTCCCTTCGTGTGAACCTGACTCACAGCTGTTATCGTTGAGGTCTGTCCTAAGGAAATCGCTTGTCTCAACGAGACGACAAAATCGTTGAAGGAGGCTCATTAGCATATATCGTTGAGGTGTGACCTACAACAACGGTTAAGTGTTAGACAAAAGGCTCATTTTATATATATTATATATATATATATGCAGTGCGTCCCAATAAAAAGGAAACCGGAGTTGTCAGCTATTTTCCCAGTAAAATTGAACAATATCATGTCATATAATATATATCATCATAAAGTTTAGCTCTTCCTCTTTCTTTTGACACCTAATATGACACTTAAAGTTTATGCATTGATGAGCAAGGAAAGTTTAAAATTTGAATGTCAAAATCAAGTTGCACAGAATAAGTGGTCAAGATTGGAAAGGATGCAGCAACGTTGGTTAACAAAGGGAGGGGTCATTAGCAATTCTTTGGTGTTCTTTTTTATGTTTCTTTCACCAAATTTCTCAATGAGAATGAATACGGTTTTAAGCACAAGCTTTTCACTTGCTTGCCTGACCATGCAGCTAACAACACAGCAAAGAGTTTTCCTAGTAACCGAATGGAACCGCACTGGAAGCCTTCAGGAATTTGCCCAAGCTTTCCGTCGTCGGTTTCCTGATCGGAATGTTCCGTCAAAGTCAACGATCTGGCAGAACGTTCGAAAATACCAGAATGAAGGTACAAGTTTGAACCTCAACAAAGGCCGATCTGGGAGGCCAAGGTCAGTCCGAACAGAGGACAACATTGCCGCAGTTCAGCAGGAAGTAGCTGCAAATCCCCATGTCTCGAAGAAGAAACGGACTTGGCATGTCAAGGTCTTCCTACCACAGGATCATCCGACTGGACGTGCAATGGTATCCTTACAGGATACGCATTCGGCACCAACTACTAGAAGCAGACATGCCCAGACGACTCCGATATTCCCAGTGGTTGCTAGATCGTGGCCCAAGGTTTGTTGAAAACCTCATCATTGGAGATGAAGCGTCCTTCTTCATGAACGGCAAGGTCAATAACCACAACGTCCGGCAGTATGCTCCAATCCACAACCCACCACCGTTCCACTACGATGTCAACATCAGTCGCGAGAAGGTTTCCGTCTGGGTAGGACTCTGTGGTAATGGATCGTTGATCGGACCCTTCTTCTTCAACGGAAATCTCGATGGAGAACGCTACCTACATCTTATCAACGAAGACATCGTTCCAGAACTTGATCAACACTTCGTTCGCCAGCCTGATGGGAGCTTCGAAAGAGTCTGCTGGGTACAAGATGGAGCACCGCCTCATCGAAGATTAGTCGTCAGGGAGAGACTGCAGGAACTCTTCAACAACAGAGTCATCGCGTTGAATCATGATGTCGAATGGCCTCCCAGGTCACCAGATCTCACCCCGTGTGACTTTTTTCTTTGGGGCTTTCTGAAGAGTAGGGTCTACACCTCCCCACCACGAGACACTAATGACCTGCGTAACAGGATCGTGAGAGAGTGTGAGGCACTGCGGCACCAAGAACCCGTGATTCGCCAGGCAGTAGGAGCCATGAGGGGTAGAGCACAGGTGTGCGTGGACAGGCATGGTGGACATGTTGAGGGACGTTGGGGATAGAGTTACACGGTCCAAGATTTATGAGTTGCTCTTGTAAAGGATGAAATAAAAAGAAATAAAACTTAGTTTCATCGTTTGTTTGTGTGTCGTTATTCGGTGTCACAATTAGGCGTCACAATTCTTTTAAGTGGAAAACAAGAGAAGACAGCAAGAGAGCAAGTTGAGATATGCAAGAGATTGAAAAGATTGAGGTTAGAATATCACTGAAATGAAATAAGAAGGTTGAAATGAATTGAAGATAACTTAGCTAAAGAATGTTAAGGATTGAATAGAAATCGGGAATGAAAAATGGGGATGCATGCTGTGAAAATGTAAAAAGCGAAAAGATGCAAATAGCCAGAAATGATTCATAACGTGAAACAAAATGTATCACATTAAAAGCAAGGAGTGAGCGAAAAGGGGAAATGAAAAGAAAAACCTGAATTAACAGAAACATGAAAACTGTTACAGAAACAGAAAACCAAACACAAGAAAGAAGATAACAACATGAAGGGAATTGAAAACAAACTGGAATAATCTGCATTAAAACGTTCGCACCAATATTCTGTGCAAATCGATTCTTACATTAAGCTGGTAAAATTGTTCTAAGTCGGTCAAGCATAAACAAATCTTCGTGTATTTGGTATCACATAAAAGAAGAGACTTTATTCTTACTAAAAGTGTCCATGTTTTATTCCAATCCTATTTCATTATCAAGATATCTATCTCCAAAAACGGGTTTCCTTTTTTCTGGGACGCACTGTATATATATATATATATATATAATATATGCAGTTAGGTTATTCCAGTACGTAATATATTACTTCTAACACTGACTCAAATCAACAGGTCCTGTAGACGTAGCCATTGCAGAGTCGGCCCGAAGGCTGTATTGTGCTTTTCGAGACGAACCGGCCATCAAATCGATCAATCTGGATGGAACTAGTGTGGTGAACGAGGTTTCAACCAATATCGTAAAGCCACTTGTCATCGTCGTGTTGGAGGCAACACAGTACGTTGACTTATTGGGGCGGGGGGGGGGGGGGGGGCAATCGTTTCGTTCGTTTTCCGAAGATTCGTAATTCCGAAACACAAAGCACGGCTCACACGAGGTGCAGTGGCGTATCTAGGTATTCTGGCACCCGGGGCAAACTATCAAATCTGCGCCCCCCCCCCAATGCCCAAACTCAGATTAATGAGCGTTTTTAATGTAGAAATAATGGCACTACTTGAAAATAAGTTTTGATGCACATACCCCGGGGTTCTTAGCCCATATTTGATGAGTTATTTTATAAGCGAGGGAGCAACGCAACCGAGCGGCAGATTTTTTTTTTTTCCTTTTCAGCCCTCAAATTGAAATTTCTTATGTATTTTACCCTTACCAAAAAAAATAGATTTTTTTTTTCAGTCTTGAACATTCCTATTTTAGGGCCGCAAAATGAATGAAAATCCTGAAGAAGTATATTTGAGGAATTAAGTAAGGCAATTGCAAGGCAAATTTATGATTTCTTTCGAATGTTCTACACTTTGAAAGTGCTTTTTATGCACTTATGCATCAGGGGCGCAAAATCTAACAAGCTCCTGCCTTATGCGGCGGGGGGGGGGGGGGGGGCGCAAGGCAACTAGAGTCAATTAATGGTTAACACTTTAAAAATGCCATTGGGGGCGCGAAATAGCTAGATTTTGAACATAATTATGAGAGAGAGCAAAGCGACCGAGCTATAGAAAATTTTTGCATTTCAAACCCTAACACAATAATCTTATGCATTTTGTCTTGTATCTCTCCCCCTTTTCTTTCTTTCTTTTGCGTTTTTTGCGCCCCCCTCCAAGTGCCGCCCGGGGCACGTGCCCCCTCTGCTCCCCCCCCCTAGATCCGCCACTGACGAGGTGTCATTTCGATTGCATCAGTACCTGTGCTAATCGAACCTATGAAGGCAATTAACCCACATGCAAGTTATTACAATTATTGTTTGCACTGTTCATTTTGCTAATCACTTTTTAACCCTTTCAGGACAGGAATTATTTCAGGGCTAAATTGATCACATTTTGTTCTTCAAATTGGCAACAATTTTTTTTTCTTTTAGTGCTAAATGGTTCTAATAAGGTGTAATGTCTTTGAAAATGTACATGGTTACTAATTTTGTCGATAAGTTTGTTAAAAATGCCAATTTGGATAAAAGCACTGATTTTGAATCTTTCAAGGTGTTGCCAATTTAAGGATTTTAAAGCTTATTCTCATTTTAAAAATTCCTGACATCACAAGCAATATGGTCATGCAACAAAAATGGACAAAGTGTGTGCAGAAATTTTTGCTCTTTCTACTCATGCATCTGGTATATTTTTTTGAGATCTGAATCAAAAGTTATTTGGCCAAACCACAAAATGTGGTCAGTTGTCTTGAAAGGGTTAAATAATGTCAGTCTTTCATGACGCGCAAAAGACCGTACAAGTCACTGACGCGGTCATACTGCCAGCAAATGAGCCGGCCTTTAATACTCCTATGACGTTATGCCGCAAGAACAGGAGACTTTATCTAATTTCTATGAAAATTAGATATTATTTTTGTTTATTTCAGCGATTTCAACGTATAATTTTGCAAGGAGAAAAATTATCGTTAGAAACTGAGCATTACACACTTACATCTGCAATGAAACAATTTCATTTAGAAGTTTTTATCAACATGATCGCAAAGACTTTCGAAAAAAAATCAACCTATATAAGGTAATTTAAATAGCTTTTTCCATCACCTATTTAAATGTGCGAACGTTTCAATGACGTATTACGTAATCCTAGCGTGATTTCTATGGGAGCTATTTCTCGAGTCTTTGCGATATTTTTGATCATTTTTAAAAGAAATTCGGGTAATGATAAATACGGGTATTTTTATTTCCCTTTTTTAATGTCTTTTTTCCAACAGACATCTATACTGGTCTCATGAAGGCAAGATAGAACGGATGAATTTAAATAGGACAGGGCGAACGTTGTTATTTGAGTATTCACCGTTGGACAAAATTGTTGGATTAGACGTTGTTCTCTCTGGTAAGTAAAATCAGGAGTATTTATGATAGGCTACTAGTAATCAAACATCTTTTTTTTTTCTTTTTTTTGGCTGCACCTTTTTTTTTCTTTGACAGTTCTTTCTAAGTACGTTCTTAAGATTTTAGCCCTTTTAATTGGAACTGTCAATGTTAAAAATGATTATGAATATTTGTATTAAGAATATAAATCCCTTTGACGAAAAAAAACCCCCACTCCTTAGAATTAGTACAGCATCTGAAATTAAAGATACTTGCCCATGCAGTGCGGTACCGAGACACACCGCCAAACCGACTTCAAACCGATTCAAAACCGATCGATTTTTGGCCATAGGGAGTTATGTTTTTCTCTTTTCTTCGGTTTGTAGCCGGTCTCGTTGTGATTGGGGTATTAGCTGTATGGGCAGAATGTTAATCTCTCCAATCCAACAGAAAGAAATAAGTAGATTCGTCATTTTAAAAAAGATTAGCATACTTCTTTTCCTTTTCCTTATTCCACGTCAGACAATCGAATGTACTTCGTGAACCGTAGAGTCCAACAGATCATCTATACTGATCTGCAAGGTAATAACATGCAAGTGCTAGATGTGCCTGGAACCTCTGAACCACA